>CM055898.1:36215192-36539457 GCA_029582155.1 Panopea generosa | reverse complement strand
AAGCTCGCCTATGGGATAAAAGTCACCACCCATGCAAAGATTGAGATTGGAGGCAAACACCAAAACTTAAACAACTGAACGCAAACGTTTAACCTGGGTGTCTAAGACAACGCCTAAGACGACGCCAAGGTCATGGCAATAGCTCTCCTGGACATTTATCCCAGCACGCTAATAAAAAGGTTTCGATTTTCATTACTCTATCCTACTCTGAATTTATTTTAACCTTGGCTACTGTAAATAAGTATGTACCATCAGGTCCTCTATTTGAGGTTGCAACAACAACAACACCATTTTTGTAGAGTTCTGTGAACAGCCTCTTCAGGATCATGGCATCTGCTATATCTGTGACCTGTTAACACACACGTACAATCTAAAATTTAATCTAAATGAACTGGTAAATATTTTCAGACATGTAAAATAATATCTCATACTTTGTAGTATGTCTAAACAGCCACACCATTGAACTTATTTAATAAAGGTAGTTTGTAAAACAATAGATGACCTTTTGGACACAGGGTGGTGATCCTTAACAAGATGCTGAAGTATTCCAAAGCAATACACTCAGGGACTTTGAAAACACACCAGTTATATACAGGTCACTTTAGTGCAGAAAATATCATCGGGTTTCAAAGAAAATTTATATACGTTGAGACTCTTAATTTTGACATTGTGAAATTTTGAAACTAGAACACAGAGATGGCACTCTTAACTTAAGAGTGTCATCTGTCTTCTACTGTCAAAATTTCATGACTGAGACTAAAATTTTTTATGCCTTTTTTTCCATTTTTCGAAGTTACCCCTAAAAGTGCAAATTGAAATCTCCCTGAGTGTACATGTCCCTTATCAGATCATAATACTGTCACTTATCCCCACCCCCAAAAAAGCCTCATGACTGAGGTTACTGTTATTGGGGTTTAAACGCCATTTTCAACACATTTCAGGTTATATAAGGCATATCTATTTTATTTTTGGAGGAAAATCTCAGACTAAATCTGAGTAGAACCACTGTCCTACTGCAAGTAACTAGCAAACTTTCTGACATAAAGTTTTGGCAGCGAACAGGACTAGAACCAAAGAAGTTAGCGGTGAGAGTAAAGTGATCTTGAGATGGCACCTTAGACTGCTTGGCCACTGCGGACCCATAGAGGTTAAACCACAAACCAGAAAATATAACAGGTGGATGATAAACTGAGACTGATGTTTGCACAGGTTTAATTGGTTGTTAGTTTGTATATGTGGGTTAGGTAGGTGTGGGGGTGCCCTTTTTGGCCAGCAGTACTTCACAGTATATAATGGCAGTCAGCGCACATAATCATTCCTGGGATCTACTACATGGTTAACCAGTACTACATGTAGGCATATCTTATCTCTGCAAGTCATTGACTGCTTCTCCACATATTAAGGTGGGAGATTTATGTCCATAGAACAAAGTTTGACATTGTCCAAACATCACAGAGACTGTGGCCAGGCAGCGATTCCAATTCACAATCCCTGGATTGACAATCAGGTGCATTACTGACTGACCTAGGTGAGCTCTATTTAAATACCAATATTTACATGTTCAATATATATTTATAAACAATCGGCGGGTCCTCCTATGTTCTTAGTGGTCTGAAGCATCATCTCAAGATCACTTACCTCTCACCGCTGAGGTCGTAAGTTAGAGTCCTGCTTGGCTGCAACAACTTAATGTGAGAAAGTTTGACAGTTACCTGCGGAAGAATGGTGGTTCTAGTCAGATTCATTCTGAGGTATCGTCCACCAATAAAACTGGATATGTCATATATAACTTGAAATATGTTGAAAATGGCATTAAACCCCATTCAAAAAAAGAAAAAGAAATAAATAAGTAATAAAGTGTTGAATTTTTTATCTACAAATATGTCTAATAATTAAAAAGAGAAATCAGAATATATAGTACATGTAACATGTAACTTCATGTTGTTATTCATAATATTCTTTATAAAAGTCAAAGCAAAATAATTTAGAATCTGTTGAAAATTGTTTCAATTTTTTTTTCAAAATTACTCTTGAAATATGGACATGTCATGTGGAATCTGTGGAAAAGTGCATGTTTTTTAGTTACCTGAAATTCATCAAAGCAGAGAAGCCATGTCTCTTCACTGATGCTCTGAGCAACTGGTGGTATTGGGTCGTATGATTGTGTCTTCCTCACATTAACCTCTCGAGGTAGAGACTGCTTCCATGCATGGATCCCTAAAGTAACGATCAAAAAAAAAATACATTGTATTTATGTGTGAAAGTTTGCTTGCAGAAGGACAGACATAGGTTCTACTCATAAGACTTTCTCCATGTACAAAAATTGATACCATAAAAACGGTATGTGGAAAATGATTGTAAAACCTCACTCCAAACATCATGTGTAAGACTTTGTAGCAATTTTTCCTATTTACTATCTATAATGGTACACATCCCTACAAATGACACATTCACATAAGCAAATGCCCATTCACAATTTTTATGATGTGAAAACAGCATTTAAATTGTGAGAAATTGCAACAAAAATCTAATTCCTCATTTATTTCAGTGGAGACTTAACACACAAATCTGCCGATATATGTTATGTTACATTTGTTAAACTAACAGATGTAAATGTGTTTAATTATCACAAAGTTTGCACATGCTCATTAACACTTGACGTTCATCATGTATGCAAAGTTTCAAGTCAATTGCTTGAAACTGTAGAAGAAGAATTGCAATATTGTAACAAGGACATTAATTTTGCATGTAATTAAGCCAGCATCATGCACATCTTCACTTGATGTTAATCATATATCCAAAGTTTCATGTCAATTGTATGAAAAACTGTGGAAGAAGTTTTCTCAACAAGAAAAATGCAAGGGCAATAATGAAATTAAGTCAGCATCACAAAATCATCAACAGACACATCTACACTTGATGTTATTCATGCAAACTTCAAGTCAACTGTCTGTTCATCATGTATGCAAAGTTTCAAGTCAATTGCTTGAAACTGTAGAAGAAGAATTGCAATATTGTAACAAGGACATTAATTTTGCATGTAATTAAGCCAGCATCACGCATATCTTCACTTGATGTTTATCATATATGCAAAGTTTCATGTCAATTGTATGAAAAATTGTGGAAGAAGTTTTCTCAACAAGAAAAATGCAACTGTCTGAAAACTGGATAAATACATGTACATGTACTGTACTCCACAAGAATTGCAATATGGCAATAACTCTGCATGGGATTCAGTTAGTGTCACAAATTTGTGTCAAGCACATCTGCGCTTAAAACTGTTAATGAAAAGCTAGTCAATCTCCTGAAAACTCCTCCGAAAGTTGCTGACAAATCGAGTGACTGAATGGCCAACAGACGGATCAACCAACAGTGACTCCAATATACCCCTCTCAAACTTGGTTTGTGGGGTATAAAAATACTGGGAAAAAATGTTGCGAAATTGTAAATATTAGTATTGCATACGTACGTTGATGGACGTCCAACATGAACTTGTGGAAGTGAACCCTCTGTTTCCTCCTCACCGTAGACTGGTCATGGAATAAATCCATCAACATTGTTTTACCACATCCTATTATAGATTAAATTTCATGAAGTTTTAACATCAAACTGGTTACAGTCATATTGGATAACAAGCAACAATCTTAATACACATTTGAAAAGAACCAACATGGTGGTAGGGCAGTGCCTGTGGATAGAGTATTGGCTGCTTATGCTAAATAGTGCATGTTTGACCCCCAGCTCGACCTCTCAATAAAACAACACTCAGTGTAATGTACTTGTTCTGCCCAGGATGTGGACTCAAAAGTGGTTCAAACCATCTTTGAGCTTTCTTTACATCAAGCTAAAATAAATTAGTATAAACTAAAAGAAACAATATGGTGACCAAATTTTTTCAAAATTAGTTTGCAAGTTTCAGAAAAGAAGCTAGTTTTAGAAAGGGGGGACAGCATAACACTACTTGCAATAGGAAGTGTTTCAATGAAACAAATCCAAAAATGTCTTTCTTTTTAGAAAGCCTAATAAAGGCGAAAGATTCATCGATTCAAATAAAAAAATGAGATTTTTTTTCCTATAAAAAAGTTGAATCTTCAACTATTAAATCATACAATCCCTTCATAAACTTGTACTGGTATATCACACATGGTTAAATTTCAGTAAGAGATAATAATTAGTTTTTTAAATTTGAAATAAGTCATACAGACTAGTTAACTTCATTTTCATATTATAATGGTATTAAAATAATTATTGCTGTGGTTTAGAAAGTCAAAATATATGTAAAATACAATTTTCAGTCAAAACTGGACCTTCCTGATGTTTGTCAACCCAAAGAATGAAAATCCTGGATTAACCTTTAATGACTTCATGTCAATTAACAAATTACAAACTTACATATTGTTTGGTTGTGTGGTGTTCTTTTTTTCTTATTCAAAGTATTTCAGTCAGGGTCAGAACACCAAATCATCATTCCCGGGATCCGCTATGAGATTAACTATCTGGTACTAGGCATACTTCTACAAGTCGCTGACCACTTCCCCACATATTTAGAAGTGGGAGACTCATGAAGGTAAAACCAAGCTCATGATCAATTATCACAGACTGTGGCCTGGCAAGAATTCAAACTCATGACCCTTGGATTGACAGTCAGACATGTTTCAAACTGAGCCAGCAAGGCTTTGCTAGACTGGCTATTAACTTATAGATATAATTGAAAATTTCTATTTACTCATAGTTACACAATGCAGGCTGGAGTGGTGACAAATAACTACTTACCCACACTGCCATACAGGTATAATCCCTTGGGTACCTTTACTTTCTTTGGACCAAAAATCTGAAAGAAAAGATAAAGTTGTAAGCTTGCTCAAATAAATAGAGAGACCATTCACAAATAAATAAAGAGACCACACGTTTGATTCAAGAGAAACTGTCTTTATTGGAAGTACACAAACGATAATGTGCATCTCTTTACAATGCACTAGCTCAAGAGAATGGCCCAGATTGAAAGTTCCATTTATTTGGTGACTTTGGATAATGAAATTGGCTGAGAAAAACACAATAGAATCTGAAATTTTACTATAATTTCCATCAGCAAAGCAGCTAATTTGCATACATATAAGTACATGTATTATTGATCAGTAAATTCAGATTTAAATTTTACATTTAAGAGAGGTATCGACTATTATAAATGAAATTGAAGGCAATTCACGACACGCTTGTCATTAATAAAAAAGTTGTTACTTTCTTTACTGATATAAAAGAAATATCATCAGATACTGGCTATGCCACTTTTACATGAATGGTTGAGTTGAAAACCAGAATGAGTTTTGCAAAGCAGTACATAATTATTTAGAAAGTTCATAAATGAGTCATGAACATGTTTTTCAAGTAATTTTGATAAAATTGGTAGTGCATGTATTGATATTGGCCTGTATTAGTAACTTTGTCTTTAGCACTGCTCTTATGTAAAGGTATATGCCATCTTTAGTACATCTCTTGACTGGAAAATGGAATAGGTGTCATTTCTTACCTTAATTCTCAGATAATATAAATATGGCGATACAAGGAATAACACTACATAATCAGAGAGAACTTTACCATTACATATTATTTGAAGATGGTATATGTCATGTGTATTGCTCAGGTGAGTTAAAAATTAAAATGAAGGAAATAGCCTTACAGTTTCATACAAGATGTTTCCCTTAGGTGGTGGTCTGTAGTCTAACAGCTGTGTGTAGAGGTTGTCAAGGGATGACACAATCTGTTTTTGATATTCATCTTCATTCAGCTCTCCCTTCCACACTCTTGACATGTAGGCAGACAATGGACTGTGAAACTCATTTTCAACTACAAATTGTAAACAAAGCAATCTGATACTAAACACAAAATAGTATGTAAATTTTATTAATGTCATACACAAATATATACTTTATTGTTATTGTTCTTAAATGTCTTCCAGCAATTAATTTTTTTTCACCCTCATCCATAACAGTATGATGATAATTTATTTATCGATGCCACCAGTAAGTTTCCAATATGGGCAATGCATTAGGAAGAGTATTAGCAATTTAGAATTTTGAAGGATAAGGCAGAGATTCAGAGGACCCTTTTGTAGCATCCCTGGTTTTTTTACTTGCCCGGTACAAAGCAACAATACAAGGGGCCTCTATTTTTATTAAAGTCTCCCCCGAAAGACTGGCAAGAATTTTTAGTTGGAGGAGCGGGGGATCGAAGTGAAACCCATGGATTTGCAGTCCAAGGCCTTAACCACTTAGCCACTAATCAGTATCTGCTCCACAACAGTAGTAAGAACACTGTTGACCCATTACAAGGCAGTCCATGGGAACCAAAAAGTGTTATAAACACTGCACAGATCCAGTTGGAGTATAAACAAATTCAATGGCATTCAATAGTATCCAGGAAAAATGCAATAGTAAGCAAACATTGCATGATGATGACAGCTACAGGAAGCAAGAGGCAGGGGCATAATAAGGAACAATACAGTATTCACATACAGTACAGCCATTATATATATATATATATATATTTTAAATTTAGAAAATTTGTTGATTGAATAACATTTATGTTAATAATAAAAACAGCACTAAGCATTTCAAGAAGACATCATTGATCAATTTCAACAAATATCATATAAATGCTCATTCCCCACTAAAACACAGACCATGAATGTCAGGTCTAATAGAATCTTAAACAGTTTAAATGGATTATATTGGCAAGTAACACAAACACGCTGTTAGTCCAGATTTTTCCTGTATGGAGTGTGCACAAAATAATGCTTATGTATTGACATATAACCTTTATTTACTTGAAAGTTATCAAATTAACAGTTATTGAATATTGGCCAAAACTTTAAAACTTTAATACGTCCCGCAATAAAGTATTGCACAATGTTGACATTGAACTCCGTAAACTTCCCGAACAAAGCCTCGAAAACGAGATCGGGAACAAGTATTCACGATGTTATCCGATGATCATGGCAAATGTAAACAAAAACAAAAAACGTGACTTCAGAGACCTGATGTTTGTAATAAAGAGGTTATGCAATTAGACATTTAGACGCATATATCTCTAAGTTATAAGTGTATGGATTCTAAGTGTATCTTCATGCTGGGTGTGTGTATTTAGGACAGGGAATTGACATTATATGCCAATTTAATCCCTTTAAAGTTTAACATTTTATACTGGTCATATCTAATACCACGAGTCTAAAAAAAGTTCAACCATGTAAAGACTGACATCAATACTTAACAGTAATAAGGTTACTTAAGTGTGCTGAGTTAAAAAAAAACAGTTGCCGATACGAAATGCAAACGAATGCCGACGCGTACGGAACTTGGGAGTTTTGTACATATAAAAGGATATATCCAAACAAGATCCTTCAAGACAGATATGGCATATTCAAATTAACTGCAAATTCTGAATAAATCTAACCATATGTGTTCAATAAGTTATCACTAGCATGACGCAATGTTATCTTCAAAAGTATGTAAACTATGTAAACCATTCCCTAGCACGACAGAATGTCCTTGGAAAATTTCATGAATGAAAACTTTTCAATAGAATATTACCTGAGGTGTCATATTTAGTGTGAGCTAATTTTCTTTTCATAACATGCAACAACTTGTTACAATGCCTCAGAAACAGTATGTTTTTATTCATATCTGACTTTTATAATAAGTTCGTGTTATCTGTCAAAAATTATCACGCAAACCAGCGTTGTCTCCCTTGACACGGTTGTCCATCCGAACTGCACATTCGTAATTTTTATGGACTGTCCTTTTAATGAGGCCCTCCCAGAGGGTGTGCCTGTTCTCTGGATCTCTTAAAGTAATGCCTATTGTTCCTCAGATCTCCAAATGTATTTGCCAAAGTTCCCCAAAAGTATTTTATCCATGTTCCCCAAATCTCTAACAGTATTTCCATTGTTCCCTAGATCTCCAAAAGTTTAAAACATAGTTCCCTGAAAGTACCAAATAGTGTTTCCTTAAGTAAAACGTCTACTTTTATATTCTCTGTTATTATTATTTACACATCATCATACTGGTTATACCTAGGAAGACTTCGAGCGTGATTTGTCTAAGTCGTAAGAACTTGTTTCAAAATCGAAGTAAAATAAATAAGTTCAAACTAAACTAGAAAAAGCCAAAATGTGTCACTTGAAATTTAGACAAGTGCCTCCAGTTGCCTATCTCTGTTTATATGTCTCTGATAAAATTGATCAAATAAGTTACTTGTTTTCATTAATAACAATATCCCTAGATCTCTAAAATAAGACCTTTTATCCCTGGACCTCTAAAAGTAATGGCCAGTATTTCCCAGATCTCTGAAAATAAATGGCCATGTTTTCCAGATCTCCAAAACACCCGGGAGGGCCTCTCTGACTCATTATGAGGACTTTTTAGTTCTACTCGGATTCATTCTGAGGAATTCGTAAGTCTATTCGGATCCATTCTGGGGACTTCCTAGTTCTATTCAGAGTCATTCTGAGAACTTCCTACTTCTATTCGGATTCATTCTGAGGACTTTGTAGTTCTACTCGGATTTATTCTAAAGACTTTCTAGTTCAATTCAGATTCATTCTGAGGACTTCATAATTCTGCTAGGATTCATTCTAGGGACTTTCCAGTTCTATTCGGATTCATTCTGAGGACTTCCCAGTTCTATTCAGATTCATTCTGGGGACTTTCTAGTTCTATTCAGATTCATTCTGAGGACTTCCCAGTTCTATTCGGATTCATTCTGGGGACTTTCTAGTTCTATTCAGATTCATTCTGAGGACTTCATAATTCTGCTAGGATTCATTCTAGGGACTTTCCAGTTCTATTCGGATTCATTCTGAGGACTTTCCAGTTCTATTCAGATTCATTCTGGGGACTTTCTAGTTCTATTCAGATTCATTCTGAGGACTTCATAATTCTGCTAGGATTCATTCTAGGGACTTTCCAGTTCTATTCGGATTCATTCTGAGGACTTCATAATTCTGCTAGGATTCATTCTAGGGACTTTCCAGTTCTATTCAGATTCATTCTGAGGACTTCATAATTCTGCTAGGATTCATTCTAGGGACTTTCCAGTTCTATTCGGATTCATTCTGAGGACTTTCCAGTTCTATTCGGATTCATTCTGAGGACTTCCTAGTTCTATTCGGATTCATTATGAGGACTTCCTAGTTCTACTCGGATTCATTCTGTTGACTACCTTCTTCTATTCGGATTCATTCTGAAGACTTTGTAGTTCTACTCAGTTTTATTCTGACGACTTCCCAGTTCTATTCGGATTCAGGGTTCTAGTCGGATTTATTCTGAAGACTTTCTAGTTCTATTCAGATTCATTCTGAGAACTTCCTAGTTCTACTCGGATTCATTCCGATGACATCCTAGGTCTACATGGACACATGGCAAAGTTCATGTTCAATCTTTACACATGCGTACGGATAAACACAGGCAGAGTATTAATGTTCAATTATTCTAGACTGCGGCGGTGGTCTAGTGGTAGAGTGGCCAGAATAAATGTTACAAGATGTCTTCCGCGCTTGAAGCACATCATTTAGAGGATAGTTCTAATCACGGTCGCAAAAGTTCAGTGAGATACTTGACGTGCACTTGCTATGACTATCCTTGTACATGGAACCGACATGCCGGACTAAGGAACTGTGGGAGTGCGTTTGAAACTTCCTCCCCCACCCCCCGGACGAAAAACCTCCGAGAATCGATCCAGAACCTCCGGGTCTTGGAGCAAGCATGCAAACAACTAAAGCATCGCAACTCCTCATTGTCCCTACTGTTCAACGGCAGCATGAAGTGGCCTTTTATAGAACCGACTTTGAGAAATGGTGGACTATGTTTATTGACTTGTATGTTGAAGGGCACTATGTTGAGCAATGACACATGATCGGAATTGTGTTCAAAACTTATAGACTTTCCCTCATATGATTTAACCATAATATATGTGTAATATAAACATATGTTAGACACGTTCTCAGTAACATGTTAAATGTAAATGGTGATAGGGAACAGTCCTGTTTTAACACAAGTCGGTTATCTCTGAATAGAACGTAACCACTGTAATCCACAAGTAACTTGCAAACTGTCTCGCATAAAGTTTTGGGATTAAACTGGATAACGCCCCGGTTTCACTAAACATCTTAACCTAAGATTTTCCTCAACTCAGATTTTTTAATACAATTTACATTGATAATTCTTTACACTGATCATTTTACATGTTATCTTTTACCATTGAGACAAGATTGATCAGGTTTGTGATTTAGAAAAAAATATAATTTTGAGTTGACGAAATTATGAGCTTGAGATGTTTAGTAGAACCGGGCCCAGGTCCCTGAACCCACCGGCGACCTCAGCGGCGAGAGGTTATTGACCATGTGACGACAGTGTATTAGACAACTCGGCCACATTGGACCCTCATATAAAGCTATAGGTTTGCTCAGGGGGATCAGAAAACGGTCCGGTGTTAGTATGATGTTTGTCACTCGTGTCCTGAACACTTTTAAAGGGGCATACAGCAATGGTAATATTGACTTCGAGTTGACGTATCAAACCGATCTTAACACTCATACACGTTTAATCATATGGAAATGTTAATATTGACTTCGAGTTGACGCAACAAACCGATCTTAACACTCATGCACGTTTAACCATATGGAAATCTTAACCTAAGTTATAATATCTTATCATCATATTTAACGAAGTATGTTCAGTTATCATAGAGCTGAACGGGACATAATTTGACATGTTCAGTATAGTACGGGTTATGCGATATATGACATATCAAATTTTATTAGTGGAGGAAGATTTCAGTGTAAATGTGACTAAAGCCACCGTCCTTCCGCAAGTAACTGGTAAACGTCCTCACATAGCGTTGTTGGATCAATCTGGGCTCGAACCTATGACCTCAACGGTGAGAGGTTAGTGATCTTGAACCATTCGGTCGCGGAGAACATAATTTTATTCAATATCCCTTAAATATATACAGTTTATCGTTTTACATCGAATAACGAAGTACTTTTGTGCTCGAACTTACAGAGAAAAATAATTGTTACATGTATTCCATTTACACAAAAATACAATAAATCAATCAGATAAATGTTGTTTATCGATAAGTTATTCTGATCATACTGAAAATACAGGCATATTGTTCATATAATATTTTCAAGAATTAAGTCCGACATTTAGTGGTAAAAGACATTTGAAATTGGACACAGGTTTCCAGAGCTTTATATCTTTGGTTTTTCCTGAGCGAGTCGACCACGTTTTGAAAAAATATATTGAAATACTGTTCCTTTAATATATGCCTATTATGTTTCATGCATCTGTTTGTATCTATGGCTTGTCAATGCCACTTTATAAATGCATTTCACAAATCACAAAATCAATGTCTATTGTTTGTTTGAATTTGTGTATGGAAAATAGGTAGGACGTCGTGTTACCTTTAACCATGCAGGTGCGAATTTGTGTTGTTGTTCGACATTGCTTTTTAAAATTTGGGTTTCGAACTGCACCATCTTTGGTTGGGCTATAAAGTGGCGGATAAATGCCCAATTTTTGGTGTGGGAATGTTTAATTTAATTACAGAAATGTATTTTTGAAATTTCTAACTAGTCATGTTATGTAAGAATGTTAGTTAAATAGTCATGTATATAACATTCTACGCACATTACAATATAAAGTAATCCATCATATATTACATTATAGTCATTTTATGGTACAATAAAATGACATGTTCGCATAACATGATATTTGTGTATCATTTGATTCCCATTTGCAAAGCAAGCTGCATATTGATTTGGTTGGATACTTAACGTCTCACACACCAATTAATTTTGTGCTGTTCTACATATAAAGACAGGAACTTCTGGAACACTGGATACATTACCAATGGTTCTAAAAGTGCCTTATTCCCATAGATAGTCCTGATAGTCTGAATATGCAGAAAATACATAGGGTCGACCAGGTTGCTTTTTCACAATTTCGATGGTTTGATGGCACCCCTTCATTTTTGACAACTCTGTCCATTTGTTGCAGTGTTTCACTACGCATCTTTAAACTTTATATCATCATCAAATAGTTCCCAATGTCATCCAAACTTTGCAGAAATCGTGAAAATGTTCCAATGTTCCCATGTTCCCATATGCACAAAGAAATATAACATGTTATGCCTTTTTAACAAAAAAATTGCCAACCGCTTTCCTTAGCTCTAATTTCTTTGGCGTAATAAACTTGCTACCGTCATGTAAGGGAGGTAAGTCTTCAGTGAGACATTTAGAGAGCTGTATTAAGCAAGTACAAATACAGTTTATTGTTATTTATGCAAACAATGCAATACAACGCATGCATACAGCAATACAGGACTGAACATTGAAATAATATCAATATAAAGCCTGTGGTGTCACCCTGATTTATATATATATATATATCATAATATAAAAAGCATGTTTTATTGCTTTAAACATTTTATCGTTTACATCACATCCTGTTTTTACATTCAGTTTCTCTATGTATACAATCGTCTGTTAGCCTTCGATGGCATAAAAATGGACGCTAAATATGCAATTAATCAATCTTTGTATACATTCAAATGTTTTGAATTAAAAAATAAAACAAGTAGATTCCTTGCGTTACGTTCTTTCATGAACCACCGGGCCCGATAAGCTCAGTCGGTTACGCATCTTATTATCAATCTAGGGGTCGTGAGTTCGAATCCCCGCCTTACAACAGTCTCCGTGATGATTGATATACGACATTATGTCCCACTATCATTCGTCTTTCACCACTGATTCAAATGGGAAAGTTATCAAATACTTGTGGAGATGGGTGTGCTCGAGTACTGGTTAACCTTTCAGCATCCCAGGAAACAGTGGTTACGTTAACTGATCATATGTTATCCCTCGATGGCATCAAAATGACGCTAAATATTCAATCAATCAATTCAAGCTTTCTTGAACCATTTAAATAGAGATTAACAATTAATGGTATATACAGCAGTAAGCCCGGACACATGTAATGGTTCGGATATACTTTTTTCGTTTTTGAGTAGTTTTGGATACACGAACTCTCTTCTCTGCCTTTCTTGTTTATTACGTGCAAATAAGGATTGTCTGCAAACTTACATGAATAGCTATTGATATTGCCATGGACTATACATGTATAGTCAAATAGTAGTATACATAGTAATAATAATAATAAAAGTAATAATGATAATGTCCCCTGCGGCGAATGAGTCTAATTTCACAAACTTGTTTCGCTGTTTTCTTAGTATAATTGCAGCAAGAGTCTGTAACAAAATAAGAAATACAACTACACGACAAATAAGCAATGAGAATATATATATATATTATATAATATACTCTACCGGAAAACGCATTGTGAGAAGTGATATAGCTAAAATCAGAGATCGTTATTAATAGACGACAGTAAGAAAATAGAGCTGAACCTATTAGAAATCAGACTGGACTAATAAGGTTAAAGGTTGCACGAGCGAATATCGAAATATGAAATCCACAAATAATATGGACTCACAGCGATATTTGTACAGTAAAAGTTTAGAAGAAAGAGATGTTTCCTTTCGAGTACATGACTGAAATGGAAGCACAAGTAGATATGAGAAGACAGAAAAAGGCGTTCAGTCCTCCACGACCGGTGACTGAACAATTGTTAAAGGCAACCACATCAGCTTGAGATGGGTTGACCTCACGTAAATGAGGATTTTAAAATTAGGCCTTTCGCTATACTAGCAAACCGCCAAAATATATGGGACACTATGTACGGATTTAAACATCTTTTATATACACCTACAAAATATTTCAGGTGATTACAAAAATTTGCATATATGTATACGTATATTAAACGTATGAATTAATTCTACTTCCGGTCAACTAGAATGACGCCCCTTTCAAGACTAACACCTTTAAAAGGGTTTAAATGACACTAAGTAATTGGGACCCACAATAGCTCAGTGGTCCAGGACGTTAATTTGTCGTCCAGAAAGTTGTGTGTTCAAACCGCAGTCAAGGTAAAGAAAAAAAAAGATTTATTTTTATATCATTTTTATTTGTTATTTAAGCAATTTACTTGTATCAAAACAGTCCGACGATGTAAAAGAAAAAAAAGTATGACATAGGACATATATCAGTTATTTACGTTTATTATAAGAATATCAATGTCCATGGTATTTAGGAACCATTAGCTGGTGCCCAACAGCATCGGCTGAGTAAACTACATAATAATTATGGTTTCTTTTTTATGCCATCGAGGGTTGACAGATGATCAGTTGACTTTACCACTCTTTCCTGTGATTCTGGGAGGTTAACCAGTTTTCGAGAATACCTAACTCTTTACTTGACAGAGGTGGGAGACGAATGACAATGAGACGCAATGTCGTATATCAATCATCACGGAGACTGTGGCCGGGTGAGGATTTGAACTCACCACCCGACCAAGATTAATAGTCATACGTACTACCGACTGAGCTAACCGGTCCCGGGTTAACGAAAAGAAATGATGTCAAATCAACCAATCGATGAATTGGGCGGGGTTAGTTAACAATACACACTATATGAAACTACCCAGGAGGAATATTCTCAGCCCTTCTTAACTCGGCAACAACACTGCTGTTCCTTACGCATTAATATACACAATTAAAAATGCACCAACAAACGAATACTCAGAATGAAATTAGATCTTTGATACCTGCAGAACAGCAGAGTTTTAGAACAAATATTCTATGCGTTCCTCTTACGAAATATCAAACGAAGAAAAAGGTTGTTATAGCCAACGTCTTTATAAAGAAAAAATCATAGTTGTTTGTGTTTAATTCTTATGATGTCCTTGGTATTGGCGTGCATTTCATGGCCTGTTTACATGTGTGTGTTGCTATAATTTCTTTTATCATTGTTATTATATCGTTCATGCATCACGTTGCCATGCTTTGTATACATGTACGGTTATTACCGTAATAGATATAGCTATCTATCTGCCGTGTGTTTGAATGAAATTTGGTTTATAGAAATATCTAGAAAAAATTGTTAGTTGTATGTACATGTAGATAGACGGTGGTTCTACACGGAATCGTTCTGAGAACTTCATAGTTCTATTCGGAGTAATTCTGAGGACTTCCTTGTTCTATTCAGATCCATTCTGGGGACTTCCTAGATCTACTCCGATTTATTCTGAGGACTTCCTAGTTCTATCTAGTACTATTCGGATTGATTCTGAGGACTTCTTAGTTATACCTGAAATCATTCTGAGGACTTCCTAGTTTTATTCGGATTCATTCTGAGGACTTCCTAGTTCTATCTAGTTCTATTCGGATTCATTCTGAGGACTTCTTAGTTATATTGGAATCATTCTGAGGACTTCCTAGTTTTATTCGGATTCATTCTGAGGACTTCTTAGTTTTATTCAGATTCATTCTGATGACTGCCTAGTTCTATTAGGAGTCATTCTGAGGACTTTCTATTTCTACTCGGATTCATTCTGAGGACTTTCTAGTTGTGCTCTGATGATCTTTAATAAATCCCTAATTTCGTTAATAATCTCTTATCGATATCAATATATGCGTGTTCAGGTCATACAACGCGGTGAAATATTGGCAAAATTATCGTGTTATTATTACAAATCAAAACTTAAGAGCTGAAACAGAACCGTACAGGTGCCGAGCTGCAGTGTAAGGCAGACAGTAGTATAGGACCAAAGCCTGAGTAAATCAGACGTGGTGGACAGCTTTTTTTATTATTTGGATATCCGATTTGCTGTACCTTTGCGAGAGACGCAAATAAAACATCTTTAAAATACTTCTTAGAGAGACGTGCAATATGTCACACAAGCTACCCTGTGGAGCAGACCAGTTCCCGACTAATAAAGCCTATTTGATATTTGCCCTGTCATGACGCATTTTAGATTTCAGCTCAACCCCGCCCCCACCCCTCTCTCTCTCTCTCTCTCTCTCTCTCTCTCTCTCTCTCTCTCTCTTTCTCTCTCTCTCTCTCTCCCCGTTGTGTAAAAGAACAAATTTTGTCTGTCGTCCGTTATGTTATCAGCACTGTCTTTGAAACAACTGAGCCAGTTAACTTCAAACTTCACATGTATGTTTTTTCTTGAATAGGAGAATAGGAGACGATACACAAGATGTTCTTTCGATCTGATATTCAATATGTATAGCCACCATTACTAGAAATAGTGAAAAAAAACTTAAAAAAAACTTCTCATTAACCGCCAAACATATTTTGAAAATTTCTAGATTCATATGTAATAATGATCACCAACTACATAGACCTATTACATTTGTACAAATGGAGTCCATTGGGTTAAAAATAATACCGCCCGAGGGCTCAATTAGTAGACACATGTGATTTCAGATATAATACACATTAATATTTTATTAGAAACCGTGAACTGATATTGCCTATATTTTCACATAAGCATTAGTTTGGTCAAGGATATTCAGATTTGTTAAAAAACTGGGTTCTAATGTCTTCTTCTTCTTCTTCTTCTTCTTCTTCTTCGAAATACAACACTCCTTCATTAATGAAGATTTTGTGCCGGCGCCATAAAATGTTTTAAAATTGTTAGTTATGATGCGTGCAGTTTATACAACTTGAGGTGCTCAGAGATGACTTTAAAGTGTTAATTTTAAAACTATGCACATTTGATGATGGTGAACAGGTGGAGAATGGGGTTGAGGGCAGCTACACGGATAAAGGCTTTAAAAGCATCAGTTGTGGCCGCCTCGTGTGTAGAGGTTGGGAGTATGCGGGTTTCAAGAGTGGACCAATTTAAGATTGTTAACATGTTAGTTACAGAGCTTGAGTTATGATATTGGTGTGAAACGAATCTGGCGGCACGTCTTGTATGGTCAGTTTTTTTTTTCATAGGCTATTTAGCATAAATTATCCCCATGCGTAGGAGTTTGAATGAAAATAAGAATCATGGGGCTAGTAGTTATACGGACCGTGTAAGGGGGGTTAGAATTTTCAGTACATTTGATACTATGGGAAAACAGAATATTCTTTTTTTTTTCATCCATTTGTGCAATATACTATTCAGTTTGAGTTATGAAACACAATCTAGCCATAGTGAGTAAGATTTGGTTCAATAAAGAGTATTGGTTCAAACAATACTTATACGCTATAAACATATAACATATAACATATAACATTTAACATATAACATATAACATATAACATATAACATATATATATATATTCGTTACACAGCGATACATAACAACATAATTGAGAACAAAGCTATTTCTAAGGAGTATTCACTTTCCGCAAGGGGCCAGGTGGGGTCACAGAAGGGTTAAAAAGTTTTTTTCAAATAACTTCTTCTCAACATCGGTCAGTCATATATAAATTATGGGCATTTGGAGCTTGTACAAATCAATGGACTGGTATTTATAAGGACCCTGTAAACGGACTCTGAGTTTTACAGTGGGAATACTCCGGAAAAAATGAAAAATTCTCATTTTTCAATCCATTTGTGCAAAATTATTATTCACAGTTTGAGAGCTGAAGCATCTTCTAGTCATAGCGAATAAGGTTTGGTTCAACAACCAGTCCGTCAAATATTTTCGTAATTGATATAAATCAAGTTATCCCTATGAGTAATGCCTACTTATATGAAGATTGAAGTTTTTACAAGTCATGGGGCTAGGGTATATAGGGGTCATGTAAAGGGAAATTTAGTTTTATATACAAATACAATAGGAAAATGAAACAAAAAAAAACATTTTCTTATCCCTTTGTTCAGTAGTTATTTATAATTTCAGATCTTAAGCATTGTCTAGTTCTAGCAAATTAAATTTGGTTTAACAAGGAGGATAGCATTTCTAAAAGGCCAAAAGGGACCAAAAAGGTTGAAATTTTGAAATTCCAAAAGACTTCCTTTCAATAACCTTTCTGTCAAACTTATAATATATAATAATATAAATTATCCTTACATAAGCAAATACTTTTTTATTCTGTAGATCAATGGGCTCGGATGTATATGGACCCTGTAAGGTGACATTTACTTTTACATAGGAATATTATAGTGGAAACGAGTTTTTTTTATTTTGGCATCCACGTGTATAAAAAAAACTTCCTTCTAAATCTAAAGCAGTGTCTGCTAATGACAAATCCCTATGCATGCCCCGCCCGCCTCGCTCAGAATTTTGTTGCGCCCCCTAAGTGCGCCCCACCTAAACTGGATCCTGGATCCGCCCCTAGTTATGACCACCATTAGCAAGTAGAAGGTCCTCAATCCCTCTTGAGCCTCCTGTTTTATTATTGGGTCTAGTCATACAGTGCTAAAATTGCCAATTACTCAACTTTAGACCCAACAATACGATCTCGTACTGAAAAAGGCACGGTAGCAACATCTCATTAATAAAGACAATGACTTATATAGAGAAGTCCATCTTTACAAGTCCTTGATAAAGAGTTTTCTTAAACCACACACACACACGCACGCACGCACGCACGCACGCACGCACATGAATTATATTATCTACTCGTCTGGCGATTCTAGTGGTATCTGCGGAAGAGAGCAGGATGCAAACAATCAATGAAAATTAGCGGCCATGGAAGTACGATACCTTTAGGTAAACTGATGAGAAAGCGATATTATGTATCGGCGGCATTAACTGCACATAAATATTAAAAAAAAAATGAAACGTAATGGGGACATACCAGATAATATCCGGAACTAACCTGAAATTACTGGGTTTTTAAACATGGATAGGGAACCAGGAATTTTCATTGGCGTTATATAATCATAATTATGTTGACACACCTTAAACCCAAATTCAATTAATTCAGTGTTTTTTTTTTAGTGTATACACATTCCTGGTTGAGGAGAACCAATCCCACTCGCGGATCAATTAGAAGGGGACAGTTGAAACTTAAGACCCGTCGGGAATGCCAACTATATATATATAATATAAAGGCATTATTGAATCATAGGAGTCTTGATATCAAAAGACTCACTAATATTGCAACATGTGACGGACTAAATATGTGTGTATTCTGATTCAAAGACGTCATTCAGTGTGTATTTTTGATTATTTATTAAAAAATAATGAATAATGAATGCATTCTTTAAAGAAAAATATGAGTCAACACTATTTATAGCACAAAGAGTCAACCGTGGGTGGTGCCCAGGTACTTAGTTGAATATGTCGTCTCTGGCACATAGTACGAACAATTAAAAGAGTAGCTATCGATAGTAGGGGGTGGGGTATGTTTTGACCAAATCAGCTCTACTAAGGCAGGAGGGGACAGTTGCCACCTCGATCTTTTCAGAAGGAAACATTACAGCATGTTTTTCGCATAATTATGTTGTAAGAAAAAAGACACGACAGAAGATCTACTTCAACAACATGTTCGTATGTTGTAGTCATTTTCGTAACTACACACTCTTATTTAATCGCATGACAATTGTATCCTCAATGCACCCCATTTTTGTACAATTTTTTTTTTCCAAAATGGAAAATTTGGGCATTTAAGAATTGATCTGAAATAACAGAAAATCAAAGAAAATTAGTTTAAAGACCTTATAATTTTTAGTGGTTTGGATTTGGGGTGGGGTGTTATTAAATCGGGTCCCGAATGGGAAATAAACTCCTCGATTCGGAATGTCTGGCTGCGACATTGCCAATAATATGTAGTTAATTCATATACAAATTACATAAGTGACCCAACAGCTCGGCTGCTTAAGTATACCACCAACACGAAAACTTGACAAATAATTTGTCTTGTTTTCAAGGTCAAGATAACCATTAAAGGTCAAAAGGTTTTAACACATTTAGAATTAATTTCCATTTACTTCTCAAAACTATTTACGACAATAAGAAGCAGTTTTGTTACAAAATATTAAGGTAACCTGTGAAGGGTCAAAATTGTGTTTGCAAATATTTGTTTTTAAATGCAATATCTGTTTAAAGATGCTGTTTAGGAATATGTCCCTCAGAGACTTGTTTTTAATCAAATCATATTAATTAGCCTGTTTCCAATAGTAAGTATTGAAATTATGTGTTATCCATTGCTGTACAGTAGATTTTAATATTTTAAGTATAAGAAAATCAACTGAAGTAATTTGCGTATAATGTCAAATGTTACAGGCCAAATAACATAGACCATGTATTTCGTCTCTCTCACAAACTGACGAATGTGATGTTCCTTTCCCGAAGTTATAAATTTGAAATATATGCTACAAACTTTACTTACCATCTTATATGAGCCTTAACACTTTACAGTTTTGCATGACCTCATGAGTTCATGTATTTATGTGAACTGAGTGAATAAAGAACGTTTTGCTGTGCTGTGCTGTGCTGTGCTGTACTGTACTGTACTGTACTGTGCTGTGCTGTGCTGTATTGCATTGTATTGTATTGTAATGTTTTGTATTGTATTGTATTGCATTGTGTATTGTATTGTATATTGTATTGTGTATTGTATTATGTATCGTATTGTACCTATATTGTATATGTATTGTAGTGTACATGTATTGTATACGCACTGTACATGTATTGTATTGTATTGTGTTGTGTTGTATTGTATTGTATTGTATTGTATTGTATTGTATTGTATTGTATTGTATTGTAACAGTTATATAAGCATCATTAAGAGTGGACTTCAGTGAGGACAAGAGACATCAATGGGTCTAAATCGCTAACCTGATACCACTTCTATCCAAATTTTGTACTAAGTCTATAAAGAATGAATAGAAGAAAAAGAGAAGTATCTGTTCCACTATAGCATTGCCATGTAAACACCAGTCTCGTTATAGCTCTTTCATTTGAACAAATGTCAAAACCCGCTCACATGGATTATTTATACCAAATATGAACAAATTTGGCTGGTTGTTTTCTGAAAACTCCTAATTATATCCCTTTTTGGGTACCTTCTGACCCCTT
The DNA here is from genome assembly GCA_029582155.1 of Panopea generosa. Taxonomy (NCBI): domain Eukaryota; kingdom Metazoa; phylum Mollusca; class Bivalvia; order Adapedonta; family Hiatellidae; genus Panopea; species Panopea generosa. The sequence continues at coordinate 36,518,532 of CM055898.1, read as the reverse complement.
ATAGATATGAAATACACTATTAAAGTCTCAGTCTCATCTGTAATGACTAAATAATTCTCCATACCTTAAGATAATTAAAATAGTAATTGAAATAGAATAGAAACGATAATTTCCTATTTCCCCAATAGTACTCCCATGTCAAAATCAAAGTCCCTTTATTGGGTCCCAATAAGCCCTAGCCCCGTTACTTGAACAAACTTGAAATCCCTATCCATAGGGTTCATGAACATATTTTGCTCATCAGATCTTGGAAAAAAGACTACAATTTTCTCTCAATTTTATCCATTTTTGGGCCCATGCTGGCCCCTTATGAATATGTAATACCCTTTAAAGGGACTCCATCTCAATTGTATGACTAATCAATACTCCAAATCTCGAGATGATTAAAATAATTGCTAAAATAAATGATAAAAACAGAATTTCTAGTTTTCCCAAAGTATGTAAAACTCAAAATTCCCTTACTGGGCCCCTATGGACCTAGTCCCTTTATTTCTTTGTTTTCATGTTGGACAATTCCATTTTGTAAGCAACTGAAAATCCTTGAAAAGAATTTTCCTAAACTAAGATCATTCTGACTAACCTATCAGGATATATATAATTGCTTCTAAATGATGTAATTTAAAGTAAAATTGATGAATTACGAGTGAATGGCGAAAGACAGGTGACAGCAGTCCGTCAAAAGCACACAATAAATAATCGTACATTTAGTTTATTTGTATGGGGCTTTGCACCTTCTTTTTCAACAGCATTTCAGTCATATAACCCAATAAGCGTTCCTGGGGTCAGCTAGGCAGTTAACCAGTAATAGACACACCTAATCTCTGAAAGTCACCAACAACTTCTCCACATATTCAGGGCTGAGACATTCATGGCCGTGAAAAATGTTCATAGCCAATCATCACAGAGAATGTGGCTGGAAGCAATTTGAACTCATGACCCCCGAAATACATTTAGTAAACTTGTCTTGACCCAGCAAGTTATCTGAACATCTATGGAAAAAAGTGCATTGATTAAAAACACAATATATGTGACTGTGACTGTGATTGTACCCTAACCCCTCGACTGTGGGTCCGATGATGTACAAGACTAGTCAAACTGTGCAAAATCACATATTACACATTGGTGTTGAAACAGTTCATCAACTGATCAACATAATGATATATGTTTAATTTTTATGGTAACTTGACCATGTCTATTGTGCAAATAACAGGTTATATATGACATATTCAGTTTTATTGGTGGAGGAAGACCTCAGAAAAAAGTCTTGATATTTGGCAACCTTTCTCACATAAAGTTCATGGACTGAGTAAGATTCAAACTCACAACCGCAATGGTGATAAGAGAGTTGACATTAGAAGATAGCACCTTAGAGCGGATCCCAACATAATGATAATTTTGCCCTTGTTCATAGTAAACATTGATTTAACTATTTGAAATATCGCAGTTATATAATACTAGTATCATCAACAGCACTTTTTCATTAACTGGATTCAAGATTACTCTACACAAATTCTATTGTGCTTGATTGCGCAGAAAGCTCAGAGATTAAAGAAACTGTTCTAGAGTCCATTTTGCCTGACCTTTTTAAGAGGCACTGATCTGATCAAGCTGGGGATCGAATCCGCAACATCTGCTTCAAGACTAATAGGGTAGCTGTATAAAAGGAAGTCAACTTCTTCAATATTTTTATTTATGACTTTTTTTAAAAGCTGTCAGTTTATGAATTGGAAGAAATATTTACAATGATAATTTTTCAATATCACTATTGTAATAACAATCATTATATAACTGTAGAATAAATAAGAAAAAAAAATCATGCATTTTAACAAAACAAGTGTAGTCCTAGATGAATCATTATTTAACAGTATACCAAAAATTCCACTCCAGTTTTCATAATTGAATTAAATTTCAAAGCGGACATGTTTAACATATACTAAACGCCTTTAAAAAACAAAAGTTTTTAAATACCAGTATTGAATATATTTTTATCTTAGATTGGCTATCATTTTTATCGGTTTATATAATATGTTGATCGCAATTAATTTGTTAAATTTGTGCTTTAAAGTGATGAAATTATTGGATTAAAATAAAAAAAACAAGGTAGACAATTTTGTCTTAATTTACCATTCACGTCATATCTGAATTTGATACAATACTTATACTCGCGTTTTTAAAGGCGTTAAGTATATTTAATACAAAATTCCTTGAAAGCAACTGGAGATAAGCTAAAACTATACCAATGAAATATATACTGCAAGATATATCAGTTTAAAGGTTTCCAAAAATGGCATTAAAACTAATCTTCTGTCTTTAAGCTCATCTTCTCAATAGGAAACATTAATGTTCCAAAATTACTGTTTTTATTTACATTTCTGTGTTCTATGCTTTGATTCATCTTTCAGCTTTCAAATATTTTACCGGGTAGGTCTTTTTGAAAAATATATATTTTTTTTAAAAGTATCACTTATCCACATTATTCATTTGAAATTCTTATAGCAAAAATAATGGATTTTAAATGTATTTTAATTAGGACAGTCCTGCTTAAAGACAGTATAAATTAAGTTATTGATACACATGTATGAAACAGTTGAGACCTGAGGTCCAGTGCCTAAATACATCAAATGTTCAGTTTTTTAATTCAGACTTAGAATTTAAAAATTTGACTACAGCACATCAAAACTCAATCAATTTCAATGATAACTGAACAAACAAAAAAATTTGAAAAATTATTTTTATTATCGAAGTTGATTTAACTACATCTATTACAGTCTTTTAAAATTGGTGAGTTTGAGTCCTGAATTCAAGTATTAGATTCAAAAGTCATCATTAATATAGTCTTTTTTATCTTTTCTTTCTTTTTAAATGGGGTTCAATGCCTTTTTTAACACATAAAATGTTACACATGGCATAATCAGTTTTATCGGTAGAGGAAGACATTAGAATGAATCTATAAGTAGAACCACCACTGTTTTACAAGTAAATTTTTGGACCGAGCAGGGATTGGGCCTACAAACTCAGCAGTGCGAGGCAAGTCATCGTGAGATGGCACCTTGGACCACTCAGCCACAGAGGACCTCCTTTAGAGTCTTTATTCTTCTCCATTTACAATACAAAAGTTTGCGTACCATACTACAGCAATAATATGCTTTTCATTGTTTAAATTCATAATAATATTTGTCTTAATTTGTCAAACATTCGCATCTAAACTCAAAACCCAGACTTATAATCTCAATCAAATTAATACCAATGAAACCAATCTAACAAGACCAGGATCTGACTTCATCAAATGTCTAAGAGTGGATCTAAATCTCACATAAAAAATATCTCAAATTATTAAAGATACCGTGATGGAAACAGTTTAACTGTAAAATTTGAGCTCTTATTTTTCTGTCAAATCTATAGCCTTAATTGTATGTGTACATATCTGTAATAAAAATGTAGTAAATTTCTTGTTAAATTCAGGTCTCATTACACAGTTTATTTTTTTCTATGTTCTATATAAAATATGGTCTAGGATACTCCACTAATTCCACATAGAGTATCTTATTCCATTGCAGAAATATATCTGCTCACATAAATGCACAACAACTGGTGGGTTGACCAGCTTGTGTTTTTTTCATAAGACAATGCAGTAACACCTGTTTTTTTTAAATAAGAAGTCTTAAATTTAATGCTCTTTAAATAATTCACTCATCTGTTAAAATCCAATTAAAGGCACTTTTTTAACACAAGTGATGTCTTATTGCAGTACATAATTTTTCTCTACTGATCTGCAGAAAGCAATGACAGTCCCCATGAACAAATTTGAAAATATTTCCAACTAAGTTACATAGGACTTTTTTTATGGCACAAGACGGGTTACTGTCACTACAAAAGGGAAGCAACTATGTAGTGAGACATTTATTACACTGTGAATTTAAAAGTTGAGATTGACAGTCTGAGTTTTAGACACCCAACTTCGAATGTTCTACGCCCCATTACCACATTTACTTGCAGAGATCTCTATTTACTATTTTGGGGTGGAGGATAAAACCATTGTAACCTTTTTTTTAATTCCATTTAGATACAACTGTTTTGAAACAATCCTTAAAATTAAACCCAAACAGAAGACATTTATGTTCATATTTTATGCTTAATATTAACAGTAATAGTCTTAAAGATTTTGAGATGTTCAGTACCGGTAATAATTTGAATTGAACATTTAAACTTTAATTTAAACAAAAAAAACAGGGCCCATATTCATCCAAGCATTGAATTAACAACATTTTCATACAAAAACAATAAATTTTTAATGATACTTTAAAGGAAAATATTATTTACTGAAAATTCTTTAACTTAAAGTATTTAAAAATAGGCAATTCCAATTCTTGTCTGGATTTAAGGCTCTAAAGATTGAGGAGTCTAAGGCCTGATCCAGGTGGTCGAATGTATGAAATTACATAATACATAATTATATGGTTTTAACAAGCATTATTCACACATACAAAAAATTATGTGTAACAAAACAAGCAATATTATGATCAAATTCAGTATTAAAATTATCCTGATAATTGCAATAAACAACTTTTTTAAATTGATAAAAGTAATTGTTTTACATACCAAAATTTCTAACAGGTGGTAATCCATGCACTTTCAAAAATAGTAGGTTTGAGATATCAGATGACAATGACCTATATTTTCAATGCTGAACTGTGTCTAAATCTTGATAAAAAATCCGTGACCTTGATCTACATTACACCAGATAAGTACCTACATCGGATGACTGAATGATGATCTGAAATTCTGTCAACAGTCATGGTCATATAAAAATGGAATGGATGATAAGATAAACATGTCATAATGGAGATGAGGATAATGACTGAAAAATGTTTGTCATACTGCCATACTAACAACACTTATTTAATTAAAAACTGTGTGATTCAGTCTGCAATACCCCATAAGAAATCTAATGAAATCGTTACGCATGTTTGCGAGTAACCACATGTAACATTTGCATGTCATTAAATGTATTATACGCAGGTAAAGATAACGTTTGCATGTGGTTATACGACATTCACCGCATGATTGTCATGCTACACCAGAATGATATCTTGAATATAAAAACCACAAACAATCGATAACTATGGTGAACGTTAGATATGTTTGTCAAACTTTTAACCTGCTATCAATGATAATATTTGCCAATTGCATCTGATAAGGGTCTTTCCTGTTTATCTCCGAGTCAGCAAATTCACATTAAACCCAAAATCCAAATGGTAAAATGGAATGGTTAGTAACAGAAAATAAGGACATTAAGCATGTTACAAGTTTGGTTTAAGCATCATTTTTGTTTAATTTCACTGTCAGAAAAAAACATCATATTGCAAAAGAACCAATGCTTTAACAGTCAATTACCATAGCGTGATTTGTCAAAGTTGTTTCACAATCAATGTAAAATGAATAAAACAAAAACAATTGTAAATTAGAACACAGCAATGAATATCTGCTTTTATGTCTACAACATTGATGCAATTTGTGAACCATGCAGGCGCAGATCTAACAATATATAACCCTCAGTTCGATCAGGTTTACATTGTTTGGCTCTCAATCTACAAGACAATGGAATATTGCAATTAATGCGTAAGTCCCATACCAGTTTACGTCTCACACACCAATTTATTGTGTACTTTTCTGCATATAGAGACATGCATTTCTGGAACACTGAACACTGCCAATGGTTCTAAAATGTTTTGTTTCTACTGTAGTGATTGTTCTCTGTTAGTCCATATCCGGTGGTAAAAACGTGGGGTTTGACAGTTTGCTTTTTCACAATTTTGATGTTTTGATGACACCCCTTCATTTTTGATAATTCTACCAAATTTGTGGCAGTGTATCACTATGCATCTTTAAACTGTCATATCTTCATTCAACAGTATCCAATGTCATCCAAACTTGGTGGAAATCATGAAAATGTCCCAATGTTCTCATATGTACAAAGAAATATGACCATTTTATGCATTTTCAACAAAATTAATGCCCCGCCGATTTACATGGCTCTAATTTCTTGGGCACAATTATCTGGCTACCATCACTAAGGGGAGGTAATTGGTGAGACAAACAGGTAGCAAACACAAAAAAATTTGCCTGACTGAATAAACAAAAATGACATGCATTATCTCCTTATTGCCCTCTTGGTAAATTTTTATCAAAATAGAAAGTTACAAAACAAGGATGAGTGTGGTTTAATATTAATGAGTAATTCCTAATGGACATGTACCACCAACATTTGTACTACATTAGGAAACTCTAATCGGAAAATGCTGTCATTTTCAGGTTTTGGAAATGTCATTATAGTACTCTCTAATCGGACTGATTTCAGAAAAAAAACAACAACAATAATTTGCTGAACACACAGAAATCAATAATCATAACAAGCACATGAGGTAAATTTGTACACACCAACAGAAATAATAATCATAAAGGTTAAATGTCATAGTTTTATAATATTAGTTTATATGCCTTATAACCAGTGAAAATCAAATGGAACATTACAACAATAACAATGAAGTCCTTAACCAAACAATAAGTGGTTACAAGTATATTCAACTTAGCACAAAAAAAGAGAATTTCTTTTTAATAAAACCCTGCCATTTTTTGTTTGTAACTCAAAAACCTTCTAACATATAATATTTTGGACCCAGCAAGAATCTAACACACAAATGATCTTGAGATGGTGCCTTAAATTACTCCGCCACGGAGGACCCTAGCATGACACATAAAGCGGATCTCAAATGATCAATTTTAACATTAATTTCAACTGTAAGCAGTTGCATACGCCTATGCCATATCTGGTATACAAGACAAGATATAGTGACACATATATTTATAAATATGTTTGTGAGTACCACATATGTGAAGGAGTTTGATAGATTATAATGCATTAAATAGGCAAGACTAGGCAAGATTAATTGTCTTGTCAAAAGGGTACATGGATTCTTTTTTCATATCATTAATTGCCTTGTCAAAAGGGTACATGGATTCTTTTTTCATATCATAAACTCAAAATAACATATTAAAGTCTTTAATTATTTTTTACTATCCACTCTTAACTCACGTCTTTAACAATATTATGCTTTCAAGATTTATGAAAAAAATAATAGAAAGCAAGAACTCCTTGATTTCCGCTGGTACCCTGTTTACAACAAAACTGATAAAGACACCGGTTCCCTGCTTATATCAAAACTGTGATCTGCCAAAGACACACCGGTATCCAGCTTACAACAAAACTGTGACCTGCCAGAAACAGTTTAAATGTCAATCTTCTTCACACTGGAAGTCATCGACAATCCTGTTGTCCTTGTCTAACATACAGTTCATTAAACTTGTAATTTCAAATTTACTTTACTAAAACTCTCATTCCAAATTCATTATCTAATGACATGGTCAGTTTACAAGAAGCTTTAAATGAGTTATTTTTATGAATGAATGAGTAACATTATTAATTACTGTTAATAAAAATAAATGTATATTAACGAGATTCCCTTCACTATAATACTGTTATCTCTGAAGTGATTTAACCACACATTTGGAATGCCTTTGTGTGCTACATCTTATTTTCATGATTATCATTTTTATAGAAGTGATATTACATGGCATTATAAGTTAAATTGATTGCGGCAGACAATCAATCCTAATATTTTAAATTAAACACAATATTGCTAACAACAATCAGGTAATAAATTAGAGAAACAAATTAACACACTACATAAAATGTAACATAACTGATTTCCATTTCTTACCTAATTAATCTGATTATTATGGTCAACTGGTTGCCATTAGTTTATAAAACAGACACAAAAAGTCAATAATATTCAAAATGAATTTTTTGTTTGTTTTGAGTATCCACAAAAAAATCATGTACATGTATATAAAATATCATACTGAATAAATTGAGACATTATTCTGTAAACTACTACAAAGTATTAACTGGAAAGTGTTAAAACTCAAAAAAGAGTTATGAAAAACTTAAGATCGTGCATTTGTAGTTGATGCATGATCAGCTGTTCTGATGAGTCCGGTCCCAATTAGCTCAGTCAGTAGCATGTCTATCAATCCAGGGGTCTTAAGTTTGAATCCTTGCCCAGCCACAATATCCGTGATGATTGTTATACAACCATGTGTCTCATTGTCATTTGTCTCTCACCAGTGATTCAAGTGGGAAAGTTATCAGTTACTTGCAGAGATGGGTGTGCCTGATGCTGGTTGACCTTCCAGGATCACAGAAAAGAGAATTAGGTTAACTGATCATCTGTTAGCCTCCAATGGCAAAACAATTATGCAGAATATTCAACAAACAAACAAACTGTCTGGATGGTTACAAAAATGGAGGGATAAATCGGACAAATGAAAACAGATTTCTATGTGCCTGCCAGTCAATATGAATAACAATGCACTGATAGCATTCAACAGTTTGTATGCATGTATAAACACAATGTTTAAGCATTCAAAAACATAGCATATAAATTAATTTCATGTACTGGTACAATTTAGATAATATATAATATATAAAATTTACTATCTATCTTCCGAAGGGAAGAAAATATTATATCAATGTCTATATTAAACTCTTTTTTTTCACAAATTTTCGGCTTTTTCCTGAAGAAGGCGAATCCTGAAAATTTTTGAAAAAAAGAGTTTAATATAGACATTGATATATTATATAATGTTAATTAATATGAATTTTTTATTTTATACACAGTTCAAAATAATTCTAATATGACTTCGTGGAGATGGAATTCTACATACAGGTATTGTATTTAGGGGTGCAGATTGCCTGAAATTTCTGTGAGTGATTAAGAGTGAATTTAGAGACTATATAAAGCACTTGAAACCATTTATAAGTTTATACAGTGCTTGAATCTGTATGTAGCTATATTCTTGGATTCCTGCAACAGGCCAATCAAACCTATGACCACGCATGATCAGTTCAATAATAGAATTAATAGATACTCGAACATATCCAGTGTTTTTCTCATTATTATTAAGGAATTATATAGAGAAGGAATAGCAACTGATTTTGTGTGAACACGCAAGTGTTCACAAAATCTCGTGAAATCTCATTTTTAATTATTTTAACTTCCATTCATCTCAGGAATACAAATCAAAGCATTTACCTTGCACAATGAATTTCTCTACAAAACTAGACCATTCCCAGCAAATTGGGTTTAAAATGGTTGAAGTACTTATGACTACAAAATTTGTACACTGCAGTTAATAACAACAAAATTACTTGAAATTTTACTTCAGACTGTACTGTTTAAAATTCAAGATCATTTTGTATGATCAAAACATTACAAAACATCTAAGGTAACACAAGTTCAATTTAATTCACTAAGTATTTAAGTTTAGGCAATATAAATATTAACAAGAATTCCGCAGAATGATATGTCTCGCCGTGTCCGCTTTGACCGTTAATACACACATGGGAGATAAAAAAATTAAAATATTATATTCATGGTAGAGTTATCTTACTTGGTAAACGTAGTAGGTTTAATGACTAAAAAAATATTGTATTTCTTAGTAAAACATTTGGAAAAAAACAAAAAACAAAAAACAATATATATATATTTATATATATATATATATATATATTTCTAATTTAAACATATATATATATATATATATATATATATATATAAAAATAAAAAAAGAATAAAAATATTTTTAAATAAATTAAAAAAAAGAAAAGTACTCAGCATCTGCATTATATAATACAGGGTGTTAGCTGTAACTATGATCCAAGTATGAGTGTCCTAGCAGTAGTACTTATTGAGAAATAGTGTAAAAATGAAAACTAAATGCAAAATTCAGCATCAAACAATATCAATGGACCATGAAATGTAGGTCACACTCAGCATCTGCAGTATTTTATGTTATGCAGGGTGTTAGTTGTAACTATGATCCAAGTATGAGTGTCCTAGCACTTGTATTTGTTGAGAAATAGTGTAAAAACGAAAACTTAACGTTGGCGGTAAATGCAAAATTCAGCATCAAACAATGTCAATGGACCATGAAATGTAGGTCACATTCAGCATCTGCAGTATATTATATGATGCAGGGTGTAAGTTGTAACTATGATCCAAGTATGAGTGTCCTAGCACTTGTACTTGTCGAAAAAAAGTGTAAAAATGTAAAAAATTAACGTTGGAACTAAATACAAATGTTTGATGTTGCCGCCGTCGACGGAAAAGCAACACCTTGAATTATTATTATTATTATACTATGAATGGATAGTAAAATGGACGTTACCTAGCTGTAATATTAAATATTCAATTTTAATTAAATATTGAGTGAATTAAATTGAATTTGTGTAACATGATAACTTCCCTGTGGAAGATTTTTTAATGAAAACATCTAAGGTTACATACAACTTTCATATTATGTATAAGAAATGAATTGCCTGTGAATTCTAAATGAATAATTTTCCAAATAATTAATCCTTCGTGGACTATTTTATCAACATTTAGTCATGGATATGCCAGTTGCCTATCCTTTCATATATGTCCTTGTTTATATCAGGTACGTCTGATTTTATCTGGATTAATCATACTGGTACTTTGTAGTCAAAGAAAATACTTGGTAAATGGCAATGACATGGAGTTGTTTCATGCTTATTTAAATAATGTTTAATATTTACTTAGACCTGTCAGCTAAGAATGATTGTGTAACAGGCTCCTTGATATTTACTTAAACCTACAAAGGTTAGTGTAACAAACCCCCTGATATTTCCTTAGACCTTCAAAGGTTGAAGTAACAGGCCTCTTGATATTTCCTTAGATCTACGAAGGTTAGTGTAACAGGTCCCCTGATATTTCCTTAGACCTAAGAAGGTTGATGTAACTGGTCCCCTAATATTTCCTTAAACCTATGAAGGTTAGTGTAACAGGCTCCCTGATATTTCCTTAGACCTACAATGGTTAGAGTAACAGGCCCCTTGATATTTCCTTAGACCTACAAAGGTAAGTGTAACAGACCCCTGATATTTCGTTAGACCTACGAAGGTTGGTGTAACAGGCCCCTTGATATTTCCTTAGACCTACAAAGGGTTAGTGTAACAAACCCCTTGATATTTCCTTAGACCTACAAAGGTTGAAGTAACAGGCCCCTTGATATTTCCTTAGACCTACGAAGGTTAGTGTAACAGGTCCCCTGATATTTCCTTAGACCTACGAAGGTTAATGTAACATGTCCCTTGATATTTCCTTAGACCTACGAAGGTTAGTGTAACAGGCTCCCTGATATTTCCTTAGACCTACAATGGTTAGTGTAACAGGCCCCTTGATATTTTCTTAGACCTACAAAGGTTAGTGTAACAGACCCCTGATATTTCCTTAGACCTATGAATGTTGGTGAAACAGGACCCTTGATATTTCCTTAGACCTATGAAGGTTGGTGTAACAGGCCCCTTGACATTTCCTAAGACCTACGAAGGTTAGTGTAACAGGTCCCCTGATATTTCCTTAGACCTACGAAGGTTGATGTAACAGGTCCCCTGATATTTCCTTAGACCTATAAGGGTTAGTGTAACAGGCTCCCTGATATTTCCGTAGACCTACAATGGTTAGTGTAACAGGCCCCTTGATATTTCCTTAGACCTATAAAGGTAAGTGTAACAGACCCCTGATATTTCGTTAGACCTACGAAGGTTGGTGTAACAGGCCCCTTGATATTTCCTTAGACCTACAAAGGTTAGTGTAACAAACCCCTTGATATTTCCTTAGACCTACAAAGGTTGAAGTAACAGGCCCCTTGATATTTCCTTAGACCTACGAAGGTTAGTGAAACAGGGCCCCTGATATTTCTTCAGACCTACGAAAGTTAATGTAACAGGTTCCCCTGATATTTCCTTAGACCTACGAAGGTTAGTGTAACAGGTTCCCTGATATTTCCTTAGACCTACAATGGTTAGTGTAACAGGCCCCTTGATATTTCCTTAGACCTATGAAGGTTGGTGTAACAGGCCCCCTGATTTTTCCTTAGACCTATGAAGGTTGGTGTAACAGGCCCCTTGTTATTTCCTTAGACCTACGAAGGTTAGTGTAACAGGTCCCTTGATATTTCCTTAGAAGTGCAAAGGTTAGTGTAACAGGCTCCCTGATATTTCCTTAGACCTATGAAGGTTAGTGTAACAGTTCCCCTGATATTTCCTTAGACCTATGAAGGTTAGTGTAACAGGCCCCCTGATATTTTCTTAGACCTACGAAGGTTAGTGTAACAGACCCCTGATATTTCGTTAGACCTACGAAGGTTGGTGTAACAGGCCCCTTGATATTTCCTTAGACCTACAAAGGGTTAGTGTAACAAACCCCCTGATATTTCCTTAGACCTACAAAGGTTGAAGTAACAGGCCCCTTGATATTTCCTTAGACCTACGAAGGTTAGTGTAACAAACCCCCTGATATTTCCTTAGACCTACGAAGGTTAATGTAACATGTCCCTTGATATTTCCTTAGACCTACGAAGGTTAGTGTAACAGGCTCCCTGATATTTCCTTAGACCTACAATGGTTAGTGTAACAGGCCCCTTGATATTTCCTTAGACCTACAAAGGTTAGTGTAACAGACCCCTGATATTTCCTTAGACCTATGAATGTTGGTGAAACAGGCCCCTTGATATTTCCTTAGACCTATGAAGGTTGGTGTAACAGGCCCCTTGATATTTCCTAAGACCTACGAAGGTTAGTGTAACAGGTCCCCTGATATTTCCTTAGACCTAAGAAGGTTGATGTAACAGGTCCCCTGATATTTCCTTAGACCTATAAGGGTTAGTGTAAAAGGCTCCCTGATATTTCCTTAGACCTACAATGGTTAGTGTAACAGGCCCCTTGATATTTCCTTAGACCTATAAAGGTAAGTGTAACAGACCCCTGATATTTCGTTAGACCTACGAAGGTTGGTGTAACAGGCCCCTTGATATTTCCTTAGACCTACAAAGGTTAGTGTAACAAACCCCTTGATATTTCCTTAGACCTACAAAGGTTGAAGTAACAGGCCCCTTGATATTTCCTTAGACCTACGAAGGTTAGTGTAACAGGTCCCCTGATATTTCTTCAGACCTACGAAAGTTAATGTAACAGGTTCCCCTGATATTTCCTTAGACCTACGAAGGTTAGTGTAACAGGTTCCCTGATATTTCCTTAGACCTGCAATGGTTAGTGTAACAGGCCCCTTGATATTTCCTTAGACCTATGAAGGTTGGTGTAACAGGCCCCCTGATTTTTCCTTGGACCTATGAAGGTTGGTGTAACAGGCCCCTTGTTATTTCCTTAGACCTACGAAGGTTAGTGTAACAGGTCCCCTGATATTTCCTTAGAAGTGCAAAGGTTAGTGTAACAGGCTCCCTGATATTTCCTTAGACCTATGAAGGTTAGTGTAACAGTTCCCCTGATATTTCCTTAGACCTATGAAGGTTAGTGTAACAGGCCCCCTGATATTTTCTTAGACCTACGAAGGTTAGTGTAACAGGCCTCCTGATATTTCTTTAGACCTACGAAGGTTAGTGTAACAGGCACCCTGATATATCCTTAGACCTACGAAGGTTAGTGTAACAGGCCCCCTCATATTTCCATAGACCTACAAAGGTTAGTGTAACAGGCCCTTTGGTAGACTTATGAAGATTAATGTAATGGGTCCCTGTTATTTACTGAACACTACATATAATATTACACAATACAGTGAAGTTTCTCATATTCATATTGCATATCATTTCAAATAGTTTTAATTTGGTGGAGTATTTGATTTCAATCTTTTTTCTGTTTTTCAATATAGTTAAAAACATAAACATGGAGTTTTAACATTAATATTGCACTTAATATTTTAATAGTTATTTCAAAAATCAATAATTGTATGCCTCATAAAAATACATGACGAATGTACAAAGCACAGTTTATTATACACTTTGGTCCCATTGTAACGCAGATAGAAAAACGTTTTTGTGTTTTGATGAGTTTTTATATAGATACTATTTTTTACTTTCAGGTTACACACTTGGATGTAAAAAACGGTGTCTGTATAAAAACTCACACTTGGTTGCTTGATCACATGATCAATCGAAAATAACAAAGTTTGCAAACGGTTTCCAGGTTTGACATGTTCAGCATTTATTGAATCACTCTGATTATTACAAACAGTTTATACTCAATGCTGGCATGAATCAATTACTGAAACTATCTTTTAAACCAACATGAGGTAAATGTTATAATAGTTTGTCTAATCATGGCTTATTGGTGAGAAGAAAATGAGTGTTAATCAAATTTGGCGACAATATATTGTTTGGTTGTCATTTTTGTTATTTGATCATTCACACAGATTTATATCCCGACATCCCCCACCCCGATCATTAAATGGAAGCCAAGCAAAAACCATGTTATAACGGAATTCGCGTTATATCTGACCGCGTTATAACAGGACCACAGTGTATATTATACAACAGGATAATGGTTTTAATTATACAATACAAACAGCATTTTTGCCAATATTACAGCTGGTTTCCAATAAAATACATTCATTCTTGTGTCTGCATAATACAATTTAAAGTGTTATATCTTAATGATTGACACATCTCACATCTCAGTTGTTACAACCTGTCGAATATCAAGCTCTTCCTCCACTCAATATCAGTTCTTCATTTATTTAGGTAAAACATTTCAAATGAGGAATATATGGATTTTTGCAAAACTTTTAAAATTTGCAAAAAACATTTATTTCCAATATATCATGCCTAAAATAACTGCTATATATACTTGCTGAGCCGATATTACCATAAGAAATCTATTTAATCATGCCAAAGTAATATACTGAAAAGGGATTTCCTAACTTGGTCTATGCGTCCAGGTTAGACTACATGTAAAATAGATTTCCCACTAAAAAGTGCTACATACATGTATATTGTGATGTATCAAATGAGTCGTGTCACTTCTTTTTTAAGTCAATCTGTCATATCAGTTACATAGTGTTATATTTGTTATTTTTTTTTTTTTTGAATGGGGTTTAACGCCATTTTCAACACATTTCAGGGTTATATTTGTTAGAAAAGAGTCCTAGTTTGGTGGCCATGTTGTATAATAATGATAGTGACATGCTTTGTATAATTTGATTTTTTAGCCATTAATCAAGATTCTCTCCTATATATGTGTGTGTTTCATCTAAAATATGTCAGTTCTGTAAATCACACACACAAAACTTTGTAAATGATTGATGTGAATAAAAACATTTTATCAAAAAATATAAAAAATATTTTCTTGATATACTACCTTAAAAGTGTTTAATAATTGTTAATTTTATATAACATAATAAATTTCTGAAAGTATAGGTTCCATTTACATTACAATCTGAAAAGATGCTGAGACTTGAACGCAATCAAAATAACTTTTAATAAAGCATGTACATGCAATATTAACAATTCAAATTTTGCTTCACACAGAAACATTTGTTTCTCAACATTATGTCATAAAAGGTCAATTGTTTCTCAACATTATGTCATAAAAGGTCAATGATATTTCACATCCCATTTGCACATTTATCTGTACCAACATCGCTGGTAATATCACAGAATTGTCATTTCAAGCACATTTTTAAACACATTTAAAAGTTCCGAGTCAATAAGTAGCGACTATAAGATTATATTTCATAAATGCAACATCACAACAACAGCATCGGAGAATAATTCCAACCTTTATATCTGTCATCATCATGTTTTAGTTAGCTTTGGCCATACAATGTACTTGTTTCCTGTTGCTTGACCCAGGTCACGGTTTCCACCAAAATACTGAAGTCTGTTATTTCAGTTTAACTCAGTGTGTGCTCAATTTCCTACTAAAATTAAGCACACTATTTGAGTTAAGGTAAAATGACAGAATTACATATGTTCATGACACCACGAAGATTGGGTAGGTGATTATTATGCAGATGTTTTTTTTTTGTTTGGTTCTTATAAAAGAGAGGAAATTTACTCCGGAAAACAATTACTAGACAAGAAAAAAGTAAGTAGAAGTACTACAAGGGCTTTGTTAAATATCCATTTCTAATATCATTGATAATACAAAATTAAATGTCTAAGAGAGCATCTGAGAGTTCCTGTGATGCTGCAGTTGACAACTGTGTGAGCTCATTTTGAATAGCAACATATGAGTTGACCTGATCAGTGGTAGCGTTTGCTTGTGACATGGCAGCGTTGAGGTCATCCTGAAATTGAATGTCATCCGTGACAGGGTAGCACAGGACATACTCCTTGTTGGCATCCACCATATCAGTGTAATCTTCACAATGATCCTGACAGTGAGGGTCGGGGCAAGCGTCAGTACCAATGCCGTCAACTGTGTTAACACCTGGAGGTATTCTTAATTCAGTGGCTGGTATAAGCTGAAGAGTTTCACCTGAAGACGGGTCTTGTGATTTAAAGCCTTCAACTGTACTTATATTCACAGGAATTAACCTTAAACCTCTTTTGTCATCAGAAGGAGCACTTGGATCGAATTGCATGGTTTGGATATTGTTGGACAATTCCAAGGGCGCACGATCTGGTATAATTTCTGTAGTAGCAGGCGTGTATGTAATCTGTGTGTCGATCAACTCTTCCTGCGGAGCACTAGCATAAACTTCTGTTGAGCTGTTAGTTCCTTGAATATCACTGCTGTCTGCCATATCTTTATACGCAGCAGACATAACACTATACTCGCTCTCAGTCTCAGATAGCATCGGTGCAGTAACCAGTTGCAGGGGCACTGCTGAAGAGTTATTTATAGTAACAGCATCTGAGCTGACATCATCAGAATTTGGCAGTATGATTGGCCGAGTGATGAGTTGGCTCGTCTGTTTGCCCGATGGAGTATTAGTTATGATACTGGTGAGAAGGTAATGTTGTACGAGAACCTTTTCGCCATCCTCGTTTGTCACCTCCACTGAATCTGCTGCAGACATGACGTTTTGGTCGGCGAATATTTCTGGGGACTGTCTTACTGCTGTCATGTTGTTTTCTGTTGGGTACACAGGCACTTGTACAACGGGTTCCACACATTCAACAAAACCCTCATCCTTATGGTGATCTGTGTTTGCCACAGGAAACACTGTAACGGTCAACAAAAAAGAACAATTACAAAATGTATGTCAAACCACATTTATGTAATCAGCAATATGCCCTCTGGAGCTTCAACTTCTGTAATACTGTAAGGTCTATGAGTTTGGAGACTGAAAACTGAAAATCTTACCCATTTCTTTGACACAATTTTTAAAGAAATAAACTGCATCTTTAACTTTATTGTTTGTCAGACAGTACAGTATGATAATATGATTGAAACTGTCATGCATTGTTACAGCTGTAGCTATGTTTTCTTCTTTAACATCTAAATAACATACTTAAAGCGTACCACACTACTTTCTGTTTATGAAAAGTGGCTATTGCTGAAACAACAAATATCAAAGTAAGAAAAAATATGCAGACTACACAATAACACATTATTTCTTTAGAACTTGTTTTATTTTTAATCTTTGGTCAACACTAGATTTGTCACATTTATAATCAAACCAAAGTTAAATTGATGTTACAGTGCCAATTGTTGACCCTTTTCCCATATTAGTCTTGCAATACAAAAATAACTCAAAGGTATGCAAAAAACATCACATTGGAATGCAAAAATAACACCTAGTAATGCAAAGAAAACACACTGGAATGCAGAAAATCACATTTGAATGCAAAAACAATACAGCTCAGTGCAATCTTAAACCAATGCATAGGACTCCACAACCAACACCTTGCACTGCAAAAAACAATGCTTTGCAATACAAAAACTAGATGCCCAAGGGCTACAATGTCAAACCCATCAATGCGATAAAACATTCATTATGGTGAACATATATGTATGTTATGTGGATGTGGAGCAGACACAACATTTTGAATAAATTTCTGACTTTTAACCTCTAAGTGTGATCGTGACCTTTAGGGGAGACCTTGGTCTTGCGCACAACACATCGTCTGATTATGGTGAACACGGTGCCAAGTTATCTCCAAATTTTGTCTAATGGCTTAAAAAATACGGAGCGGATTCTAAATTGTGTACCTATTTTTTTTTACAATTAACTTCTAAATGTGACCTTTGAGCCAGCAAAACATCATCTGATTATGGTGAATATTTTTATTTCAAAGTCTTGCTTGTAGTTTACAAGATCTGGAGTGGACACAAAATTTTGTATCTATTTCTAAAATTTAACCTCAAAGTGTGATCCTGACCTTTGAGATAGGGACCCGAATCTTGTGTGCGACAAACTATCTGATTATGGTGAACATTTGTGCCATGATATTTCAAACTTTAGTCATGAGGTTAAGAAGATATAGACCGAACATGTAATTCTGTACCTATTTCTGACCTGTAACCTCTAAGTATGACCTTGATAGTTGAGCTAGATATCTGGGTCTTGCAGGCAACACATCAGCTGATTATGGTGAACATTTGTGTCGTATTATTTCAAAATCATGTCCAATGGTTTGTAAGATATGGAGCAGACACAAAATTGTGTAACTATTTTTTACATTTAACCTATAAGTGTGACCTTGACCTTTGAGCCAGGTACCTGGGGCTTGCGCACAACACATTGTCTGATTATGGTGAATATTTGTGCCGTAATATTTCAAAATCCCTCTATTAATGAGAAATTATAGACTGGACATGATTGGACGGGGACCCCATTGTGACGACTATGTCAAGCTCACCACAAGCGGGCTCGACAACAACACATTACACTGCAAAAACAACACATTGAAATGCAAAAAATGAAACAAATTGCACTGCAAAAACCACTCTATAAACACTTGCAGACTTACATGTTATTGTTCCTCCTTGCTCCGAGACTGATGCCGTTGTTTCATTTGAGTTTATAGCTTTCCAGAACTCTTCCGCATCCACTATATCATGATCCGGCTGTAACAAAGCAAAACACATTCACTACTTAATTGATGAGTAAACTTTTAAATATGTGACCTACAAGACTATCATACTTTGCACGTGAAGAAGAGAAGAAGTCTGTGCACTTGATATTGACACAATGACAGACAATCAAGACAGACAATCAAGACAGACAATCAAGACAGACAGACAGACAGACAGACAGACAGACAGACAGACAGACAGACAGACAGACAGACAGACAGACAGACAGACAGACAGACAGACAGACAGACAGACAGACAGACAGACAGACAGACAGACAGACAGACAGACAGACAGACAGACAGACAGACAGACAGACAGACAGACAGACAGACAGACAGACAGACAGACAGACAGACAGACAGACAGACAGACAGACAGACAGACAGACAGACAGACAGACAGACAGACAGACAGACAGACAGACAGACAGACAGACAGACAGACAGACAGACAGACAGACAGACAGACAGACAGACAGACAGACAGACAGACAGACAGACAGACAGACAGACAGACAGACAGACAGACAGACAGACAGACAGACAGACAGACAGACAGACAGACAGACAGACAGACAGACAGACAGACAGACAGACAGACAGACAGAAAATTGACAGAATATAATGTACATTTGTGATAAATAGCATAGTAACAAATCTCTATTTCTATTCCAAAATATTATTATATGAAAAATGAAAAAAATATTACCTTTTCTGCTGGTTGTATGGACCGTATACTCTGTAAGAAATAATAAATTGGAAATGGATTTATTAAATGATACAAACAATAACGAACTTTTAGAAAAAATAAATGAATGTAAACAAGAGTTATCAAACATTAATAAAAAACGAACAAATGGCATTTTAATCAGAGCAAAAGCAGAATGGATTGAAGGAGCAGAAAAAAATACAAAGTACTTCTCAAATCTAGAAAAAAAGAATGCTGAAAATAAAAATATATCCAAGCTTATCAAGAACGACATAGAAATTACCAAAACACCAGAAATTTTATCAGAAACAAAATCTTTTTATGAAAAGATTTATAAGAAAAATAAAAATGTAATAGATAGCAATAATTTTTTTAATAATGGGGATTTTAAAAAGTTAACAGATAATCAAAAATAAACATGTGAAGGAAAATTAACGTCATATGAATGCACTGCAGCCTTAACAGAAATGAACAATAATAAAAGCCCGGGATCTGATGGACTTACCACAGAGTTTTATAAAATATTTTGGAATGATATTAAATCATTTTTCTTAGACTCAATAAATTTATCATTTGAAACAAGTCATCTAACACAACTCCAAAAACAAGGGTTAATTTCTCTTTTACCAAAGAAAGATAAAGAACTAACAAATCTAAACAACTGGAGACCTATTACACTGTTGAATATTGACTATAAAATAGCGACAAAAGCGATAGCTAATAGAATGAAAAATGTACTACCAACTATTATAAGTAATTGTCAAACTGGTTTCCTTAAAAATAGGTATATAGGAGAAAATATTCGTTTACTCTTTGATGTAATAGATTTTACTAATGAAACAAA
The DNA here is from genome assembly GCA_029582155.1 of Panopea generosa. Lineage (NCBI taxonomy): Eukaryota > Metazoa > Mollusca > Bivalvia > Adapedonta > Hiatellidae > Panopea > Panopea generosa. The sequence goes on along the minus strand of CM055898.1, from coordinate 36,498,019 downwards.
TATTCCGGCATGTCTGGTTTTTGCAGATTTTGAAAAAGCGTTTGATAGCTTAGATCATGATTTTATGAAAAAAACTTTAGCAGCTTTTAATTTTGGTAATTCTTTTATACAGTGGATAACATTATTCTATAATGATAGTCAAAGTTGTATTTATAACAATGGACATATGTCGGAATTCTTCAAGATAGAAAGAGGTGTACGTCAAGGATGCCCACTTTCACCCTATTTATTTATCACGGCAATTGAAATTTTATCCTATATTATAAACAAAGATAAAGAAATAAAAGGTATTAAAATGGAAACAAATGAAATAAAAAACACTATGTTTGCAGACGACGCTACATTTATTACAGATGGGTCAAGAACATCAATGGAATCATTAATAAGAAATATTGAACATTTTGGCATATTATCTGGTCTAAAACTAAACAAGAAAAAAACTACTATATTGCGTTGTGGATCACTTAAAAATACCGATTTCTCTTGTAATAAAGAAAAGAATTTTAACTGGACTTCTGATAAAGCTTCTACGTTAGGGATGGTTTTTACAAATAACAAACACGATATTTTAAAAAATAACTTAATTCCAAAACTTGAACAATTTTATAAATGTATGAATAATTGGAAAAGGCATGATTTAACCCTTATTGGAAAAATTTCAGTATTAAAAACATTTGCACTGCCAAAACTCATTTATCCCTTAACAATACTTGAATTTCCCCCAAAAGATATTATCAAAACAATTAAAGATACCATGTTTAAATTTCTATGGGATGGGAAACCAGAGAAAATAAATAGAAAAATCATAATACAAGACTATTCAAAAGGAGGGTTAAAGATGATAGAAATAGATGCTTACATAAATTCTTTAAAAATGAAATGGATAAAAAGAATTTTAGATAAAGAAAATAAAGGACAATGGAAAGAAGTATACATAAAAGAATTGGAAGATTTAGGAGGGGAATTAGTCTTTAAAATGAATATAAAACATTCGGATGTTAAAAACATGCATATTAAATCTAATTTTTTGCGAGAAATATTACAATCATGGACAAAATTAAATTATTCGGAAATTGATCACAAAACTGAAACTATTTCAAAACAGATAATATGGAATAATTCCTGCATTAAAAATCACGGGAAAATGTTGTTTTATAAAAATTGGTTTGATAAAGGTGTAACATTTATAGAACACATTTATGACTATAGAAAAAAATCTTTTCTATCGTTTCATGATTTTAAATTGTATTTCAATATTGAAAATACTGACTTCTTTAAATATCACATTCTAATTAATAGTTTACCTGCGCAGTGGAAAAATAAGCTTAAGGATGAAAATATAAATGCAAATAATAATCCACAATATCTCATAAATACAATTAATGACAATAAAACAAAAAATAACATTTTGTATTCGAAGCAAATTCAAAACGAATGGATAAGTATAGAAATAAAACCTCAGAAAAAATGGGAAGCTATATTCTCCGAAATAAATTGGAAGAAAACGTATAATATAGCAATAAATTGCACAATTGATACACAGTTAAGGTATTTTCAGTATAAATATTTAATGAAAATTCTACCTTCAAACCGTTTCTTATTAAAATGTAAAATAGTAAATTCTAGTTTATGTGATTTTTGTAATATGCACGAGGAAACAATTATTCATTTATTTTGGGAATGTCCAGTAAGTCGAAACTTCTGGAATAGAATCGAAAATCTTTTGAGAGCAAAAGGCCTTCCGTTAACTCTGGATTACAAAAGCGTTTCGCTTGGTATCACAAAACTAAAAAAAAAGATTATAAAATTGTTAACTTTATATTAATTATAGCAAAATATTTCATATTCTCTAATAAATATAACAAAACCATCCCAAACTACAAATTCTTTTTACAATATCTACAAAAAAGAATAGAGATAGAAAAAATCATAGCTCTTAAAAAGGATAAATTAGATGTCCACAACGAAAAATGGAAAGATTTTGATAATTCTGAATCCATTTTTGTCAATTGACCCACTGTGTTATTGGTTCATAGACAAAAGGGAAAAAATATACACAACAGCGCATGTATTCAAATAGTAGGATAGATTCTGTCTCTAATTCTTTTCTTTTTTTTTTCTTATTTTCCTTTCTATCCTCCTTTCATTCTATATTTACACTCATCTCTATGATCAAAAACTTTTTTTTGGGATGCATAAATGTATTATAAACATGTATTATATTATTCTGTTACTTAGATATCATTTGATCATTTATTGAATGTATGTATTATGTTTGTGTATTGTAAAAAAAAATAAACTTAATTAAAAAAAAAAAAAAGAAATAATAAATTACCATTCAATACAAAGTCCCCATCAAGAATTGAAGTAGGTTCTTTTGTTTACTGATGATATTTTGAGAGTTGTTGACATACTGAAAAACTGCTATGAATGAGCTTGGCAATTACTCAATAATTCTGATTCATGGTCATGTTATGCTGAACACAATGGTACAGTATATGGAACAAGTATCAATATGCCCAAATCCTGTGCTTGACCTTATGCTTTGAGGTAGCCACCCAGGTTTTGCTCTCGACACATTGTCATGTTATGCTGAACACTTTTGTAAACTAATTTGAAAATTGATCTATGCATTTAGAAGTTACAGGCCGGACATGACCAACAATTTAGCCACAAAAGATTTTATCCCTTTCTGGGATTCTGCTGACCCCTTGTGGAAATTACATCCCATTAACACAACTCAGTTTCAAATATGACTAAACAATGCTCCAGATAAATGGGATAATTCTTTAAACAGATGAGAAAAATAGAATAATACGGTCTATAGTAGTCCTGTGTAAAAATCAAAGTCCCTTAACTGCACCCCAATAGTCTCCTTTATTCGAACCAACTTGAAACGTCTACTCATGGGGATCATTTTAAAATAAACTGCCCCCATGTTAAACAGATAATCCATCTCCTCACCCTCTCTCCCCGGGCAGAGTAAAATATAACACTAAGGTCATGGCTTGAGAAGATATCATTTCATAATACTTAATCTCCAGACCTTGTAGTTTCAGAAAGAAGTTTTTTTTAATTAAAAAAAAAGAAAAGCTATCTGCCAAGGATGGGTCAAACTTGAGAGAGCTTCAGATGAGAATTCATCACACCAAACCTGGTGAATATCTGTCAAACTGTTTCAAGACGGTGTTTGTAGCAAACGATGCAACGAATAGCTATAGGACACAAAGCGATCACAAAAAAAACACTGAAACCAACTTTTTTATTTTATTTAGATTTTGCTATCAACCCTTTAGGAAGAGTAATAAATTCTTATCAAAGTTTGCCAGTAACTTGCTGTGGAAGGACAGGTGGTTCTACTCAGATTCATTCTGATGTCTTCCTTCACCAATAAAACTGGGTATGCAGATGTAAACTGAAATGTGTTGAAAATGGCGTTTAAACCCCATTAAAAAATCAATGAATGCTTCTATGAATTGCAGATATAGCTACCTGTTGTAGATGTTTCTGATCCTCTTTGACACCGTGCCTACTGATATGGTATTTTAGACTATGTGATGTGGTGAACCCCTTGTTCTCACATTTATTACACTGGTACGGCTTTTCACCTGGTTAATAAAGAAATATATTATGTATGACAACCCAATAGGCATAAATGAACACCTGCGTGTGTCATGAACTACCAGTGTGTCAAAGGGCAAACCAATATGCATAAATGAACACTTGCTAGTGTGATGACATACCAGTGCTTCAATAAACCAACATGTTTAACTTAGCACCTGCATGTGTGATGGCATACCAGTATGTCAAAGGGCAAACCAATATGTATAAATGAACACCAGCTTGTGTGATGACATACCAGTGTTTAATGACAACCCCATACGCATAACTAAATTCTTGCATTGTGATGACATACCAGTATGTCAAATTATGAAATGACAAATCAGTATACATTTATAAACACCTGCTTGTGTGATGACATACCAGTATATCAAATCACAATATGCATAAATGAACACCAGCTTGCATGATAACATACCAGTGTTAAATGACATACCAATATACATGAATAAGCACCAGCTTGAGTAATGGAATTCTGGTGTTTCAAAGGACAAACAAATATGCGTTACTATACACCTGCATGTTTAATGGCATACGTATGTGTCAAATGACAAACCAATATGCATTACTAAATATCTACATGTGTATTGGCATACATGTACTGATGTGTAAAATGACAAACCAATATGAATTAGGAAACACATGCATAAAAATTATATAATCACAAACCAGTGTGAAAAATGACAAAATATGCTTAACACAGATGTGTATTTAACTAACTTCATGTAAAATATAGACACAAGACAATATTTAATTACAAGATTTTTTTCCACTGTTTTATTGACAGGCTAGACCTTTTATTATAAGCATCTTCCACCAGACAAGTCATCAGCTTTTCTTAAGCAGGTTGAAGAATCATAGTTATTCTGAATGCAGTGTAACATACCTGTATGAATAAACTTGTGTGTTTTCAGATGGTGACTTGCAGTGAAGGCTTTCCCACATCCGTCCTCAGCACACCTGTTATAAAGTATTGGAAAGTTATAGAGTGATTGATGAACTGTGCCTTCTCCATGTCAACTATATCTTTGTATACGCCTCTTTTAAGTTATAAGTCTCTTTTAAGTTATAAGCCTCTATTAAGTTATAAGCCTCTATAAAGTGCGTTTTCATTTGTTGCAAAATATTTAAGATGACCATAAGGAGGTAATGCCGACAAGTTACATAAAGTAATGCATAAAAATTACAACTACTCTTAATCTGTTTTGTGGAAGGACAGTTGATTCTGAGGCATTCCTCCACCAATAAAAATGGATATGTGTTGAATATCACGATATCGGAGGCAAAATTGTTTCTTGGGTGGTGCCACTTTAGAATTAAGGATTAAATCACAAACCAATGTCCAATACAGCTGTCATTATTGGATATTTTAATAATTTCTGTTTTCATACCATTTAGTCCTGACGTCAGAGGTCAAATGACTCTTCTTTTATACATCCTGTTGAGAATCCTGAGAGTTTATTATAAAAATGTAGAAAGTTAATGGTTAACAGAAATTACTTGAATGGTTTTTCTCCTGTGTGAGTTCGGACATGTTTACGGAGGTCACTTAGAGTGGTGAAGAACTTGGTGCATCCTCCCTCGTTACAGTTGAAGGTCTGCCCAGTATGAAGTCTCTGGTGAGCTTTCAATCTAAAAGTAGAAAAATTATGTAACTGTGTTACTTGTTGGCATGAATTTCAGAAGTTTTTAGAGTTAAAAGGCTCAGTTTTTGAAAATTTGGAGATATGACATACTTTAAGGTTGAATTGAAAAAAAAAATGCATGAGACTTTGGAAAAAATGCATGATTTTTAAAGTTGATTTGAAAAACCCTAGGGACAGATTCACAACTGCAAAATGGCGGAGTTCCTTACCAGTAATTGACATGCAACAATACAATCACAAGAAGAAAGAACAAGAGGCCTAAATCAGCCTAAGTTGCTCACCTGATTTCACCTGTTAATTTTCAAATTTTGAGAATTATTCTGTATTTACAAAGAATTCCTATATGTAAAAGCCAAAATCCACTCACTCGGTCCCATTGAACACTTGCTCCTTTATTTGAACAAACATGAAACACCTATAAATAGGCTGATTTGTACTGAGAAAAAGATATTTACAAATTAATATATTTGTCCTTTTGACTGTTATGTGTATTAAATCTACTTTAAAGGACCCAGTTTCCGCTATAATGACTAAACACTTCCCAAGACAACAAGACGTTTGAAATAATACCAAAAGAAGTCGATAAAAAGAGAATTTACTGTTTTCCTGCAAAAATCAAAATCACCTAACTTGGCCCCAATAAATCTTAGCTAATCCATTTGAAGAAAGTTGAACTTCTTACTCTTAGAAGTCATTTATAGGAATGACTTTGTCTCTCGAGAAGATTTTTTAATATTTCACAATTTTATCCATTTTTGGGACCCAGCTGGCTCCTTATAGGTATTAAATCCCCTTTAATGGGCCCTATAGTCTAAACTGTTATGACTAAACAATTCTTCAGACATCAATATAATTTGAATAATACCAAATGATGATGAGAAAACATAATTTCCTGTTTTCCCATAGTATTCCTAGATATAAATATCAAAGTCCCCTTAATGGATCCCAATGGACCCTATCCCCTTTATTTGACCACACTTGAAACCCCTTCTCAAAGGGATCATTTATACAAAGTATGAACAAATTTGACTAGTTGGTTCTTGAAAAGAAGATTTTTGAAATTTTCATTATTTCTAAATGAAAAATTCCAGGGCAGGGGAGCAATTTCAACCCTTGGATAATCTGAAATAAACTGATAAGAACAAAGCTTCAGACCTTGGACTTTGAGAGAGAAAGTATTTTGAAATTTTGAAAATAATAACATGGACTGGGCCTAATTTGTCCCCAAGATCCTTATTTGAACAAGCTTGTGAGAAATTCATGTAACAATGCTTCACATCAAATTTGGTAAAAATCTGTCAAGTGGTTTCAGAGCAAAAGTCATTTGTTGCAAAATTTGAAGACAGAAGGATGGACAACAGATGAAAGACACAGGCTATTACAAAAGTGGATACTGTAAATAATTTTTAAAAATAAAATTTTGACCATCTTAAAACTTATTGGTTTGCATTTCACCCTGCCAGGAATTCACAGGTAGGAAACTTTATACTCAACTCCACAATTTTTTTTTGAAATGTCTCTTTTATTTATAGCAATAAATTTGTTAATTTTCATCTGCTGTCACTGTACATGATGATAAACATCGTGCCATGAATAAAGTTGACCATACACTGTTTATATAACTGTTCCGAGATGCATATACATTTCATGCTTTTTGTCTCTTGTTAATTATATAAAAGTGGTTTATCTACCAAATCGACACAAATGTATTTTGTGATGATTAATATGTTGGAAACACATAAAATAGATCAGTCTTGACTCCTGGCTGTGTGTTGCCATGGTGTTCTAAGAGTCCCGATCTGAATCCCATAGAACTTATGGGATGAACTTGGTCCTCGGGTAAGACAGCTTCATCAGCAACCGTGAACTATGCAGCAGCTAGAAAATGCACTGGTTCGGACATCAGTACCTATATCACTTCTATGCATTTCAGGTGTACTGCAGTCATCAGAGCACAGGGCGGACATAATCGGTATAGAGGTGATCATTTTGTGACTTTTGACTTTACGGGTTGTCCTGTTGTTACTTGTGTTGAGCATTGATATTGCACCCGATCATTATTACTGTAATGTTTTCTTGTAATAAAATGATCAGTTAAAATTGTGCATAATATTCTTTGAGAAATTTTAATATTTGACGGAGACATTATCAAAATTACAAGTGTGGAGTTAAGCTGTTAAGTATATATTTTGTGAGAATATAATGAAAGTCTTCCTGGGCAGAAAAAATAGGATATTTAGATCAAGTGTTTTGGTATAGGACACCACACATGGCAGTGGCAAAGAATCAAACCTACAACCACCCTGGGTGTGATGCTTTACCATAAGACCATGCCCTCCGCACAAATAGGTAGGCAATACAGCCAACTGGCAATTGGTAACCATTTAGTTTTGACCTCATTTTAAAACACTTCAGGCAATTTATCTATACAACACAAATACTAACCTGTACACGGTGTTGAATGTCTTCTCACATCCACTGATCTCACACCCAAAAGGTTTTTCCTTGGTATGAACACGGACATGGATACGCAGACTGTACGAGGTTAGGAACTGTTTACCACAGCTAGGTTCATTACATATAAATGTGTACTCCCCTGCAGAAACATGCACATCAACGATTCATTAGATATAAATGTGTAATCCCCTGCACCAACATGCAGATCAAGTGTTCATTACATATAAATGTGTACTCCCCTGCACCAACATGCAGATCAAGTGTTCCTTACTTATAAATGCGTACTATGCTGCAGAAACATGCACTTCAAGAATTAATAGTATTATTTATTATTTATACCTTATTTATTTTATGTCAACAGTGAAACAAAATTCTTACAATTTAGACAAACCACACTCAATGTCATCCTGGGTAAAACGAGTACTAAGTATTTTGTAGATAAAGTTTCTTACTCATGGAATACACATAAAGTTACCAACGTAATGGGTAATCCAACTCCCAAACCCCTGAAATATATTTCAAACTTTCTCACTGATTTCTATTTTGTGGAAGTGAAACTATATTTCATACATTTACCATATCGAATTTCAACAAACATTTTAATAAGATTGTCCTTTAACACTTTGCTCCATAGATACGCGTTTTCCCGAACCAATCACAGAAGGAATTTGAAAACATTGCAGGAAGAGTTCAGATTGCTCGTAATGAGCAATCTGAACACTTCCTGCACTGTTTTCTACTCTGTCAGTTAATATAAACATAATTCACCCATTGCTGATACGTGGTGAATTAATGCTTTTAATTTGGAAGAGTCCTAGAAAATGCTTATGGCGCAAAGGGTTAAATTACTATTTAAGATGAATAAGTGGGACTATACACGTACATTGGCATAAGTATTTCAATAAGAACAATGACTGTACCATCTCCCCAAGCTGTGTACCAATCAAACATTGATGTATTTCATTTCTAATACTGGGTATATTTCTGGCAAAGAATTTAGTCAGAAAACATGTTTACCGGTACATGCATATTATTTCGAAACATACAAGTAAGAAAAAACAGCTCAATACATAATTTAAACAAAGGTAAAAGACTTATTTAGGGGGTTATGTACAACTCTTATATCAAAATCACTACACATTCAAACAGAAAAATAAGATTTCCAAAACAATTGTATCATGTTTATAATACAATTAAGGTTGAGGTTTAAAAACTTTACCAAACAATGTTGATACGGAAAGATCAACAATTGATTGCCATCTGATATTTTATTTTAGTAGAACAGGAAGCCTCACAAGCAGCTATATCAGATACGTGTTTAGCAGATACGTGCTTATCAGATACGTGTTAAGCAGATGTGAGTATGTTCGTTGTTGGTGAAAAAGAGAATTGTTAGACTTCAGAGTAATGAATAAGCTTTTGGAATTTGGTATTACCCCATCATTTTGGTTTATTTTCCTAAATGAATTGAGTACTTTAGACAGACAAGTTGCTAGTAGGGCTGTCCTTAAAAAAACACTTGTTTGCCGTGCTCCTACCTACTCACTCCAAATTGCAGATACCCAAACTTTTTTATTGCCTTTCAAATCATTTAATTTGTTTTTCATGATTTCTGTCCATTTTTCTTTAAAATGACTGTGCAAAATCAAAAACTAGCAAAAAAAAATTAGCTAACTACCTACCCACATGAAAAATACTGGGCCGTAGCACGGCAAACAAACATTTTTTTAAGGATGGCCTAGCTTTTTTCAATTAATTCAACAACCACTTTATTCTCTTTGCACCATACATATAGTTATCCACTCACTCAAATCTACTTTCTACCAAGACTATCAAAAAGCTTCTGTGCCTTTTTGTTACAAATATTTGGGTCAATATTTCGTGTTAACCAATAGAACATGTTGAGAATATATATCTTTTAAAATTACCATGGCTATTTCTTCTTCAGAGATTACATGCTGTTTTACTCTTTTCCGATTTAAAATAAAACCCATAACATTATAATGTATGCACATTTCAAAATGAAAAAATTTATGATCCACAAATATTTCATAACAAATAGGTACATGTATTTCTTAACACATTTTAATATGCATGATTGCATTGCATTTTCTATAAATTTACACTGGGTATTTACACAGATATGCTGCTTTTCTCTTGCTCTGTTTAGTGCAATGCTTTAGTTTAACCATTTACTTCATAAAGATGCCTTTGGACACCTCTAATATTGAAAGCATTAATTCACCAAGTATCAGCTTTGGGTGAATTATGTTTATATTAACTGACAGAGTGGCAAACAGTGCAGGAAGTGTTCAAATTGCTCGTTACGAGCAATCTGAACTCTTTCTGCACTGTTTTCAAAGGCCTTCTGTGATTGGTGCGGGAAAATGCGTATCTATGAAGTAAAGGGTTAAACTTATTTATTTTACTTCGATTGTGAAACAAACTGTTACAACTTAGACAAATCCTTCTCAAAGTCTTCCTGGGTAGAACCAGCACTAAGCATATGTGGAAAGAGTGTCTTCCTCAAGGACATCACACACAGACGTGGCGGAGGATCGAACCCAAGACCCTCCGATCATGGTTTCAGAGATCCACCACTGGAACAAGAACTTCATTGTGCTTTAAAACAATTAGCCATGGGAACCATATCAAATTCAACATCATCTGTCTTAAACAACTCATACCAAACAGTGAACACAAAAATCCTGATTCCTGATGTTACAATTATGAAGACATTGTACAAACCTTTATGTGTTTTCAGGTGGGTTTTTAGATTACCAGGAGTACTGTATGTTCTAGGGCAACCTGTAAATTCACAGTTGAATCTGCAATGTATTACAAATTGATAGTGTTGACATTAAATGATCTAAACCATATATAAGAAAACTCTATGAAGGAATTCATTGATTTAACTGTGTAATACAGCCCAAACAAATCCCATCTTGTTATAAAACAAAAAAAGCTTTTAATTCAAATTCATTCATTTTACATAAATTGTGAAAAAAAATCTAAAAAAACTTAAATCATTTAGTAAAAATGGTTCAATCTTAGAAAGAGTCTGAATGACAATGCAAAGTTCATCAAACAGTATTTAAGTGCTGTCTATTTTTAGGATCAGGATTCCGTTTCAAATTGACCACTCTGGTTTCAAATATTGATTGTCACATTTTGGTGAATTTGACATACCAAACCATTCAGATTTTAATTTATTAATGATAATGAGATGCTTTTTATCTATTTTAAAATAAGTTTATTTTTTAAGACATTCAAATCGGTTTTTTTCCTGGTTCCGGTATATTCCCTTTAAGAAGTTCAATTCAGTTGAATACAATTACCAGACACAACTGCGAGTACCTTTTAATTTCCTTCTTTTTGGTATCTGGGTTCTGCCTTTCTATAGTAAGTGTGATATGTGATGGGTTCTCAGGCATATGTTGGTCACCGGGATTTATCTGCATCAATATTTGGTCATCTGACAGTGTGTTGTGAATATATCTACAAATAAAGGTATTACATCAACTGCAAGAAACTGACACATGTAAACAAAGGCAAGGAGAATATTTAAACTGATATGGAAAATAGGTGATGTGAAATCGGTATCACTGATGGATGCTCCTGCTGTAGTCAACTGTTAAAACTGTTAAAAATAAGTGAAGGGGAACTTGATACATTTCTGACAAGAACAGTATTTAACATAAAAGCACATGGAACCAATACTGGTAAATAAAAATTATAAGGACGTGGCAGTAGTTTTATGGATAGGGTGTTTGCTGCTATCCAGGAAGCAGACTCGAGAGCGGTTTATATAACCTTTCATCTTAATCAAGCTAAAATAAATTAATATACATTTTAAACTAAATTAAAAATCTTACAGGGTTATAGTTCCTGCTCATAACATTTGTTCTTATAACCAAATTTCATAGTACCAGATTGGATTCAGATACATTTTGTCATTCATAAGTAACAGGACAGGCATGCACCAGAAAGGATTGGAGCAAACAGACCTGCAGTTTAGCCACACCTTCTGTCACCCAAATAGACTTTATGGCTAACCGGCTGATTTTTCAATATAGTGAATCCCAGCCTTTAAATGCTAAATAATGAACAACCCTATTTAAATTGGTTCAAAATTTTGATTATGTACAATTTAGTAATATTTTCCCATTTATTCATTTACTAACAGGAGATAATACAAATTGACACTCATCTGCCCCCTTCAATATTGCCCAGATGGCATATTACGCATTAAAAACAACTACATCATGGGTTGATAGCGGAGAGGTAGTACAATCACAAAATAAAAGATGTAGACAAGAAGAATTGTGCATAGTCTTGATAGAACAATATCCAAATATAAGTTATGTGAATAATTTTAATTTATTAAAATCAAATGTGATTTTTTCAACCAGATAATTTTTGACTAATTAAAGGGCCATAACTCTGAAGATAATGGTCAGAATTGGCTGGTGAGCAAACTTCACTCAGATTTTATAGAGATACACACTTTGTGTACGTTGGCTTCAGTTCAGATAAAGAAAACTCTAGTTATTGAGCGGAAACGTTAAATTTTAGCATTTTTTGACTAATTAAAGGGCCATAACTCTAAAGATAATAATCTGGATTGGCTGGTTATTGAATAAGGCTTAGATTTTATAGAGATTCACACTTTGTGTAAGTTTGCTTCAGTTCAGATAAAAAATACTCTAGTTATTGAGTGGAAACGGGCAATTTTAGCATTTTTGACTTATTTAAGGGCCACAACTCTGAAAATAATGGTCCGTATTGGCTGGTTATCGAAGTTGGCCTAGATTTTATAGAGATGCACACTTTTTGTAAGTTCGCTTCAGTTCTGATAAAGAATAATCTAGTTATTGAGCGGAAACAGTAAATTTTAGCTTTTTTGACTAATTAAAGGGCCATAACTCTAAAGATAATAGTCTAAATTGGCTGGTTATTGAGCTTGGCCTAGATTTTATAGAGATTCACACTTTGTGTAAGTTTGCTTCAGTTCTGATAAAGAATACTCTAGTAATTGAGTGGAAACAGGGAATTTTAGCATTTTTGACTAATTAAAGGGCCATAACTTTGAAGATAATGGTCCATAATGGCTGGTTATAGAACTTGACCTAGATGTTATAGAGGTGCACACTTTGTGTAAGTTTTGTTCAGTTCTGATGAAAAATACTCTAGTTATTTAATGAAAACTAAAAACTTGATGCCGCCCATCCGCCGACTTCGCCAATCTAATAACCAGGTTTCACTTTGAAAAACCTGGTTAAAAAGTAGGTACTGTTGAATAGATAAAATGTATGTACACGAGTATGTATAGTTCATGGAAATAAGATTTTTTTTTTTTATTAGAGCATTGAGTTTGAGTTGCGGTAAAAGTTTGCGACAGTTTCCTGTGTTTACTATTAATACTATATAAGCCTAATATATAAAATGTATCTAGACTCTGGCCCATGACATCTTCAGTTGTGCCAATAGCGGATCAAAATATGTTTGCTTGTAAATTTTTGTCAAAACTACTATGGTAATCAGATTAAAAATATAACTGTCATTCACATTACCTTTCGAACTTCAGATAAACAAAACGAGAATATAAACATCCGTGTAACATGACAATGATCGCCGAAACACTTTGTCACCTATTCCATTGACACCAGAGATTTTGCCTCGTATTAAACCAAAAGTAGATTTGTTCGCTGCATATCTCCATAACGAATAGAGGTATGTACATATTTTTGAGTTTTATCTGATGTCACAACAACAAATGGCATATCACTTGATTTTGTTTATTAAAAAATCTTGACACGAGATTACCGAGGGATTAATACAGGCCTGTCTCAGTACCATTAGCATTTTTCAAATACCTCTTTGAATGTTATAACAATATGCCTGACTGTCCGTCCATACGTCTGTCTTCATGTTTACAAGTAATGAAAATTGGATGGAATTTGATGTACTGCAGTAGGTTTTTTGTTGAGGGGTTTGGGGGTGCGTACTAAACTCTGACAAACATATCTTTTTTCTATAACGTTGGAATGTATAAGACTTAAAAGAAATGTTGACTCTTTAATGATGGCCGTCTTTACCGTAGTGAGCTTATTTGTACAAAACGAAAGGCCCGTTAACCAAATTTACAGAGAAAGAAGAGGAGCCAATGGCGGTGTGGTTCAGTGAAATGGCAATATGGGGTACGGGTCTGTTTGTGAGTTTTAAGATTTAGTAAAAAGACATTGTAAAGAAAGAAAACTGAAAGGCACCCTTAAGAGATGGTAGGCCTGGGTGTAGCTGGTATGAAGCTTTTAAAATTAGAAACGCTCATATCATATCAACGCGACAAGAGACCACTTTTGATCTGAGAAGATCACAGGTCACAAAAGAGGTGATAGATAGTTGGTACAACACATTCAGAGCAAATAATTTACTTGATAAACCAAACAGAATCTGGAATACCGATAAAACGGGCTTTAACCTGGGCAGAAACTCAGCAAAGGTCATAGGTCCAAGCAGGAGTGATGTCCTCGTTCCCCGGCCACATCACTGCTTAGGAAACAACGTTTATAGAAGTGCATCAGGGCAAATGATGCCACCATTTTCTTTTCAATGGACTAGTATTTTAGTCCCAGAACCTCGCTGACCATCATAGTATTATATCATTTGTAATCATGAATTTCATATTTAGTTACAATAGGGTGAGAGAATATCAATTTAGAACGACGATATAACACGGATAGCTCGTTAGTGGTGACGTTCAAAATTGAGTAATAGTTTGGTGTTTGTCTAGTTATGAAAATATATTCATATTTAATTGGTTACATTTTTAGTTTCTTTAATTTGTTATGTTACTGATCATTAAAATTATCTGAAATAAATAAATTTCAGTTATTTCGTTGTTTTTTTTTCATTTTGTTACCATAATAAACATAACATTTATTAACTGATTTAACAATTTGCACATAGGCATTGAAATGATGTGTGAAGAAATGTTTAGATATTTCTGAAGTATATATTGATTTTGCCTCTATCTACCAAACTTAATTCTTATGTATTATGCATGCAGTATTCCAATGTTTGCTTGAAATTTTACGTGCACAGGAAATGCATAATGAAACAATGGCGAAGATCTATTTCCTTGTCTATATGATACGAAATCTTTTCAAGCTTTTCATTCACACTTATCCAGTCTGGTATAGCTAAAATAGTTCTAAACTGTCAGTGCAATTCATGGTTGGATGACCCCATTTGGTCCGACAAAAAAGATAATAATCGAACTGAAAAACAGTGTTGTTTTAACTTGCTGAATGATTTAGGAAATTAATTTTCCTTCAATCTTACCAATGAACTTTAAGACTACAAAGTGCTCTCATAAAGTCATGTTTACTTCACTCAGCTGATCCTAAAAAAATATTTGTTTGCTGTGCTCCGACCCAGTATTTCTTTATGCGGGTAAGAAGCTAGCTATTTTTTCCATTAACCAAAATTTTTTAAACAAAAATGGACAGAAAACATGAAAGTTAATAAAAAGTTTGGGTAGCTGCAATTGTGAGTGAGTTGGTAGGAGCATGGCAAACATTTTTTTAAGAACGGCACAACCTCATATGAATTGTAACTGTCTGTCAGGGCCCATTGACAAGTCAATGTGATGTTTTTGAGAAACTCCCTGAGGACGGATTAAGCGCTTATATCACGTGATCCGATAATGGCGTAGTTGATCCGTTATTGGTGCTTCCACAGCCTTTTGTAAATTGTCCATTTGTAACGGTGAACTAGTTCAAGGAAATGTTGGCTGGTGTTTGCAAAAGGAATATTTTTCTTTCAGTTAACATATTTTCTAAAACAGTTTATGTGATTAGATTAGTGTATGCAGCGATTGTTTTACTAACGATCCGCTATTGGCACATTCACTGTACCATTTCTTTGGTTATTAAAATAAATTTAACTAAAAAGCAAATTGAAACCAAATAATTTTGTTAGATATTAGCGAGCAAATATGAACAAATGTGCAACAAAGCTGTGCATTTACGAGTATGTGAGCTCATATGGTAGCATGCAGGATTTGAAAACAAAACAAAAATAAACAATATTCAGATATATATATATATACTACATTGGAAATCGGAAATGACAACTCTCTGTTTTCATGGGTGATTTGGAACACTCAGATCGAATATATAGCCTGCTATTAGTTTGCTTACATAAAATATAAGAATTTTTATGAAATCTTGTTTTAAAAATTCACTAATTTATTTTGAGTCATCAATAGCCATTTTGAAAGCTCTGCTAATATTCATGTGTAAAATATATTATACTACAAAACATAATATAAGACTTTAAATGTAAACAAAATGTACAAAAAGAATAAATATTATTTTCGTGCTGCTGATAAATAACAATAATAAAAAAGAATCGCAGAGTTTTGAAAATGTCTTAGTTTTAGTATCTAAAACCCTGAGGTTTATTATTTAAAAATCCTGCTGCTAAATTCTGGCCAAGGTCCAACTGACAAGACCACATTGCAGCTGCCAGGAAAAGGCAAATGTGGTGTGTAATATTGAGTAAGAATCGGTTGATAATTATCTCACATATGGTATTGTATTTGTATAATGTGAATATCTTACTATTCGCTCACCATTTATGGTTTACCTAATTAATATTATAACCTTAAAACCAATGAAGACATACCCTGTTCGACTCGACTCCCCTTCAGTAACATCGTTTTCAAGTGACATTTCACCCATTTGTTTTCCATTTTCCGAGTCTCCTTCATTTGGCAATATATCACCAGGTGAATTGCCAAAAGAAACGTGTGTAAAACACGAAGTATCTGTTTCTTCATCCCCAGAATTATTGCCGTTTTGCAAACTCATCTTTCTTGACAGTTCGCTTAAGTTGGTCGCGGAAACACATAACAATTTTATGCAAGTGTCAATCAATCCTATTGGTTGAAAATTAGGTTATTCCTCATTTTAGACCAATGAAAACAAGTGACATAAACGTAACATAAAGGTTCTGTTTCCCGTTTTCGCAAGAGGAATCATAGAACCTTGAGAACCAGTCTTTCTAAACTTCCTGTTTTGGTGAATTGTGGGAAGTCCTTTTCCGAACCGATTGCCAACATGGTAGAGTGAAATATATATACCCTTACAAATCTTATTAATCCATGTTCATTTTCAACTTAAGAACACTTTTATTTGTTTCATTAAAACACTCAAACAATTTTACACTTACATTGTATGCTTTGTAACTGATTAATCGAATGATATTTAATGTTGGAGGCGATAGCTGACGGACATAGTGAACACAAACTTATATAGTCGAGATAGCGATTTTTTCGAATTGTTATGCTATTTCATTAAGTACAAAGATTACACTTCGATATTAAACATATCTCGGGTGTCTTAATACACAGTTAATTATCAAACTGAGCTGTTTGAACTATATTGGTGGAGTGTCTACTGATTATACAAATTTCTTTCAAACATGTTTAGGTTCTGGGATTCTGAACTGAACATTCTGAAACCGAAGTAGAAATACATGCACGCGATATGGTATAATATTACACATGCGCACAACATGTGTTATTGCTGGTGTTGATCTGACAAATTATTTCTACTTTGTATCGAACTGATTGCAGATTACTGGTAATGTTGCATTGCTGTTCTCGTAAACTGAACATTATGATTTAATACAAGATGTTATCATCATAAGTGGGAACGTGCATGCATACATTGTGTTGTGCTTCATGGGAAGTGTGTGAACTGTTATTTATTAAGTTTGAAAAGAAAACATATATAAAAGAATGTGATTTAATTAAAATTTTGATACCAAACTGACATAATTTCACCCAGATATTGCTTTGTTTTTCATTCTCGATTCAGTGATTTAATTTCCGATGTTTATATCATACTTCCATCACATAAGCTATAATTTTTAAAAGCATGCCATACTGCTAATAGAAAAGAGATTGAATTGTAGCGTCGTTGTTGGCAATTTTGTAAAACAAGAAATGGAATGTTGATTTCAACATTTACGATTAATCTTGAGAATCAGTTCCTGAAATCTATATGCTGTACTAAAATACAGAAACATTTTAAAAAGTGTATGTGAGATATGCCTGTATCAATTTTATCTAAAAACATCATTCAAAATGCCCAACGATAATTTGATCATTTGGCTCAAGGAGGTCAGACGGAAGAACCTGTCTTTCTGTCATTAAGTCACTGCCAAATGTCGCTTACAGGCTCTTAGTGATTTTGTCTATGAACTGGTTTGTCTACCCTCATTCTGTGTTAAAGATTGATAGTTGATGGTGGTTTTGTCAACCTTAATTGTATTGTTACATAGCATCACTAAAGCAGTTGTGATAATCCAATATACAATAAAAGGAATGACAATTGTGCAAACTGTTTAATGAACAAGGGCTATAATTATATTGTGTTTTAGTTAAAATACTATAAGATTATTAACATAACAAATATATTAAAATGTAACATTTGCACAGAAATACTCATTTAGTTGAGTCGTACAGTCTAGTCATCATTGAACAGAAACTAGTTGGAAAAAATATTAAATTTTATTCATTTATATTATCAATACAACAATTTTATTCAATTTAACACAATTGATATCAATACCATCATAATCAGTCATTTTAATATTTCCATATATATATTCAAACAAAATAATGTTCTAGAAGAAACAGCTTCTCAACCGCCTAATATATACAAAATAAGGGAAACAACCTTACCAGTAGGTTTGTGAAACCACTAATTCCATTAACATAGCTGGCAACTAAAACAAAATTTGTGAATGTTGATAGGAGAAAGATTTTTAGTTTTTAGCAATACATATATATATATGTAACGTTGTATTTGAATACTTTGACGTGAGTGAATGTTTTATATTTCAGGGTTATAGGGGCCGCAGGAAGCATTTAAAGCGTGTTGTCGCGCCTAAAGCATGGATGTTGGACAAGCTTGGGGGAGTTTTTGTGAGTATTAATCGTGATATTGACCCTCTACTTCAGAGATAAAAGCAATACAGCTTGTTCTACCCATTACAGTACACACCTTAGTGATACTTCAAACTGAAATGGTTTTCATTTAAGAATGATTTATTTTGACATTGGAAACAGTCATTTGCTTAATGACATCACTTTTTAAACATTTTGATTTTGAAATTAACATTCTTTAACTTAATTTTTAAACTCCATGCTCATGTCAAAGTGTGAATGTAACCTACTAGGAGAGAAATGTATGTAAGCTGGTCCAGTTAGCTTAGTCAGTAGAGTATTGGCTCTGTACACTGTGACACTCGTACAACACTTCCGTTTTAATATCTGAAAAATAAATAACTAAATTGCATCCCGTCAATAATTTATAAAATGATGTATGATGTTTATCGACGATTCACCAATTTTTTAGTCGTTGTGACGGTGTCTGCTTGAGAAAGTATTCTGATCTGTGCCCTACTGGGGTATAATGCCGCAGACACCTGGTATGATACCCCACCCAGTTACATTATATTGACACCCGGTTCAACCAGACCTAGAATTATCCTCTAAATATTGAGCGCCAAGCAAGGAAGCTTCTAGTACCATTTTTCAAGTCTTTGGTATGACCCGGCCAGGGATCAAACCCTATACTTTCTGCATGCGAGGTAGACGCTGTACCACTAGACCATGTAATCTAATGTATAAAAGAAATAAGAAATTTGCTAAATAATTATCTTTTGCATGCTGTTTCATTGGGAGATTTTTTTATTTTATTATAGGAATTCATATTTGATATAGACAGTTCTATTGTATTTGTAGGCCCCCAAGCCTGGCACTGGTCCTCACAAGTCTAGGGAGTGTCTACCACTGATTCTTTTCCTTAGAAACAAACTGAAGTACGCTCTGACAGGTGATGAAGTGCAGAAGATTCTAAAACAGAGACTGATCAAAGTTGACAACAAAGTCAGGACTGATGTC
The DNA here is from genome assembly GCA_029582155.1 of Panopea generosa. Classification (NCBI taxonomy): domain Eukaryota; kingdom Metazoa; phylum Mollusca; class Bivalvia; order Adapedonta; family Hiatellidae; genus Panopea; species Panopea generosa. The sequence goes on along the minus strand of CM055898.1, from coordinate 36,478,315 downwards.
AGATACCCAACTGGTTTCATGGGTACGTTAGAAAATCATTGAAAAAAAATACATTTAAATAGGGCACATAATAAAAGTAAGTTTGATGGAATGATAATAAACTGATCAAAACTGTGCCCATATAATTTTCCATCGACGATCACTGAATGGTTTCAGAAGTACCAATGGTGGATACATTGTCGTGATATATATTATTTCTAATATTCTTGACCAATCTATTGTAAACTGCAACATTGGCTTATCTTTGTATTTGGTGCAAGGTGGGTTGCTCAAGGCACGTATGTCAAAGAAGCACCAATATAAAAGTCTGCTGGTGGTGTCTAATATACATTGTTAGAATCTTTGTAGTGTCGGATTCTGAGATCTCAGTAGGAAATCCAAGCTTCTGGAAGTCGGTTGATTATGATCTCTGCTTAGTATCATTTCTGTTAAGTATCGTTTAAGTTTCCTGAAAATCAACATATAGTAGTATTGAATGGACATAAAACTAGGATGTAGAATGAGAAAGAGAACATGTTAATGTACAAAATGGTTAACAAATTGAATATACTCCATTTAATCTTTAATTTTGAATAGGGTCACAATTTTTATGAAAAAGAGATTCCTGTGGAATCCCCCCAAAAAAGGTAGAAAAAACACTTGTTTGTTAAGTTAAAAATGTTTTATATGTTGACTATGATGTTTGCAGATGTGATCTCCATTGAGAAGACCGGAGAGAACTTCCGTCTGTTGTATGATGTGAAAGGCCGATTCACAGTACACAGAATTAAGCCAGAGGAAGCCAAGGTAATTAATGAAATTTAATTAAACTTTCATTGGACTATCCTTAACAAATGTTTGTTTGCTGTGCTCTGACTCAATATTTTTCATGTGGGTTGGTAAGTAGCTGGGTTTTTGGTTTTTTTTTGACAGATTTTGATTTTATATTATCATTTTACACAAAAATGGACAGATCATAAAAAATAAACACTTTGGCTGTTATGTAGGAGCATAGCAAACAATATTTAAGAACAGCCTCATTGACTAAATTATTAAAATGGTACCTTATGATTAAAAGAAAATGCTTAATTTATGATTGGAGGTACTGAGTTTTCAAATATTCTGTTGCCTCTGCTGAGGGTCAGAGAAACATTTACAAGGTGAAGGTTTTGACAGTAGTACTGATAATTACGTACGCATTCATATTATTGACATTATTAGTTGGTGTTTGACAGGTTAACTTTATAGAATTTGGTCTTGCTTCTTGGAGATTATTTTTTCACAGTGCTGGTGAGGTGGGGTGCGGATGGGGGGTGGATTTGGGATGAGTCGTATAATTTTGAATTGTTATAATTGACTAACAATATTCAATGTTTTATCATAGTGATTAGGTGTTCATGGTGTTCATTTCTTGGCCTTTTCGAAGCCAGTTGTGCCAGAATATGGTACATTCTGGTCAAAGAAGTGCCGATATAAATTTCTGCTGACGGTCGCTGCTTGTATCCACCTGATCTTGTAGCATCACCAACAGTAGATACAATAGTTGCTTAAATAATTCAAGTCGCGCTTGCTCTAAAAAGTTTGTGAGCAAGTTTCCAGTTACTTGCGGAAGGACGGTGGTTCTACTGTCTAAATCACTCTGAGGTCTTCCCCCACCAGGATATGCAATATATATAATTGAAATGTGTTGAAAATGGCGCCCAGTTTCATTCAAATAAAATTATTTCAGATATGAAAATGGACGTGCGGTATTGGGCATGAAATGAATATTAATCATTTAAAGATTAAAAGGTTTTAAATTCAGCACTATTTTGGAAGAAAATTGCTCCCCAAATCCACCTTAAAATATGCCTGGGGCGGGTAAAAAATAGAAGGAGCAAACGGGGATGAAAATATGGGAATTAGTTATTATGACCTTGTCAGAATTACAAATAAATTAAGATATATAGAGCTTTTGTTAATTTTGAACCAAGTAACTTATTTGGTTTACAGGCCTTTTCGAAGCCAGACGTTCTTATATTGGAACATTCTGGTCAAAGAAGTGCCAATATAAACTTCTGCTGACGGTCGCTGCTTGTATCCTCCTGATCTTGTAGCATCACCAACAGTCGGTACAATAGTTCAGGTCACTTGGTTGTTGGGGGTGCCACATTACCTATGGCAAATAGTATGTTGTATTCCCAATCCAAAGTAACAACTTATTATGATAGAAAATCAGTAATGAAAACATTATTAACATTTTTCAAAGATGAAAAAAGACTTTAGCCTGTAATAAATTGCCAGATTATCATACCCCAACCCACCCCCTAATTTTCATGCCGCCCAAACCTTTTTTTTTCCATTAAAAAAGATCATTCCTTCCCCCTTTTTAAGGAAAATTTGTATGGAAATTTGGTCACTTGGATAACCCTAGACAGGTAAAAATAAAAATCTGGCCTTACACATATATTGTGTGTAAAAGAATCCTGGAACATGGTATTTTCCCAATTTGTTTTGAAAAAACACTTAATTTCAGTCAAGGGTCCCAATCCCATTCCAGAAAGTGCGAACAAGAACCGTGTAGTTTCATCATCTAAACAATATCATACCTTTTACATCAGTCGCATTAATTTATCATAAATAGCTGTCTTGAAACAATAACAATATTAAAATTATAAACGAAAAAAAAAACAGGTACAAAATATATGCTTTTGTTAATTTTGAAACGGTATATATTTACTGAAACAAATAATTTTTTGAAGTTTATAGGCCTTTTCGAAGCCAGATGTTCTTATTTTGGAACATTCTGGTCAAAGAAGTGCCAATATAAACTTCTACTGACGGTCGCTGCTTGCATCCACCTGATCTTGTAGCATCACCAACAGTCGATACAACAATTTCATTATTTAACCAATGTTGAGCCTTTTGCAGAAATCACATTAATTTATCATAAAAATACATTTCTTGGAACATCTACAATATTAAAATTATTAACAAAAATTCAGGTACTCATATGCTTTTGCTGATTGTGAAACTGTATTAGCTGATATAAATAACTTTTTAAGTTTATAGGCCTTTTCGAAGCCAGATGTTCTTATATTGGAACATTCTGGTCAAAGAAGTGCCAATATAAACTTCTGCTGACGGTCGCTGCTTGCATCCACCTGATCTTGTAGCATCACCAACAGTAGATACAGTAGTTTCATCAATTAAAATTTTTTAACCCTTTTACCGAAATCACATTTATTTATCATAAAAATACATTTCTTCATCTACAATATTGAAATTATAAACAAAGAAATTCAGGTATACATCACTTTTGTTAATTTTGAAACTGTATTTGCTGACGTATTAAGTTTAGCGGCCTTTTCGAAGCCAGATGTTCTTATATTGGAACATTCTGGTCAAAGAAGTGCCAATATAAACTTCTGCTGACGGTCGCTGCTTGCATCCACCTGATCTTGTAGCATCACCAACAGTAGATACAGTAGTTTCATCAATTAAAATTTTTTAACCCTTTTACCGAAATCACATTTATTTATCATAAAAATACATTTCTTCATCTACAATATTGAAATTATAAACAAAGAAATTCAGGTATACATCACTTTTGTTAATTTTGAAACTGTATTTGCTGACGTATTAAGTTTAACGGCCTTTTCGAAGCCAGATGTTCTTATATTGGAACATTCTGGTCAAAGAAGTGCCAATATAAACTTCTGCTGACGGTCGCTACTTGTATCCACTTGATCTTGTAGCATCACCAACAGTAGATACAATAGTTTCATTATCTTTATAAAGTCCTGTACAGAAATCACACTATTATACTAAACCTTTACTAGGTAACTGTTGGATATATTTGCGATTTTTCTCGCTTGTTTTAATTAATTTAAATTCTATCCATATCATCTTCTAGTACAAGCTGTGCCGTGTGAGACGTCAGGAGGTTGGACCAAAGGGTGTACCATATGTGACAACCAGCGATGGCCGCACCATCAGATACCCAGACCCACTTGTCAAGGTCAATGACACTTGTATGGTAGATGTAGCCACAGGCAAAATTAAGGACTTTATCAAGTTTGATACAGGTAAATAAGCATTGTTGTTGAACAAGTTTATAATCTATAGTCTTGACAAAAAAGATGATGTTATTCTGATATTCTGGCTCCAAGAATGTGGAATTGTCTTGATACTGACTGTCCGTACATACTGTGAGTGGTTATTTATTTGATAGAAAAAAAAAAATTTTGAGGTGGCTAATCCAGATGTTAAATGGCTGGGTTGGACTTGCATTAATATTTCAGACTGGTTCATTAACTCAGTTACAGATCAACAGATTTTCCTTGAATTGTTGTAAATTGGGAGTAGTGGTTTAAGGCCATTTTCAGCACCTTTCAAATTAATTTGAACATGATTCATTGATGGATGAAAAACAATAAATTGGAGTAATAAAGGAGATTAATTTTAATTTTAGTCAGTGAGTGGAGCAGTATTGTTTGAATGGAGTTTGAAAAGTTTGTGTTTGTTTCATGGACTTCATCCGATGTTTACTCTTGCACCCTTCACAGGAAATATACAGGAATTCTGTTTTGTAAAACATATTTGTAGCTTGGAAGTAACCTTCCGAAAGATGACTAGTTTAAACATATTTTAAATGAAAGATCGTTCTGGAAGATGAAATCTTGTACAAGTTATTTTAGTATTAAATTTTAGTTACGAATATGTTTTTGTGGTCAATTTACAAAGTTAATAAAACAATTAATAGAAACAAATTATAAATTAATTTCAAAAGAGACATAACAATTCTTAGAAATTGATAATGTGTATTTGAACTGTTCAACTCTTTGTTGTTAGAAAATTGTAACTGTTCTTCATACTTATGTTATAGGTAACCTGTGTATGATCACCGGAGGTCACAACTTGGGGCGTGTTGGAGTTATCCAACACAGAGACAGACATCCTGGATCATTCGACATTGTGCATGTCAAAGATGCTCTTGGACACACTTTTGCCACAAGGTATGGGAATGATGATAAAAGTTTTGTAGCAATTTTCTTTAAAAAAGTATTTGCCTTGTTTAAAACTCATTAACAGCTTTTGAGTGAAATTTTACTCCTTTTAATTAGAAAGTGTTTTTTACACTTGAACCCTTTCCTAGAAAATTTTAACTGGCTCTGATCAGACGCATCAAATAAGCAATAAGTGTTCTTGTCAGCTGTGGGACCTTGATATTGGATCCAAATGTCATACAAAAGTATTAAATATCCTGATTATTCCATTTCTGAAGTTAATATAAGTTTCGTTCTACCTGTATGACTTCTGGTTTGTGCAATTTAAAGTGAAATTTATTTCGTATAATTTAGGTTATACTGGTCATATCTAGTACAGAGTCTAAATTTTTTTCAACAATGTAAAGAATGGCGTCAATAATAAACAGTAATAAGGTTACTCAAGTATGCTGTGTAATAAACAGTTGCCAATACGAAATGCAAACAAATGCCGATGCTAACGAAAGTTGGAGCTTTGCACATGTCTTCCCAGATTGTTTTTATATGGGCATTCGCGGTATTAGGTATACTGTATATATATTAAATTTTTAGATTTTTATACCCTCCCTGACCAAGTGATTATTTGAATAAATAATCACCCGGTTATTTGAATAAATAATCGCCCGGATATATTTAGTGTAAAAAAAAAAAAATGAAAAAATAAAATCTTATGGTATGTAAATGATTTTCTTCCATTTCATTTCATTGGTATCAGAAAAATGAAAAAAAAAATGTTTGTTGTATGGTGTTTAGCGTCGCTTTCAACAATTTTTCAGTCCTATCGCGACAGTGTCTACTTGAGACAGTATTCTAAGTGCTGTCACACTGGAGTATCATGCCGCAGACACATGGTATGACACCCACCCAGTCGCATTATACCGACACTGGCCCGCCAGACCTAGAACTCTCCCCTAAATGCTGAGCATCAAGCGAGGAAGCTTCTAGTACCATTTTGAAAAAATAAAACTACCCATTGCACCATTTGGAATTTAAATGAACATATATTGATTATGTTGCTACTATTTTCATTTCTTTTTTCAGATTGAGTTATGTATTTGTTATTGGCAAAGGCAACAAACCATGGGTGTCCCTTCCACGAGGAAAGGGTGTCAAACTTTCCATTGCTGAGGAACGTGACAGGAGACTGGCACAGAAAAATAATTAAAAGACTTCTGTACAATAATAAAAATAAACCCATTGAAGAGAATTTGATGTTTGCTTTGTATATTTCAAGGTGATTGCCTTGATTGTGTGCTATTTGCCACATTTTCCAGAAGTTGTGAGCTTGATAAAATACTGGTTTGGTTACAGGTAGATAAAATACTGGTATAGCTACAGGTAGATATCATTGTGTGCTATTTGCCACCTTTCCCAGAAGTTGTGAGCTTACATGATAAACTACTGGTTTTGTTACAAGCAGATATGATTGTTTTCTATTTGCTACCTTCCCGAGAAGTTGTGAGTTTACATGATAAACTAATAGTTTTGTTACAAGTAGATAAAATACTGGTATAGTTGCAGGTAGATATCATTGTGTGCTATTTGCCACCTTTCCAAGAAATTGAGCTTACATGACTACTGGTTTGGTTGCAGGTAGATATGATTGGTGATGTTGACCACTTGTAATGTAAATTATTTTTTATGAACACAAGATATTTTGTTGATTCAAGAACCAGAACTAGGTATATTAGTCTAAGGTTTGTATAGGGCATGGTAGAGATCAAATAGTAATGTCTGTACAATGTCGTCTCCTGAGGCTTGATCATCTGCAGTTCTTGCCTTTCTAAAAGACGCGCAACATACTTTGCAGAAAAAAAAATTAACAGTTCTGTTGAATAAAGAAAATTCCAATTTGTGTCCCATCTTCCAGACTTGTACTCCCAAGAAGATAAATTGCATGCTACACTCGCCTGCTTGCCAGTACCAAACGCTCGCAGGTGATCTATTGTTATCGCTCTATGCCCGTTACATTTTTTCTTCAACATTTTATAGATCTATGAAATTAGAAGGCCTGTTGCTCTTTGCGTAAGTATCACCAAATGAGTTTCTCTTTGGGTGTGTATTCAAGCCATCACAGTAGGGTTAAACTTTGCCCCACCCTGGGAAGCTTCTATTCACAAGGTGAAATTTTAATTGATAAAAATTGTGAAATTTCTTAAATATTCTTCTCAAGAACAAATCATCCAAATCGTTAATATTTGGTATAATGATCCCTATGTGTAGGGGTTTAAATTTGTTAAAATTAAGAGGTTGGGACCTAGTAAAATGACTGAATTTACGTTGTACTGTGGGAAAGCAGAACATAATTTTCTCGTCCATTTTTATGCCCCACAAAAAATTTTTTTGGGTGGCATACAGTAATTGCAGCGTCTGTCGGGTATTTCGTGTCCGGCCTGTAACCTTGTCATGCATGGATGGATTTTGTTGATACTTGCTACAAATGATCGACATAAAATGACGTGTCATGAGTAAGACCCACACCCGTACTTTGAAGTTCAAGGTCACAATTTCAGTGACAAAACATTGAGTGTGCGAGATTTTGTCCTGTCTGTAACTTTGTCATGCATGAATTGATTTCAATGATACTTGCTACAAAAGATCAATATAACATGACGACTTGTCGCTAGTAAGACCCGTACCTAAAGGTCAAGGCCACACTTTGAGTTAGCTTTGCCTTGTACTTGGGGACTTTTAAAATTGCTTGACACAAGTGATCGGCATATCATGATGTTTCACCTACATTTTCTTTTTGAAATACCCAGACCATTACATCAGATTTCAAGATCAAGGTCACACAAACGTCAAGGTCGTGCTTTAATGTAAAAAAAAGGACACATGAAATTGCATGTCTTGTCTGAAACATCAGTCCATTACCCTTGATATTGATGGATACATCGCTACCTATTAGAACATATATTGTTATTTTTCACAGACCATTTGGGGGACATGCGACACTTACCAGTGACATTTCATGTTAGTAATATTCCAATCGTTTTGATGTCTAAAGTATTGTTTAGTTGTAACAGTTGAGACAGGGTTCTTCAAAGAAGATTTAATATCCAAAAGGCCATAATAAATTGCTAGATTATCATCTTCATCCGCCCCCAAATTTTCATGCCGCCGTGACCCTTTTTATTTTCATAAAAAAAACATTTTTGCATAGGACTACTATATGGACACAGATAATTCTCAAAATTTGAATAGGACTTGTCAGAGAAATAAGTCTAGCAGACCCATTTGGCCATCTTGTTCAAAGTTTTTATAAATTTATCTCTTTCTTTTACTTTTTTACTGCTCGTTGGTAGCATAGTGCAATTACGATTTCATTACTTTTATAAATGGTAAATAATGATATATAAAAAAGAAGGCACCACCTTTGTGCAAGCACAACTTCCTATAATACGAAATAAAATGTTGATTGTGTTTTTATAGATTTAACTTACATTCTATAGTCTGGCTGACCAATTGAAACCGTGTTGAAAGATTACACCACACTAACATTCTGAACATGTCGTTCGCATCGACTTATAAAATGGTTTAATTATCTCGTTTTACATTGAAACCGCGATTTAGGTACGAAAGTTGGTAAACTTGAATTTACGTTCACGTATTTTGTGTAATTAAATAAAATCAAATGGACAAATATTTATGGAAGAGTTCTTTGTCAAGCACGCTTAGTGTTCCCTCGACGTGGTTGGCATAATGGTGGTTCGTCGGCGCCGGTATATGTGCGTTCATCCGATCTTGTCCAGACTATCTCGTGCATAGAGGAATTTTAAAATTACTGCACAAATGTTCACCATAACCAGGCGCCGTGTCGCAAGCAAGATCAAGGTCCCTATTTCAGTAATAAATACACTATTTTATGTCCATCGTCGAATACCCACGGGTAATCAGTTGCGACGTTCTCCACAAATCACGGACCGGTGCCGTGCGCATTGCCATGTCTTACAATACCATCTACCCCCACCCCCTGTTTTCACATCTTGAACAATACAAAAATACTATAGATATCTTAATCTATGTTCAAATATATTATTCTGACACTTTTGGACGTGTATGTATTTTGATTTACTAGTACAAGACACAATTTATTTTATGTTTTCCTTGTCAGAATAATATATTTGGACATTGTTTAATATATCTGTAGTTGTATTATTGTATTTTCAAGATGTGAGTGGGTTTTAGGTGTGGGGATATGGGATAGACAGGGGATATGGGATAGAGGGTGTTGTAAGACATGACAACGCGCCCGGCACCTGTGATCACGGATGGAGAGTGTCGGAATTGTCACCTGGGGCTTACCGGTTTGGGGATCTGGTTTAAATTTCTTATTACAAAACCTCCAATTTTCCTGAACTTTATGTATGTTACGGAGAATCGTAAAACAACTTACAACATTGAATAAATATGGGACGAACGTTACATGATTGTTTTACTAGCAATTAACTGAAAATGTTGAAATTGGTTATTATCCTAGATGTGATACATTCAACATTATATCATATTTTGACTTATTATCAATTTCATCGTTTTTAGGGTATTTCTGATGATTTATTGACTGAATAACAAACAGTATACTAGTATACCATATTAAGCTACATTGATGCGCAGGTTGTACATTCACACTGGTCGCAAAAATAATGTTTTCATCAGATATATATATACATATATAAATATGTGTGTGTGTGTGTGTATGTTTCACAAACATTTCTCAAGTTTTACTTAAAACTTAACTTAATTGTGACTGGTAACTGTAATTGACATATTGTAATTAAGCAAACTCTTCTTCATTAGTCAATCAAAGACGTTTCTTTCTTTTGTCATGGATGCGTGGTAAGATATCGGACCGTTTACTTGGGGTTGCAGGTTCGATTCCACGGGCATAGCTTGTTATGCCTCATGGCAGGGAAGTATTGAACAGTAAAACAAATACTACGCCATGATATAAATTTTACTTGGTGCGGTTGCTATCACGGGACCGAATCACGTGACGTTGATGAGTTTCAGATGATTTGATTGGTCGCCAGGTCGTACGTACGTCACAAGACAATTGGCAGCACAGCAACGTTGTGCTGTAGTAGAGTTGAGAACTTGCATATTTGTTTATAAAATCAAATATGACAAGTGAGAAAACCCCAGGATGCTTTGCATTCTGTGTCAGCTGGAAGAAGTCGTTCAGTGAACGGGTGAGTATATGTACATTATCTTATGAAGTTTATAATTCAAATTAATAAGAACTAACTCAGATGCACATTTACATAGGACTACTGTTTTAACTATTTACTAAGTAGCCTACATACAGTGTTAAACTTGGACCACATTAAACACTGTTTAAACCAAGACTCGCATTATAAAGATGTTTTTAATCTAGACAGTTTCATCATGACATAGACTTTTTAAAGTTGATGTAGACTCGTTTCAAATTGGTTAAATTTAGGAGGAATGACAAGGTCGCCTCAAACAAAATGTATTATTAAATTCTATTATTTTCCTCGTACTGCAGGGACTTAAACTCGGGACCAATAATTTATTTTAACTAATACAACCATTTATTCTATAGTATATATTATAATAACTACAGTTCTTCCTTCTAATTCGCGGTATATGTAATACAATTTACGTAAATCGGATACTAGAACATGACCAATCAATACATGAAACGTTCGGCCATCATTGTATCTGTTTAAGGATGAGGCGTACTAACATCAACATGCTTTCAATCCAATCCATTTTCTGTCTGTGTCATTCTTACAGTTTATAGAATATTACATGTTATTGTATTGTAAAATATATATAAATATTAAAATACAACCAAACATTTATAACATAACCTGATTTATAGATAAAACAAGTAAATGCAAACAAAAATAGAATGCATTTGTGCTTCTTGTTAAATCTGATCGATGTTGATGTAGGTATAATTTACAATATTATTTTTAAATTTAGACCCAGTATACGAGTATATAACGTGTAAACTTAGACCCGCGGTGTGATATAATGTTTAAGGTCAGACAAAGAATACATTACGTAATAACTTAAAAACCCTGCAACAGGCCTATATAATGTTTAGATTTAGATCCAGAATATATATCTACATGCATAATCGGACAGCTGCACGTCGTGTCTAAAGTTAGTAGAAAAAAAGAAAACAAAAGTATAGTGTAAAAAGGTGTTAGAATAGTTCGACAAGATAAAAGAATGCTAAATACAATCTCAAAATGCTCATGATTTTGGTGTGCTGAAGCTGGCTAACGGAAAGCTGGAATGATTTGAAGTCTTGCAGCAATACAACATGTGCATGTAGCGAGTTCTGCTGAAAGCTAACTATAGTAAGAGGGAACATATATACTTGTAATAGTCAACCCTAGTATTGTCTGTTAAAAAGACATGGAGCGATATAGTATTTTGTATATATTTACTAGTAGGGGCTTGTATCTAAGTATTAAGCTAATTAAGCTATGGAACCAGAGACGTAGTTGACTGAAAACGGTGTGTAGGCACCGTTGTAGAGAGTCCGTGGAGAATGCTCCTCTGAAATAAAAAGTTCAGCTAGACTGTCATAGGTGTCTGTTGGACGTATATTTCTTATTTTAGGGGCCTAGTTATCCTTAATATTAACCTTGAATTCAGTTTTATCACCAAATAAATGTAATGTTTTAAGGTTTGTTCACTTCAATAAAGGTAAGACTTGATTGCGGTCAGACTTGATTGCATTATTTGGCATTTTTATTTTTTCGATTTCTCAGATAATAGTGTGGAAACGTGCATACAGTGCCTGTAAGAAGTTACGCCACTGGAAACATATGCGTTTATATTTAGCAAACATACACATAGACCCCTTCCATCTCGATCCGCCAATGATAAATGATCAGTAAAAGGATACATCGCCTGGCCACAGTTTCTAAACTTAGATTTTCCTTCAAATGTTTATAGAAACCGGTCCCAGGATTTTGAATTTGTTTTGAATTGGTGCGGTTGCTATCACGGGACCCGATCACATGACGTTGATAAGTTTCAGATGCTTTTATTGGTCACCAAACACTATGACGTCACTTATAATTGAAGTCGTAGCAACGTTTGCTGTATAGAACTTACTTGCTTATTTATTTATAAAATTAGATTTTTTTCTTCTCCTTCTTCTCTTCTTCTTCTTCTTCTTCTTCTTCTTTCTTTCTTAATGGTACTTCACCAGTATAAGTGTATACTCGTACCAGCATATGTCATGCAAAAACGCCTGTGTAAATGAATTGTCTAAAAGAGTATTTGTACAGTGCAGTTAAAAGTTAAAAATAAATAATGTGTTTAACCAAAGGGAGAAGTATATAGGCTACTGTTGAACTTGGACCATAGTATACACTTTTTAGACTCCCACAGCCCTCCCCCTTCACCTCCATACACACAGAGTATATATAGACATTATATAGACTGTTTATTGCAGACTCCCATTATAGATGGATTAAATGTTAGTGACACCTTCAGTAGAATGCTATATATAAATAGACCAATTGTCCCCATACTACAGGGACTTAAACTCAGAACCAACAAACTCCGTTAGAAGGATGGCCTACCGCGACCCTCAAGCACCTACCACGGGGTGGTCAAATTTGGTGGTTGAACTTAAAACGAAAACATAATTAAATACTGTGTAAAGCATCAACAGTTTGGGACCCCACCTGCATTTCAAACAAACGCAATATAAAAAAGGTACCCGTACAACGTTGCGCAGCCTGATGCAGTACAAACATATACCTCAACACAAAACAAACATATACCACAACACAAAATAAACATATACCACAACACAATACAAACATATACCACAACACAATAAAAACATATACCACAATACAAACATATATCACAGTACAATACAAACATAAACCACAGCACAATACAAACATATACCGCAGCACAATATAAACATAAACCACATTATAATACAAAAATATACCACAATATAATACAAAAATATACACCAACACAATACAAACATATACCACAATACAATAAAAACATATACCTCACAAAAGAAACATATACTCTTACACAATATAAACATATATCACAAGACAATAAAAACATATACCACAGCAAAATACATACATAAACCAATACAACACAATACAAACATATACACTGACACAATACAAACATATACCACAACACAAAATAAACATATACCACAACACAATACAAACATATACCACAACACAATAAAAACATATACCACAATACAAACATATATCACAGCACAATACAAACATAAACCACAGCACAATACAAACATATACCACAGCACAATATAAACATAAACCACATTACAATACAAAAATATACCACAATATAATACAAAAATATACACCAACACAATACAAACATATACCTCACAAAAGAAACATAAACCCTAACACCATACAAACATATATCACTAGACAATACAAACATATACCACAGCAAAATACATACATAAACCAATACAACATAATACAAACATATACCACAACACAATACATACATATACATCAACACAATACAAACATATACCACAACACAATACAAATATATACCCCAACACAATACAAACATACCTCAACACAATACAAATATATACCCCAACACCGTACAAACATTCCTCAACACAATACAAACCTATACCATAACACAATACAAACATATACCCCAACACAATACAAACATATACCACAACACAATACAAACATATACCACAACACAATGCAAACATATATCACAGAACAATACAAACATATACCACATCACAATACAAACATATACCCTAACACAATACAAACATATACAACAACACAATACAAAGATATACCCCAACACCATACAAACATATACCACAACAAAATACAAACATATACCCCAACACAATATAAACATATACCACAACACAAAATAAACATATACCCCAACACAATACAAACATATACCCCATGAAAAAATACATACATATACCCCAACACAATACAAACATATACCACGACACAATACAAACATATATCGCAGCACAATACAAACATATACCCCAGCAAAATACAAACATATACCCCAACCCAATACAAACATATACCACAACTCAATACAAACATATACCACAACACAATACAAACATTTACCACAGCACAATACAAACATATACCATAGCACAATACAAACATATACCGCAACACAATACAAACATTTACCACAGCACAATTCAAACATATACTACAGCACAATACAAACATATACCACAACACAATACAAATATATACTACAGCGCAATACAACACAATACAAACATTTACCACAACACAATATAAACATATACCACAACACAATACAATCATATACACCAACAGCATGCAAACATATACCACAATACAATACAAACATATACAACAACAAAATACAAACATATACCCTAGCACAGTACAGACATATACCCCAACACAATACAAATATATACCCAAACACAATGCAAACATAAACCACAGCGCAATACAAACATATACCATGCAAACATATACCCCAAAACCAAACATACATATTCCCCAATACAAAGCAACCATATACCCCAATATAATACAAACATATACCACAACACAATACACACATATACAATAACAAATATAAACCATACAAACATATACCCTAACACCATGCACACATATACCACAGAACAATACAAACATATACCTCACAAAACAAGCATATACCCCAACACATTACAAACATATACTACAACACAATACAAACATATACTACAACAAAATACATACATAAACCCCAACACAATACAAACATATAGCACAACACATTATAAACATATAACACAACACAATACAAACATAAAACCTAACACAGTACAAACATATACCACAACACATTATAAACATATAACACAACACAATACAAACATAAAACCTAACACGATACAGACATATACCACAACAAAATACATACATAAACCACAACACAATACAAACCTATACCACAACACATTATAAACATATAACACAACACAATACAAACATATACCACAGTACGATACAGACATATACCAATACAACATAATACAAACATATACCTCAACACAATACAAACATATACCCAAACACAATACAAACATATACCTCAACACAATACAAACATATACCCAAACACAATACAAACATATACCGCAACACATTATAAACATATAACACAACACAATACAAACATATACCCCAACACAATACAAACATATACCTCAACATAATACAAACATAAAGCCCAACAAAATACAAACATATACCACAACACATTATAAACATATAACACAACACAATACAAACATATACCCCAATACAATACAAACATATACCACAACATAATACAAACATAAACCCCAACACAATACAAACATATACCTCAACACAATACAAACATATACCCCAACACAAAACAAAGATATACCACAACACGCTATAAACATATAACATATCACAATACAAACATATACCACAACACATTATAAACATATATCGCAGTACAATAAAAACATATACCATAACACAATGCAAACATATACCACAGCACAATACAAACATATACCACAACACAATACAAATATATACCACAACAAAATACAAACATATACCACAACACAATACAAACATAAACCACAACACAATACAAACATATACCACAACACAAATACCACAACACAATACAAACATAAACCACAACACAATACAAACATATACCACAACACAATACAAACATATCCTTCAACACAATACAAACATATATCACAACAAAATACAAACATATACCCTAGTACAGTACAAACATATACCCCAACACAATACAAATATATACCCAAACACAATGCAAACATATACCACAGCGCAATACAAACATATACCATGCAAACATATACCCCAACACCAAACATACATATTTCCCAATACAAAGCAACCATATACCCCAATATAATACAAACATATACCACAACACAATACACACATATACAACAACACAATACAAATATAAACCATACAAACATATACCCTAGCACCATGCACACATATACCACAGAACAATACAAACATATACCTCACAAAACAAGCATATACCCCAACACATTACAAACATATACTACAACACAATACAAACATATACTACAACAAAATACATACATAAACCCAAACACAATACAAATATATACCACAACACATTATAAACATATAACACAACACAATACAAACATAAAACCTAACACGATACAGACATATACCACAACAAAATACATACATAAACCCCAACACAATACAAACCTATACCACAACACATTATAAACATATAACACAACACAATACAAACATATACCACATCACGATACAGACATATACCAATACAACATAATACAAACATATACCTCAACACAATACAAACATATACCCAAACACAATACAAACATATACTTCAACACAATACAAACATATACCCAAACATAATACAAACATATACCGCAACACATTATAAACATATAACACAACACAATACAAACATATACCCCAACACAATACAAACATATACCTCAACATAATACAAAAATAAAGCCCAACAAAATACAAACATATACCACAACGCAATACAAACATATACCCCAACACAATACAAACATATACCACAACATAATACAAACATAAACCCCAACACAATACAAACATATACCTCAACACAATACAAACATATACCCCAACACAAAACAAAGATATACCACAACACACTATAAACATATAACACATCCCAATACAAACATATACCCCAACACAATACAAACATATACCACAACACATTATAAACATATATCGCAGTACAATACAAACATATACCATAACACAATGCAAACATATACCACAGCACAATACAAACATATACCACAACACAATACAAATATATAATACAACACAATACAAACATATACCACAACACAATACAAACATATACCACAACACAATACAAACATATACCACAACACAAATACCACAACACAATACAAACATATACCACAACACAATACAAACATATACCACAACACAATACAAACATATCCTTCAACACAATACAAACATATACCACAACACAATACAAACATATCCTTCAACACAATACAAACATATACCACAACACAATACAAACATAGTTCTATAAAATCATAAACCACTTAGTCGTTATATAACATCAACATGTTCTGTGTTGTCTTGACACAAGAAACAGGCAGACCAGCATTCAAGGTTATAAACATACACAAACGCACAATACTTTTCTATACATTTTTTTTATCTTCGAGCAATAAATCAGCGGAATTCGTTACAAACATGAAAGAATAAGAGTGTCAACATCATTCACACAAGTCGCCACAGTGGAGGCTTTCAAACAGTTTATCAATTAGTTTCCAAACTGTATACTGAACGGAACAGCTAACCAGCCGCTTTTGTATTTTCAATTTGTCCGTAAAATATTGAGTAGAGTTATTCAAACTTGTACACGACATTAACAGACAATGATCATTCCTTTTACATAACCTATATGTGCTTTCTTATTCAAGTCCAAGTTTTGATTAAAATGCTTCAATGTTTTTGAGAAAATACATAAAAAGGTGGCGGGTTAGCATACACAGTATACACAGTTTTAAACCTAATACGCTAAATCACTGTTTTATCTCTTTTCATATACACCAAAATTACTAAGGCAAATGATCTTAAAAGTTTTAAAGGATTGTCGGAAACCTGAAGAAGAAATGCAAAACTTTACAAATTGATGCATTAAATAATCATAAATGTACAAGATATTGTGATTTTGAAATGTTAACTGAAGAAGTACTCTTTCTGAAATTGAAAAATGACATCAAGATCTTCATAAAATCTTTTTTTTTTTCATATAGTATTTTCAGAAATTTATCTAAGTGGAAATGTATCCAAATTTGCCATGCCCTTTAAACTATTAAGCCATGTTTAATTGTTTTGTTAATTTCAGTGTTCTTCGGTTAGAAAGGCGTTTCGAAGCTGTTTCGGGAGGCGAAGCAGCAAAGTTGACCATGATGACGATCAGCCGGCAGTAGCCACAGGTAATACAGAGTTTGTTTCTTATAAATAAATGTTGTGACAGGTATTACAGAGTTTGTTACTTATTAGTAAATGCTGTGACAGGTATTACATAGTATGTTACTTATAAGTAAATGTTGTGACAGGTAATGCAACGTTTGTTACTTATTAGTAAATGCTGTGACAGGTAATGCATAGTTTGTTAATCATTAGTAAATGTTGTGACAGGTAATACATAGTTTGTTACTTATAAGTAAACGTTGTGACAGGTAATGCATAGTTTGTTATTTATTAGTAAATGTTGTGACAGGTAATACAGAGTTTGTTACTTATAAGTAAACGTTGTGACAGGTAATGCATAGTTTGTTACTTATTAGTAAATGCTGTGACAGGTAATACAGAGTGTGTTACTTATTAGTAAATGTTGTGACAGGTAATACATAGTTTGTTACGTCTTACTAAATGCTGTGACAGGTAAAACAGAGTTTGTTGCTTATTAGTAAATTCTGTGACAGGTAAAACAGAGTATGTTACTTATTAGTAAATGCTGTGACTGACAGGTAATACAGAGTTTGTTACTTATTAGTTAATGCTGTGACAGGTAATACAGAGTTTGTTACTTATTAGTCAATGCTGTGACTGATAGGTAATACAGAGTTTGTTACTTATTAGTTAATGCTGTGACAGGTTATACAAAGTTTGTTACTTATTGGTAAATGCTGTTACAGGTAATACATAGTTTGTTTCTTATTAGTAAATGCTGTGACAGGTAATACAGAGTTTGTTACTTATTAGTCAATGCTGTGACAGGTAATACAGAGTTTGTTTCTTATTAGTTAATGCTGTGACAGGTAATACAAAGTTTGTTACTTAATAGTAAATTCGTTGACAGGTAATATAGAGTTTGTTACTTATTAGTAAATGATGTGACAGGTAATACAGAGTGTGTTTCTTTTTAGTCAATGCTGTGACAGGTAATACAGAGTTTGTTACTTATTAGTAAATGATGTGACAGGTAATACAGAGTGTGTTTCTTTTTAGTCAATGCTGTGACAAGTAATACAGAGTTTATTACTTATTAGGTAATGCTGTGACAGGTAATACAGAGGTTGGTACTTATTAGTAAATGCTGTGACAACTACTTATGCAGCAACTCACCAAAGAAGCGAACCTCTTGGATACTTATATATATGTATTTCGAAATCATAACTTGTATATTGATTTTTTTCACAAAATGAAAATATTTTTACGAAACAAAACCAGATGCATGTGTATCAGATAAAACTTTTTATATTAACACAATGGTAGTTATATCTATATCAGATAAAACTTTACTAAAACAATAACATATTCATATATATCAGACAACAATACTTACACAATATCAGATACACCTATATCAGATAAAACTATACCAACACAATATCGGATACATGTATATCAGAGAAAACTATACCAACACAATATCGGATACATGTATATCAGAGAAAACTATATCAACACAATATCGGATACATGTATATCAGATAAAACTATATCAACACAATATCGGATTCATGTATATCAGACAAGACTATATCAACACAATATCAGATACATCTATATCAGATAAAACTATATCAACACAAGATACATGTTAAAGGTCCTCCGTGGACAACTGATCTAAGACTAAGACTTATGTGAGAAAGTTTGCTAGTTATTGGCGGAAGGACGATTGTTCTACTCAGATTCATAGGCAAATAATCCACCATTGAAACGGGATATGTCATATAAAAAAACAACAGCAAAAGCATCAACAACAAAAAAACAACAACATTCGTGCTATTGTTTAGCTTGATTGCTTTGTAAACTCAAAGCCATTTTAAATTGCTCTCTAAGACCGTGTCCTAGGTGTTGAACGCGAAGGAATCAATGGTGTTTTGGATGAAACCCGCGGCTTCCCGCTTGAATTGCCAACACCATACAAACTTCAAACCGCATATATTCAGTATATAACTAATTTCCTTCGTTCAATTTGTCTATAACGGTTACAGAAGACAGGGAAAGTGCCATCGTACCAGAAGCAGTACAGGCAACTGACCCAGCCACTGTTCCAGAAGCAGAACAGGCAACAAAAGCAGCCAATGTACCGGAAACAAAACAGGCAACTGAAGCAGCCGATGTTCCGGAAACAGCAGCTGCCACCGAACCTGTCACTGTACCGGAAACAGCACCTGTGGAACCGACCGGAACATATTCCAACATCTCCTTGACCTCCAGCGTCCTCTCATGTAGGTTGTCGTTCCTGATTATTGTAGAAACTGTTCCTGAATATGTTCAATATATCTGATAATAATAAAAAAAAATAAAAATAATAATAATAATAATAATAATGATATTAATACTACTACTACTACTACTACTACTACTACTACTACTACTACTACTACTTCTTCTTCTACTACTACTACTACTACTACTACTACTACTACTACTACTACTACTACTACTACTACTACTACTACTTCTACAACTGATAATAATAATAATAATAATAATAATAATAATAATAATAATAATAATAAAAAATAATAATATGTTTATGTTTTGTTTGAATATGCTGACATTTCCACATGTAATACGACAAGAGATTAGTTCCTTGAAGCAATGGTTAAATAAAGGGTGAAAATGCATCATATGCTTATATTCATTTTAATAGACATTGTGTCATTGAAGTTTACTTTAGAAAAAGTAGGAATGGTTGGTGCAGGTTTGAACATGTGTAAGTCATTAAAGCATGTATAACTTTTCACCATATATTATAACATTTGCTAGGCGCTGACGCCGTATGGACTGTGGGTTCGAATCCCGTATATTGCAATATAATAATATTAATATAATGATTATAATATAATACTATAATGTATCATTACACATAATGTACAGTTGTTTTACATATTTTGGATATCATTATGAATAAATGAAACTAATACAAGTTTTAGTTATTGTAGATATTCTGGATATATGAGGTATGTATTAATTTCTTTTAGGTTAGGTAGACATTGAGTGCGGGACGTCATAATCACGTGACAAAACATGTCCCTTTTCATAAGGAATTCGTCATTGCTTTTTATTACAGTACTTTATTTCAGATAGCACTTTTTATTATTCACTACAATTTATACAGATTTTAGTTTTATATCGTAAGTCTCCCGGATATATGAGGTATGTATTCATTTCCTCTTGGAACGGTCTAATATTCATACTTTGTAATAGTGTGTGAGCGTTGCCCTATGAAACGCCGTAATCACATGGTAAAAAACATGGCGCTTGTCATAAGGAATTTGCTATTGCTTTTAAACTTAGTTTGATATTCAATGTCAGTGATTTTGTAAAGTGAAACCCGCAAACAGGAAACAACGTCAACTGACGTTTTATTTGAACATAATACAAGCCGTGATTTATGTGGTACCCAGCACGAGGTTGTTTTTGTCGTTCCGACATATAATGAGCAGTTAGAAGTTAGCTTGATATTCGTTTTTCGTCTTTTGATATTTAAAGGCGCAACTTTTCAAATTGGAGGTAAGAGTCAGGGTTAGATTCGTGTTTAATACCGAATATCGAAAGACGAATATCAAACTCACTTCAGTCTGCCATTAAAAAAGCATATTTCGTACAAACTTTTCGTACAAGACCTAATCACTTGATTGCTTTTGAAACTTTTGTATTACACCAATTTCATGCATTGTTGGTGTACTGCAGTCTTTAGGGCACAGTGCAGCCATTCTCGGTATTGGTGCATTCATCATGTGACATTTGATTTTATAGCTACCTAATTGTAACTGTTATTAATCAATGGAATTACGTTATATTGTTATCGTTGTCATGTTTTAATAAATCAAAATGATAATTTAACATTGTATCTAATTGTCCAATTGTCAGTGTGAAAAACAACAACAAAATAACATAAGTGGATCAGTATATAAGCTTGTTAATTGAATATTGCTTGATTCTTCTTTTAGGTTCAAAGTCTGAATCCCAAGTTGAGCATTAAACTCTGGTGTAGTTTTTTATAGTTTTATCTCCCTCCCCTTGCAAACTGCGATGTGGTGATTTAATATAAAAATATAGCAAAACTATTTTACCAATATCATGAGTATTTTCAGATGTACACGCAAGAAGTTATACATTTGTGCTTTAACATATATTCATACTTTGCAGGTCTTGCCGAAGCCATCGTAACTGCTTCGCTGACAAGACTCGTCAACGATGAGGGCGCAGGTAGGCTTCTTTACATTTAATACCATGTCTGTTATAATACATTGAATATATTAAGTTATGAAGAGATTAGAATCTACGAGAAAAGGGTCACTCATTGAAATTTTCGGTCTATATTACGTTATTTGACCAAGTGTGTTCTCACTCTCTAGCACCTGCAGCTTTCATCACATGCTTACAATAGTTAAACAGTACCCATAGTGCTCATATAAATACGTTATTTGACCAAGTGTGCTCTCTCTCTAGCACCTGCAGCTATCATCACATGCTTACAACAGTTATACATTACTCATAGTGCTCATATAAATACGTTATTTGACCAAGTGTGCTCTCTCTCTAGCACCTGCAGCTATCATCACATGCTTACAACAGTTATACAGTACTCATAGTGCTCATATAAATATGTTATTTAACCAAGTATGCTCTCGCTCTCCAGCACCTGCAGCCTTCATCATATGCTTACAACAGTTATATAGTACTCATAGTGCTCATATATACTAGTACACGTTATTTGGCCAAGTGTGCTTTCGCTCTCCAGCACCTGCAGCCTTCATCACATGCTTACAATAGTTATACAGTACTCATAGTGCTCATATATACTAGTTTACGTTATTTGGCCAAGTGTACTTTCTCTCTCCAGCACCTGCAGCCTTCATCACATGCTTACAACAGTTATATAGTACTCATAGTGCTCATATATACTAGTTTACGTTATTTGGCCAAGTGTGCTTTCTCTCTCCAGCACATGCAGCCTTCATCACATGCTTACAATAGTTATACAGTACTCATAGTGCTCATATATATATTTGACCAAGTGTGCTCTCGTTCTCTAGCACCTGCAGCCTTCATCACATGCTTACAATAGTTTTACAGTACCCATAGTGCTCATATAAATACGTTATTTGACCAAATGTGCTCTCGCGCTCTAGCACCTGCAGCTTTCATCACATGCTTACAATAGTTATACAATACTCATAGTGCTCATATAAATACGTCATTTGACCAAGTGTGCACTCGCTCTCCAGCACATGCAGCTTTTATCACATGCTAACAATAGTTATACAATACCCATAGTGCTCATATAAATACGTCATTTGACCAAGAGTGCACTCGCTCTCCAGCACATGCAGCTTTTATCACATGCTAACAATAGTTATACAATACTCATAGTGCTCATATAAATACGTTATTTGACCAAGTGTGCTCTCGCTCTCTAGCACCTGCAGCCGTCATCACATGCTTACAATAGTTATACAGTACTCATAGTGCTCATATATATATTTGACCAAGTGTGCACTCGCTCTCTAGCACCTGCAGCTTTCATCACATGCTAACAACAGTTATACAGTACTCATAGTGCTGATATAAATACGTTATTTGACCAAGTGTGCACTCGCTCCCTAGCACCTGCAGCTTTCATCACATGCTTACAACAGTTATACAGTACGCACAGTGCTCATATAAATACGTTATTTGACCAAGTGTGCACTCGCTCTCTAGCACCTGCAGCTTTCATCATATGCTAACAATAGTTATACAGTACTTATAGTGCTCATATAAATAAGTTATTTGACCAAGTGTGCTCTCGGTCTCTAGCACCTGCATCTTTCATCCCATGCTTACAATAGTTATACAGTACTCATAGTGCTCATATAAATACGTTATTTGACCAAGTGTGCACTCGCTCTCTAGCACCTGCAGCTTTCATCATATGCTAACAATAGTTATACAGTACTTATAGTGCTCATATAAATACGTTATTTGACCAAGTGTGCTCTCGCTCTCTAGCACCTGCATCTTTCATCCCATGCTTACAATAGTTATACAGTACTCATAGTGCTCATATAAATACGTTATTTGACCAAGTGTGCACTCGCTCTTTAGCACATGCAGCTTTCATCATATGCTAACAATAGTTATACAGTACTTATAGTGCTCATATAAATACGTTATTTGACCAAGTGTGCTCTCGGTCTCTAGCACCTGCATCTTTCATCCCATGCTTACAATAGTTATAAAGTACTCAAAGTGCTCATATAAGTACGTTATTTGACCAAGTGTGCACTCGCTCTCTAGCACCTGCAGCTTTCATCATATGCTAACAATAGTTATACAGTACTTATAGTGCTCATATAAATACGTTATTTGACCAAGTGTGCACTCGCTCTCTAGCACCTGCATCTTTCATCCCATGCTTACAATAGTTATACAGTACTCATAGTGCCCATATAAACTATCTGCAACGGTCTTGATCTAGCCATATCGGGTAAATGGTACTGGAGTTACGACCCATTAATTGTCATAAGTTGCGTTACTTGACCTTGTTTCAGCCTGTTATAAGAACCATGCTCATTGTTATTAATATTTTACACATCATCTGTCATCCCATTAAATGATTCGTGTTTTTTCTTATTCTTCACATAATCATTAATTTCATTTGTATCAGACATACTTTAATTTCTTGGTAGTGTCATATGTATGTATTATACCATGCCGCTATCATTAACATTTTCAGTTTGTCAATATAATTATTATAACTTTCAATGTATTATGTGATGTGTTTGATTTTATTTTTCAGGAGAGGAGTAAACCCCCAGTACACGGTCTGACCAAAAAAAGTCAAATAAAATAAAACACTTCTCCCGAAGATAAAAAAAACATTAATAATGAAAAACTTCTTTCGAAGATAAAAAAAACAATAAAACACATTGAAAACTTCTTTTGAAGACACCAAAAAGAAAATACTGTCATTGGGCATGTATTCATTTTTTTAAAAATTGTTTTTGGGTAAAATCAATATGAAGTTAAAGTAATCTTGAAAACTAAGCAATAAGGAAATTGTATGTATTATTTAAAAATGATTCTTGGGTAAAATCAATTAATCTCTCTTTCGAAGTCAACATAATTTTAAAAACTAAGCATCAAGGAAACTGTTAAACAAAATGAAAGAAAACTGAAATGAAAAAAAAACAAAACCAGACCGTGTACTAATTTTGACCAGGACAGAATAACGACCAGAGTAAAGGATATGGACAGTGTTTATTTTTCGGGAATATAATTAATGCAATTTTACAAATGATTTTTTTATAACAAAAGATCAAAAATCAAAATGTGTTTAATTTACTTTATACTTTTTTTTTATTTTTCTGTTTACTCAATAAAATATAGGAGGAAAAAGTTGTTGTTTTATTTTCATTCATGAATCATTAACTGTGTCATTGAGAAGATCTTTTAAAGACACATCGAGTAATATCAAATTTGCATCAAATAAATATGTTCACCTATGAGCAATACCACTATATGGAACATATTTTTTTTCAGAAATTACGATTAAGTGTTTTTTTTTTTACAAAGCTAATGATGTCATATTAGTTTCTTTGTTTATAAAATACAAATAAAGTATTTTTCTTGGATTTTGATCATACTGATACAATTGATGAAATATATAAAACAATATATATATATATATATATATATATACCTTGGAACTTCATTCAAGTCAATTATTTTGATCGCCCTGTGTCCGTCCGTCCAAATACTTGTTTTCAGCGATTATATCCGATTTTGGTTATTCCTAGTGCGTTTCGATTACTTTTTGGATTGATTATTTACGTCACAAACTTATTCACTTACACCGATTGTGAAGCACGTTCTTACAACTTAGACAAATCACGCTCGAAGGTTTCCGGGGTAGAACCAGTACTGAGTGTATGTGGTTAAAGTGGAAGAAGTGTCTTGCTCAATAACACTACACGTAGCCGTGGCGGAGAATCGAACCCACCACTGTCCGATCCTGGATCCGATGTTAAACCACTGGACCACGCGCTGCACACGAATGACAGAAATAAGGATAAAACATAAGTACATGTGTCGGGATTTCTACCGTTTGGCAAACTTTCAAATATAAGAAAGAAAAAACATGCTTACATCAGACGATCAGCTGAAAACAATTCCTTTCTTTACTTCCCGTTTACAAAACAGTCTACAAAAAGGTATTATAGATGATACAACCAAATACAACTATGTATCCAGGTTTACTATACTTACTGTACATAACAGCTAACCTGCACCTTTTGTATTTCCAATATATTCGCATCTTCCAATATGGAGAAGCACTTTTAAAAGTTGTATATAACTAATCCCTACCAGTAAAGAAAATGCATAAATTGTCTGGTATATAAAATGTCAGATGGCGGGTTAACCGTTCAGTATATATATTTGGCGAAACCAACAATGTAGAGACAGTCGATTATCACAGGGAACCAATCCCTACCAGTAAAGAAAATACATAAATTGTATGATATATAAAATGTCAGATGGCGGGTTAACCGTTCAGTATATATATTTGGCGAAACCAGCAATGTAGAGACAGTTGATTATCACTGGGAACCAATTCCTACTGATATGACAATCAATGTACAGGAAGAAGCTGTACAGAAAATACATAAAATAATTCAGCTTTCAATTTGGACAACTATTGGTGCTGTTTATATGGCTGTCCCCCGTGGGGTCGGAGTGTTTGACTTGGGTTCATACGTGCCCTGTTAACTTCAAAACGTAGACACAAACTCTACATTGCAGCCTAAAAATTGATGGACAAAACTTTACATTCAACCAAATTATAGGGGTCAAACTCTACATTTAATTTGTCTAAACAATGGCATAAGCTCTTGGGTATCATAAAGAATAAAATACATGTGTCTTATGAACAATTGTTTTGTATTTGAAGTAAATGTATTGCAGCTGAAAACATTGACACAACTATACATTTTAACATTTTTATGAAGGATTGATCAAGGCGTCAAAATTCTACATTTTCTATCCAGAAAGGAGGGTCAAAGCTGTACATCGCAGTATGCAAATGAAATAGGGGTCAAAACTCTACGTCAAAAAGATGAGTCAAAACGGCGGCATATATGTTAATCTTTTTAATGGGATTTAACGCCATTTTCAGTACATTACGGGTTATATGTGGCATATCTAGTTTTACTGGTGGGGGAAGACCTCAGGCTCAGTCAGACTGAGTCAGACTGAGTAGAACCATCGTCCTTCCGCAAAAAAAAAAAAAAAAAAAAATCTGGAAACTTTCTCACATAAAGTTTTTGGAGCAAGCGGGACTCGAACCTACGACCTTAGCAGTGAACACGGATGACACTCGGCATATATGTACTAACCAAAATATAGGGAATACCCTCCCCTGGGGTCCTGGCATAATCGGTAACATTATTCTAGTAAATTTTTAATCTCTTTCTTAATCTATTCGAAGAGGTTAAATATTTACAATATAATAAAAAACGTTTTTGTTGCACCGACGCTAACCAAGACAACACATTAACGCAAAATCGGTCTATCCTGATAAGCTCACCCGTTTAAAAAGGTTTTCTGGAGAAAGTTGAAGCGGCCATATTGAATTATACATGTAGATCGTGGGAAAAACACAAATCGGATAGTGCACCCACCCAGTAGACACTGAGACATAGTTTTATTAAAAATAGTTAGGTAATGATAGACTTGAGATCATTTATATATATTGCTCAATGCAACTTTGAAGATGAAATAATCAATACGTTTGATAAGTCGTGTCAAGAATCTTATAGACCGGAACAAAAACACTCACCTGGCAATACACCACACATAACAAGGAACATTGCAGTAAATCAAACTTGCGCAACATGTGGCGGAGACCTAGAATAGAATAACTATGGTGCAAAAAAAACAACAACAACTTAATAGAGGTTAAAAAAGATTGTCCCAGCGAGCATACACTTGAAATTTGATCAGAATTGAATAAGGGGTTTTAGCAAATCACTTTCGGAAAATTCAGCCATTTTGCATTTGAGACATATACTAATACCAAAATCTGGAGAAGTCGGTCTTATTAAAGGTATTGACGACAATTGTGTCATGTCCGAACATGAAATACACATTTTCTCCTATGAACGTTTTACGTTCATGTTGAATTTTTGCTATTGGTGTCACGCTGGTTGTAGTCTATCCCAGAACCTGATGTCTCCCGAATCAGGCCTATTAACCCCCAATAAAAAAGCAGGGAATTCTATGCCCGTCCCACAATTCATAGCAAGTGAACGCTTACTAAACTGTGATGTCATAAAAACTTTCAGTTGAAGTAACTGACCAATCAACGTGTTCAAATAGGCTTTCCCAACATTGCTATTTAACGGACCCAATCGAGAGAGCCGGGTCGGTACTATAGACTACACTAGTTGTGAGGGGAAAAAACGCTTGAAAGTTCTTTGCAGTCGTATGATTGATTAAAATGGGTAAATCTCTATTCCAAAAATAGAAACGACATTAGAAGTACGAGTATTACAGATGTTTAAGTATAATTATACATTTAAATTTAAAATTCAAATATATGATGTTTAAGCGGCAAAAATCATTATTATAAACTTGTCTTGCGTATATCCTGATTTGATTAAGTATACACCAACCACACGCTTTATTTCGTCTTTTCAACACATTGCATGTTTTACACCCAGTTTTATTTAATCTCAAGAGTCGTAGGCAGAACCATTTTATTGAAGTTTTGCTAGTGACTTTCTACCGAAACTGTGTTTTTGTCCAAGTGCCAGATGGCTCGACCTTTTTTTAAAATGTTTATACAGGGAATATTTTAAAACTGAGATATTCATCTCTGAAACCGCATAATAACACTTTAAAACAATGTACTCCGGTTGCGCACATTCAGAATTGTGTCGGTTTTTACATTAGTCATCCAAGATGGTCAACAGAACATTGTCTAAAATTTGTATTGTGAAACTTTAAACGGTATCTTCTCTGAAACAACTGAACCATTTTTCGGAAATGTAGTTTTCACCGATAAGCATAACGTAACTATGAAGCGTATAATTAAATATCCAACAGTCTACTATAATATCAAAATATTAATAATGCACATTTCCCATGACACGCATAATACATCTATTGGAAACTGGCAGTGCCGGCGTAGTCGCACAGTGGTGGACATAAATAATCATGACTCTTTTTATTTAAAAATGTATTTGACTTAAATGCTCATTTTCTTATTTGAATGACATTATTTATATATGCACACTGAACAGAAAACATCTCTTGGATGAGGCGTGATCCCGTTTGTAACGATATTTTGAGATATCAACGTACAATAAAATGTAACTGCTGGCAAACAGTATTGTAACATATTGACATATTGTATCTGTGGTTATTCTATTATACTTCCTGCTATACTATGCAACCCAATTTCTGATCTATCCCTCTCTCACACGAGGTCGAATAAAGTAGTCTTATCTATCTTAATACGTTCATTCCATCATTGTATTGGTATTTCGTATTAAAATAACTACACATTGAAATATTACAAGTATCAAAGAACAATAAGATATAATTGCTGACAGACAATATCAACGAAAAATAGCATGAAAGTAATATATAAGCTAACGTGTTTGAATTATGTAAAATAATAGAATTGTGTATTTTATTGAAACTTTTATTTTTATGATTTAAAGGGAAGTAAATAATGAATTCTAAGTTCAAAGAATTATACTAGGTAATCTCCCTTTTTCAACACGCACAGTATATGCCTTCCTGCATGACTGAATATAATATCGGCAAACCTTTGACAGTTTATTTATAGATTTAAAACTGATACAACATATCTGTGTAACATATTTTTCTCGACATCGGCTCAACCTGAAATAAACACGTATTACACGATACACTTAGGGAACCAGGCAGTAAAAACATATATGTTGCAGCTCAGATGTATCCGTATTATCCATATAAGGAGATATAAGCTGATCAGTGTATAAACGCCTTTTTTTGCTTGCTGTGAAAATGTCTGACGAGAGTAAACCAGCCCTTGTTATCGACAATGGCTCAGGAAGGTGTAAAAGCGGATTTACCGGGGATGACGCCCACAGATCCGTACTACCTACAGTGCTCGGTCGACCTAAAAATCAGGTATTTGCTGCATTGTATTATTGAAATATTATAACCATATGTCTACATACGTATACTGCAGACCTAGAATTTCTGGTTCATCAATACGCTATGTCCTACTTATTCACGATCAATATGATATGTTTAATGGGCGCGGCCGGGTCGGTAACGCGATTGATTCGATCCGGGGTCATGAGTTAGAATCCCCTGCCCGGCCACAGTATTTATGTCGATTATACTTGATGTTGGTCTACGCACAAGGGTTAGTGTCAATATACATTATGTATATATATATATATATATATATATATCTCTCCATAAATAGTAAATAATAAATACTT
This sequence comes from Panopea generosa, assembly GCA_029582155.1. Classification (NCBI taxonomy): domain Eukaryota; kingdom Metazoa; phylum Mollusca; class Bivalvia; order Adapedonta; family Hiatellidae; genus Panopea; species Panopea generosa. The sequence continues at coordinate 36,447,673 of CM055898.1, read as the reverse complement.
TATTATACTATATACTGGGAAATATAGATATAAAACGTATATTGACACAAGCCTCTGTGGTTCCATGACTCTTGAGTTCACCACCTCTGAATATGTAGTGTCTATAGAGTGAAGTTTAAAACCGAATTAACATAACGCATCAAGTTACCATTTATACTAGTAAAGCGAATGATCTGGCAACTGGAATACGCCTGACAAAGGCGATATTTCGATCGGGGGAAATCGAAACGGAACTCAATTCGAACAAGAAGGTTGTTGAATTCAAACCCCGCCGAAAATGCATACGTCTGAAAGGCCATACTTGTTGGGAAAATAATACGATCTGAATTTTCAATCGGTATTTCCGTATCCTCCGTATAATACACCTCGTGTATAGCTCTAGAATACACCAACGCTATTCGCCTATGTTACAAGTCTGTGTTCATTCGCGTCAAAGTAACAAATTATGTATCCGTCATTAAGTTGAATATATGGCGTTATTATACAGGTATGAAAGCGAAATTGATGGTTATCACATTTAAAACATACGTGTTTTTCTTCCTCCTAGAAAGTAAATAAATGTCTCCGGCACAACTTCAACAAAGGTGGCACAAGGGGGTCGCCATTTTACTTTATCATGTGACTGAAAGTAGTTCTAAAATGGCACCTTATTGTTGTCAGAGGTCTATTGCGTAGCATAAAGGCCGAGGTGATCGGATTGTCTGAATTTTGTGATTTCAGATGATATTTATTTTGTGCAGCAGAGCACATCTAAGTACATTAAAATAACAAAAAGTGAGTTTAAGATTTTGTGCTTTGAACATTTGCTTTATGTGGTGAATATGTGTACCTATTTCTAATAAAGCCTGCCTCGCAAATTTAAGTTTATACCAAACCATACTCTCACTTCCAATGCTATACCGTACACTATATTCCAATACCAAACCATAATCTTACTTCCAATGTTATACCGTACACTTTATTTTTATATCAAATCGTACTCTTTCTTCTAATGCTATACCGTACACTATATTCATATACAAAACCGTATTCTTACCTTCAATGTTATACCGTACACTTTATTTCTTTATTAAATCATACTCATACTTCTAATGCTATAATATACGCTATATCCGTATACTTAACCACACTCTGACTCCCAATACTATATCGTACAATATACGTCTATACCAAACCGTATTCTTACTTCTAATGCTATACTGTACACTATACTTTCCTATACCAAACCGTATTCTTACTTCCAATGCTATACCGTACACTTTATTTCTATATCAAATCATACTCTTACTTCTAATGCTATAATGTACACTATACTTTCCTATACTAAACTGCACTCTTACTCTCATTGCTCTACCATAAACTATATTTCTATACCAAACCGTATTCTTACTTATAATACTATACCGTACACTATACTTATACCAAACCATACTCTTGCTTCTAATGCTATACCGTACACTACATCCGTACCCTACTCTTATTTCCAATGCTATACCGTAAACTTTTTTCCTATTACAAATTGTACTTTTACTTCCAATGCTAAACCGTACACAGAATTTCATATTGACTAACACATTCTAAATACTCTTTAAACCGTTCTTACCCCGCCATGATCATTCTCAACTACAACTGGTACCTCCTCCTTTAAGAGTCCAAGTCAATGATGAACCGTTCTTATTCGATACACTTATGATTCTATTGAACAGCCTGTAATCATTGCAACGCTAGTTTTGTAAATTAACTTCATATAACAGATGTTTAAATGTCACATTCATAAAAAATAACTTAATTTCACATTATGTAGTATTTTCAGAGAATTTACTTGAGTGCTTGTTCTTTAACAGTTATATTTATTTTTAAATTTTCCAGGTCGGTGATTCCAAAGAGTTTTATGTTGGAGATGAAGCCCAGAGTAAAAGAGATGTTCTGGCAATTACACATCCCGTGGAACATGGCATCGTTACTAACTGGGATGACATGGAGGAAATATGGCGTTACATATTCAACAAGGAACTACATGTTACTCCGTCAGAGCACAAGGTCCTTCTCTCAGAAGCACCGAATAATCCGAAGGAGAACAGAGAGAAGATGACTCAGCTGATGTTCGAGACGTTCCAAACGCCAGCCATGTATGTTGCTAACAAGGGCGTCTTGTCATTGTACGCATCAGGCCGCTTCTCCGGTATTGCCGTTGGATCTGGTGATGGGGTTTCATACGCCGTACCTATCTTCGATGGTTATGCAATCGCCGATGCTATTCAGAGGTCAAACTTCGCTGGTAATGACCTTTCGCAGTATCTCGGGAAGATGCTCACTGAACGCGGTTATTCATTTGTACCAAATTACAGTGAGGAAATAAAACAGCTAAAAGAAAGGCATTGCTATGTTGCGTTGGACTATCAACAAGAATTGCAGACTTCTGGAACAAACAGTTCGTTAGAGAAGACCTTTGAACTCCCGGACGGTCACGCAGTCACTGTTGGTAAGGAACGTTTTAGTTGCCCGGAAGCGCTTTTCCAACCATCAGGCGTGTCTGGTTGCGAAGATTTTGTTGGATTCCACAAATGCATATATAACAGTATAAAGAAGTGTGAAATGGACGTGCACAAAGACATGTATGCTAACACAATACTGTGTGGAGGAAACACTATGTTTCCCGGGTTTGTGGAAAGACTTAAGAAAGAGATGGTCGCCCTCGCACCACAAGGGGTTAACATTAAATTGTTGGCTCCCCCAGAGAGAAAATCAACAGTCTGGATAGGCGGCTCCATTCTGACGTCACTGTCGACCTTTGACACAATGTGGATTACCAAGCAAGAATACGAAGAATCTGGACTGTCCATCTTGCAGAAGAAATGCTACTAAAGAAGTTGGCCGTTGTAATTGATTTTCAAATTATTGAATGATGGTCGTGGGCACATACATATCACATACGTATACGCAATATAATCTATCTTATTACCATGAACGTTAATACTCTTGTGTTTAAATCCAGCTTTCATTCCCGGCTATACCTTATACATTTATCCACATCTACGGAAGTGGTCGGTATATTCTGCTTCCTTGTATGTTTACTTTATCAACTGGAGTATTTGGTTCAAGCAAATTCTATAGAATTGTTAATTGAAAGTAGTCCTACAGTTTTAGTTATATTTTATATACATTGCATCGGATTTTATTATTTTCAATCCGAATTTCAGTTATTTTGTTGTTTGAAAAAAATAATAGATACTGTACCAAAAAAGAATGTGAGAATTGATGACAATTCGCAGGAAAACGAAACGACGTGTTTGTGAGTGTGGAAGTTGTGTGTAATTATACAATTTATAAAGCGGAGTGGTATTGACTATGACTTTGAGGTCGATTTATTTTATACACTAAATGACCTGACGCGGGCTATTAACCCTTTACTTCATACAGACGCCTTTGGACACCTCTAGCCTTTGGACACCTCTTAAATTGATGGCTTTTGACGCCTCTAATATAGACGCCTTTGGCAACCTCTAATATAGACACCTTTTGACACCTCTAATAAAGAAGGCTTTGGACACCTCTAATATAGACGCCTTTGGACACCTCTAATATAGACGACTTTTGACACCTCTAATATATACGGCTTTGGACACCTCTAATATAGAAAGCTTTGGACACCTCTAGTATAGAAGTCTTTGGTTACCTCTAATATAGACGCCTTTGGAAACCTCTAATATTGAACACCTCTTATATAGATGACTTTGTACACCTCTAATGTAGATGCCTTTGGACACCTCTAATATAAAAGGCTTTGGACACCTCTAATATAGACGCCTTTGGACACCTCTAATATAAACGCCTTTGGACAACTCTAATATAGAAGGCTTTTGAATTATTGGGTGAATTATGAAAACAGTGCAGGAAATGTTCATAGCAATCTGAACTCTTCCTGCACTGTTTTCAAATACCTTCTGTGATTGGTGCAGGAAAACGCATATCTATGGAGTAAAGGGTTAATAACCAAGTCGATAATTCAATCAGCGATCGATATTGTTTACTTCTAGGACCGCCATTTTCCTTAGATAAGCGAACGATCTCTGAATAAACACTACATTGTATTACATTGTATATACTTGGACAAACAACGCAATGGTTAATTGCACTTACAATGTATGATCAATACGCATCGACGTTTCGTGAAATATAATATATAACGTTATTAGTGTATATTTTATAAATCATATTTATATAATTATTAAATGTTTTAAATGGTATATTTTTGCATTTCCTCAATGGTGAAAAGTTGAAACTACGATTATGAAATGTCGAAACAACGATGGTGAAAAGCCGAAACTATGATAGTGAAAATTCGAAACGACGATGGTGTTGTTTCGACTTTTCACCATCGTTGTTCCGAATTTTCACCATCGTAGTTTCGTTGTTTCGGCTTTATTTAATTCAATAAATAGGTTGCGATGGCCCCAACTGGATACCGTAGTATTTACCACCCTAAGGTCTTTACTTTCTTTAACAGATATGTATAAAGTACTATTTATATCATAACTTACATGACGATAGGAAGATTGTTGTGCCCAAGAAATTAGATCTGTGTAAATCGGTTGGACATTAGATCTATTTCTGTTGAAAATGCATAATTGTCATAATTTCTTTGTACATATAAGAACATTTGACACATTTTCATACGTTCTGTCAAATTTGAATGACATTTGGTACTGCTTGATGATTCTTGGATACCGGACAAGGATTTCCGCGTATTATTACCGGGTACGGAATTTTCATCATACACATCCTCCACGCGCTCATCCTACCATGCTTTGACGTTGGAACAATTTATGACGTGACGTATTAAAACATATGACGTTGCATTTTTTTATTTGACGTATATTGAGAGTCGTTAAGTTGAACGGGTTCTCGAGTTTCTAATCGGTATTGTTCTGCTCTTGCGCTTGATGATATTTTAATTCTAGACCTTTCCACACAATGTTATAGGTCAAATCATCATAAATATGCCAAACTTGATTTATGTGAATTTAATATTACTATAGATATAAAGCGACATAAAAACGTTTTCCGGCTGGAGATGAACAACGACCTTTGGAAAGAAAATCAAGCGCGAACAACTGCTCTTTCGAGTAATATTAACATCAACCGAACAGTCCTCGATTTCTAAGATCTTGGTTCCATCACATAGATATATTTTTAACAGTTGCATAGTTGGGACAGATGTTTGATACAGGCATTGTCTGGATGTAATACCCATTTAAGTTGATCGAACACTTTGGTTTTTCTTTAAGTGAAACTCCACTAAAAAGAGGCATTGTGTGAACCAATTAATTTTGACAAGGGAACTTGCGTCGTTCTAGATGGCTGTGTTTTCTGATCGATCAAAAATGCCGATTGGATACATTATTGTTTTTTTTATTAATTTTAATGAAAATACAATATCAGATAAAAAATAAAATAAAATCTTGAATAACCGTATCGGTTATATTTTGGTACAATTATGGCAGTCAAGGAAATGTTGCATATTTAAAAAAAAAATGTTTACAACCGTGTTTCAGAAAATATGTGATGACATTCAACCAAACATAACAGGCATAAGGTATTCATTTTTTAAGATTTTTTTAACTAAGATGGTCCTGAAAGATTGATTGACAATCAACAGCTAAAACACGGGAATTGGATCAAACAATTCTCAAACCATTATACAGTAAGTGTTTGTAAAATTAAAGTTTAACATTTCAGTTTGCTTTCAAATTCAAGAAAAATTCAGTAAGGTTCCAACAACATCTACACTATTTTAGCACGTTTTAATCAGTATTATTTTCAAAAGGAATTTCTTTACTCTACATACTTTTCTCCTTCTTCATGTGAGTCGAATGCTCTACCACTAAACCACTGCTGTGGTATTTGACTATTCAAAACTTGTCATCAACGGAAATTTAAATATTCATCATCTTCCAGAGATACAAGAGGACATACCAGAAGAAGAATCTGTTTTGATAAGAGAAAGGGATGATAGGGCAAAATGTGTGTTGCTAGAAAGATGAACAATAAATTACTTTCACCGGGATTCGAACAAGGATCGACTGTACAACAATCCTCAACTGTATCTTCTTCGCTACAAAAGAAAGTTACGATACCATTGGCATTAGAACGGATATAAATCAATCTTTTATCTGAATTGCTTTTTGAATCTGCTCTATGCTTATTGTATGAACCATTATAAAAATAATAATTATTTAAAAAAATGCATTTAAAAGGTTAACTGTTCCGAAAATAGTTCCAAGATAACTGCAATTCAATCCGGACTGACTAAGGATAATCGGCGAAGATCCCCGAATAAGTGGATATATATAAACTTCACTAAATTGAATTTTAATATTTAATCAATACTTGCCATGCTAAATTCTACTTTTAACAAGGGATCTCTGCGACGGATTGTTCAAAAGTGCAATCGACGAGTGACGGCCTATCTCTCGCAGTTGAAGCCGTAGGTTCGAGCCTCAAGCGGTCCGAACACTCCATGGGAGAAAGTATACGATTTACTTGTGAAAGGAAAGTGGTTCTACTCAGATTTATCTTGAGTTATTCGTCAACTTATAAAACTGGATATGTAATACATAATCTGCCATTTGTTGAAAATGACGTTAAGCACAATTCAGGACCTCGGTGTAGAATGAACTTAAAGCAACACATCCACGTTTAAACTTTTTAAAAAAGTTTTTCAATTGAGTTGTGTGCACATTTCCCATACATAAATATATGGTCAGTGAGCTGTATATGTGCTAACAAACACTATCCAGAACGCTTTAGAATTATAAAAAAAGATGTTCAAATTATAAAGCGTGACAAACGCTTTATAAATTATTTTTAAATTGCCGAGGATTCCAACTTGGCTTCAAATTGAATTATGCGAGTCGTATTAAAAAACTTCACGTTTTAGTGCGTAGTGTACTTTACCTGCCTTGAAAGTCATTTTGACAATTTTTTTTTGACTCGGGTGAGTTACACGCTTGTTTTATAAAGTGTTAGTCACGCATTATAATTTGGGCATCATTTTGTTCGGGATTGTGTTTATATGCTCATATGCGGCTAATTGATCATATGTTTGTATGGGAAATGTGCTCATAACTCAATTAATTTTTTTTTTTAAAAGTTCAAACGTGGATGTGTTGCTTTAAATCAATCTTGGAGTTTAACGTAAAATACCCTGCCCCCTCCCCTTCCCACACACACAATATTATCATTATTATTAATGTTTACAGTCATATACGTATATCAGTAAATTATATCATGTGTCTGTGTAATTTGCTATAAATAATGTACAATGTATGTTAATTTAATACAGTTAACTTTTTCAATAAAAAAAAGTCATAAAATTTATATATTATTTTTTTTTATTTTTTTTCACCTTCGCTGCGGCTTGAACATACGACATTCTGAGCGACAGTTCAAGGCGTATGCCACTGCGCCACTTTGGAGCCTAATAATAATGTAACAGTTAACACCTTTTAAAGTTGTTAGATCATGAAAGGGGCGTCATTCTAGTTGACCGGAACTGGAATTAATTCATACGTTTGATATACGTTTTATGCTATGCAAATTGCTGTAACCGACTAAAAAGGTTTTGCTGGTGAGTATAAAATACCTCGAAATGTGTACATAGCATCCATTTATATTTGGCGATTTGCTAGTACAGCAGAAAGCCTAGTTTTCAAATCGTCATTAATTAAAGGTGAACCCATCTAGTGGGATGTGGTTGCCATACAATTGCTACAATCGCCGGTCGTGGATGATTGAGCGCCCCTTCCAATGTCTTATCTCTATATTTCTTCTTTCTAATCAAGTAACCTCCTTTTCTTGTGTTTGAAGAAACCGGTTTGATTCCATATATGGTAACAGGTTATTCTAACACCGGTATTTTTACAGTATTTTCTGCTAAATTTTCTTTATTTACTGAGAACCAAACAATGTAGATGCAGACTGGGAGCCAATCATTGTACATGGAGATTGAACGCCAAACTATATCGAGGTAAACGGAGAGCAAAACAATGTAGATAGAGACTGACAGCCAAACAATATAGACGGAGACTGAGAGACAAACAATGTACATGGAAACTATGTAGATATAGACTGAGAGCCAAATAATGAAGATTGAGATTGGGAGCCAAACAACGTAGATGTAAACTGAAAGCCAAGCTATGTACATGGAGATTGAGAGCCAAATGATATCAATATAGACGGAAAGCCAAACAACGTAGATAGGGACTGAGAGCCAAACTACGTAGATGTAGACTGAGAGCCAAACAATGTAGATGGAGACTGAGAGAGAAACAATGTACATGGAGACTGAGAGCCAAACAATGTAGATGTAGACTGAGAGCCAAACAACGTATATGAAGACTGAGAGCCAAATAATGTAGATGGAGACTGAGAGTCAAACATCTTAGATGGGGAATGAGAGCCAAACAAAGTATATGGAGACTGAGAACCAAATAATTTAGACGAAGACTGGGAGACAAACAATGTTCATGGAGACTGAGATCCAAAATTTGTAGATGGAGACTGAGAGCCTAATAATGTAGATGTAGACGGAGAGGCAAACAGTGCAGATAGACACTGAGAGCCAAACAACGTATCTGGATACTGAGAGCACAAAATGTAGATGGAGACTGAGAGTCAAACTACGTAGATGGAGACTGAAAGCCGAACAATGTATATGGAGACTGAAAGCCAAACAATATAGACGGAGACTGAGAGACAAACAATGAACATGGAGACTGAGAGCCAAACTATGTAGATGTAGACTGAGAGCCAAACTATGTAGATGTAGACTGAGAGCCAAACAATGTAGATGCAGACTGGGAGCCAAACATTGTTCATGGAAATTGAACGCCAAATTTTATCGATGTAGACGAATAGCCAAACAATGCAGATAGAGACTGAGAGCCAAACAATATAGACGGAGACTTAGAGACAAACAATGTACATGGAACACTGAGATCAAAACTATGTAGATGTAAACTGAGAGCCAAACAATGTAGATGGAGATTGAGAGCCAAGCAATGTAGATGTAGACTGAGAGCCAAACCATGTATATGGAGATTGAGACTAAAATAATATCGATGAAGACGGAGAGCCAAACAACGTAGATAGAAAATGAGAGCCAAACTATATAGTTTTAGACTGAGAGCCAAACAATCTAAAGGGAGACTGAGATACAAACAATGTTCATGGAGACTGAGAGACAAATAATGTAGATGGCGACTGAGATCCAAACAATGTAGATGGAGATTGAGAGTCAAACATCGTAGATGGAAACTGAGAGCAAAATTATATAGACGGAGACTGGGAGACAAACAATATACATTGAGACTGAGAGCCAAAATATGTAGATGGAGACTGAGAGCTATGTAATGTAGATGTAGAAGGAGAGCCAAACAATGCAGATGGCGACTGAGAGCCAAACAACGTATATGGATACTGAGAGCCAAAATTGTAGAAGGAGACTGATAGTCAAACTAAGTAGATGGAGACTGAAATCCAAACAATGTATATGGAGACTGAGAGCCAAACAATATAAACGGAGACTGAGAGACAAACAATGTACATGGAGACTGAGAGCCAGGCTATGAAGATATAGACTGAGAGCCAAATAATGTAGATGGAGAATGAGAGTGAAACAATGTAGATGGAGAATGAGAGCCAAACAATGTAGATGGAGACTGAGAGCTAAACAATGTATATGGAGACTGAGAGTCAAGCAATGTAGATGAAGACTGATAGCTTAACTATGTAGATGTACACTGAACACGTGGATTTGTTTGTCAATGTATAACGCAATGTAGTGTTTACTTAGATATAGTTATTGTATAAAGAAAATGACGACATCAATAGATTTTTGCGGTTAGCTTGCACAGCAAATAGCCTAGCTTTGAAATACTCACTAAATCTAGTCGGGTGTTGAATGACAACGATGAATTGCTTTTTGAGTCCGCTCTATGCTTATTGTATGAACCTTTATAAAAATAATAATTATTAATAAAAAAATGCATTAAAAGAGTAAAATGTACCGAAAATAGCTCCAAGATGACTGCAATTCAATCCGGACTGACTACGGATAATCGGCGAAGATCCCCGAATAAGTGGATATTTATAAACTTCACTAAATTGAATTTTAATATTTAATCAATACTTGCCATGCTCAATTCTACTTTTAACAAGGGATCTCACCGACAGATTGTTCAAAGGTGCAATCGACTAGTGACGGCCTATCTCTCGCCGTTGAAGCCGTATGTTCGAGCCTCAAGCGGTCCAAACACTCAATGGGAGAAAGTATACGATTTACTTGCGAAAGGAAAGTGGTTCTTCTCAGATTTATCTTGAGTTATTCGTCAACTAATAAAACTGGATATGTAATACATAATCTGCCATTTGTTGAAAATGACGTTAAGCACAATTCAGGACCTCGGTGTAGAATGAACTTAAATCAACCTTGGAGTTTAACGTAAAATACCCCCGCCCCCTCCCCTCCCACACACACAATAGTATCATTATTATTAATGTTTACAGTCATATATGTATATCAGTAAATTATATCATGTGTCTGTGTAATATGCTATAAATAATGTACAATGTATGTTAGTTTAATACAGTTAACTTTTTCAATAAAAAAAAAGTCATAAAATTTATATATTATTCTTTTTGAATTTTTTTCACCTTTAGCGGCTTGAACATACGACATTCTGAGTGACAGTTCAAGGCGTATGCCACTGCGCCACTTTGGAGCCTAATAATAATGTAACAGTTAACACCTTTTAAAGTTGTTAGATCATGAAAGGGGCGTCATTCTAGTTGACCGGAACTGGAATTAATTCATACGTTTGATATACGTTTTATGCTATGCAAATTGTTGTAACCGACTAAATGGTTTTGCTGGTGAGTATAAAATACCTCGAAATGTGTACATAGCATCCATTTATATTTGGCGGATTTGCTAGTACAGCAGAAAGCCTAGTTTTCAAATCGTCATTAATTAAAGATGAACCCATCTGGTGGGATGTGGTTGCCATACAATTGCTACAATCGCCGGTCGTGGATGATTGAGCGCCCCTTTCACTGTCTTATCTCTATATTTCTTCTTTCTAATCAAGTAACCCCCTTTTCTTGTGTTTGAAGAAACCGGTTTGATTCCATATATGGTAACAGGTTATTCTAACACCGGTATTTTTACAGTATTTTCTGCTAAATTTTCTTTTTCTTTATTTACTGAGAACCAAACAATGTAAATGCAGACCGGGAGCCAAACATTGTACATGGAGATTGAACGCCAAACAATATCGAAGTAGACGGAGAGCCAAACAATGTAAATAGAGACTGAGAGCCAAACAATATAGACGGAGACTGAGACACAAACAATGTACATGGAATCTATGTAGATATAGACTGAGAGCCAAATAATGTAGATTGAGATTGAGAGCCAAACTATGTAGATGTAAACTGAGAGCCAAGCTATGTACATGGAGATTGAGAGCCAACTGATATCAATGTAGACGGAAAGCCAAACAATGTAGATGGAGACGGAAAGCCAAACAATGTAGATGTAGACTGCGAGTGAAACAATGTAGATGGAGAATGAGAGCCAAACAATGTAGATGGAGATTGCGAGCGAAACAATGTAGATGGAGAATGAGAGTGAAACAATGTAGATGGAAAATGAGAGCCAAACAATGTAGATGGAGATTGAGAGCCAAATGATATCAATGTAGACGGAAAGCCAAACAATGTAGATGGAGACTGAGAGTGAAAAATGTAGACGGAGACTGAGAGTGAAACAATGTAGATGGAGACTGAGAGTGAAACAATGTAGACGGAGACTGAGAGCCAAACAATGTAGATGGAGAATGAGAGTGAAACAATGTAGATAGAGAATGAGAGCCAAACAATGTAGATGGAGAATGAGAGTGAAACAATGTAGACGGAGACTGAGAGTGAAACAATGTAGATGGAGAATGAGAGTGAAACAATGTAGATGGAGAATGAGAGCCAAACAATGTAGATAGAGACTGAGAGTGAAACAATGTAGATGGAGAATGAGAACCGAACAATGTAGATGAAGACTGATAGCTTAACTATGTAGATGTACACTGAGCACGTGGAATTGTTTGTCAATGTATAACGCAATGTAGTGTTTACTTAGATATAGTTATTGTATAAAGAAAATGACGACATCAATAGATTTTTGCGGTTAGCTTGCACAGCAAATAGCCTAGCTTTGAAATACTCACTAAATCTAGTCGGGTGTTGAATGACAACGATGAATTGCTTTTTGAGTCCGCTCTATGCTTATTGTATGAACCTTTATAAAAATAATAATTATTAATAAAAAAAATGCATTAAAAGAGTAAAATGTACCGAAAATAGCTCCAAGATGACTGCAATTCAATCCGGACTGACTACGGATAATCGGCGAAGATCCCCGAATAAGTGGATATTTATAAACTTCACTAAATTGAATTTTAATATTTAATCAATACTTGCCATGCTCAATTCTACTTTTAACAAGGGATCTCAGCGACAGATTGTTCAAAGGTGCAATCGACTAGTGACGGCCTATCTCTCGCCGTTGAAGCCGTAGGTTCGAGCCTCAAGCGGTCCAAACACTCAATGGGAGAAAGTGTACGGTTTACTTGTGAAAGGAAAGTGGTTCTTCTCAGATTTATCTTGAGTTATTCGTCAACTAATAAAACTGGATATGTAATACATAATCTGCCATTTGTTGAAAATGACGTTAAGCACAATTCAGGACCTCGGTGTAGAATGAACTTAAATCAACCTTGGAGTTTAACGTAAAATACCCCCGCCCCCTCCCCTTCCCACACACACAATAGTATCATTATTATAAATGTTTACAGTCATATATGTATATCAGTAAATTATACCATGTGTCTGTGTAATATGCTATAAATAATGTACAATGTATGTTAGTTTAATACAGTTAATATTTTCAATAAAAAAAAAGTCATAAAATTTATATATTATTTTTTTTTAATTTTTTTCACCTTCGCTGCGGCTTGAACATACGCCATTCTGAGTGACAGTTCAAGGCGTATGCCACTGCGCCACTTTGGAGCCTAATAATAATGTAACAGTTAACACCTTTTAAAGTTGTTAGATCATGAAAGGGGCGTCATTCTAGTTGACCGGAACTGGAATTAATTCATACGTTTGATATACGTTTTATGCTATGCAAATTGTTGTAACCGAATAAATGGTTTTGCTGGTGAGTATAAAATACCTCGAAATGTGTACATAGCATCCATTTATATTTGGCGGTTTGCTAGTAAAGCAGAAAGCCTAGTTTTCAAATCGTCATTAATAAAAGGTGAACCCATCGGGTGGGATGTGGTTGCCATACAATTGCTACAATCGCCGGTCGTGGATGATTGAGCGCCCCTTTCACTGTCTTATCTCTATATTTCTTCTTTCTAATCAAGTAACCCCCTTTTCTTGTGTTTGAAGAAACCGGTTTGATTCCATATATGGTAACAGGTTATTCTAACACCGGTATTTTTACAGTATTTTCTGCTAAATTTTCTTTTTCTTTATTTACTGAGAACCAAACAATGTAGATGCAGACCGGGAGCCAAACATTGTACATGGAGATTGAACGCCAAACAATATCGAAGTAGACGGAGAGCCAAACAATGTAGATAGAGACTGAGAGCCAAACAATATAGACGGAGACTGAAACACAAACAATGTACATGGAATCTATGTAGATATAGACTGAGAGCCAAATAATGTAGATTGAGATTGAGAGCCAAACTATGTAGATGTAAACTGAGAGCCAAGCTATGTACATGGAGATTGAGAGCCAAACGATATCAATGTAGACGGAAAGCCAAACAATGTAGATGGAGATGGAAAGCCAAACAATGTAGATGTAGACGGAAAGCCAAACAATGTAGATGGAGAATGAAAGCCAAACAATGTAGATGGAGACTGCGAGTGAAACAATGTAGATGGAGAATGAGAGTGAAACAATGTAGATGGAGATTGCGAGTGAAACAATGTAGATGGAGAATGAGAGTGAAACAATGTAGATGGAGAATGAGAGCCAAACAATGTAGATGGAGATTGAGAGCCAAATGATATCAATGTAGACGGAAAGCCAAACAATGTAGATGGAGACTGAGAGTGAAACAATGTAGACGGAGACTGAGAGTGAAACAATGTAGATGGAGACTGAGAGTGAAACAATGTAGACGGAGACTGAGAGTGAAACAATGTAGATGGAGAATGAGAGCCAAACAATGTAGATGGAGAATGAGAGTGAAACAATGTAGATGGAGAATGAGAGCCGAACAATGTAGATGGAGAATGAGAGTGAAACAATGTAGATGGAGAATGAGAGCCAAACAATGTAGATGGAGACTGAGAGTGAAACAATGTAGATGGAGAATGAGAACCGAACAATGTAGATGAAGACTGATAGCTTAACTATGTAGATGTACACTGAGCACGTGAAATTGTTTGTCAATGTATAACGCAATGTAGTGTTTACTTAGATATAGTTATTGTATAAAGAAAATGACGACATCAATACACTTTTGCGGTTAGCTTGCACAGCAAATAGCCTAGCTTTGAAATACTCACTAAATCTAGTCGGGTGTTGAATGACAACGATGAATTGCTTTTTGAGTCCGCTCTATGCTTATTGTATGAACCTTTATAAAAATAATAATTATTAATAAAAAAATGCATTAAAAGAGTAAAATGTACCGAAAATAGCTCCAAGATGACTGCAATTCAATCCGGACTGACTACGGATAATCGGCGAAGATCCCCGAATAAGTGGATATTTATAAACTTCACTAAATTGAATTTTAATATTTAATCAATACTTGCCATGCTCAATTCTACTTTTAACAAGGGATCTCAGCGACAGATTGTTCAAAGGTGCAATCGACTAGTGACGGCCTATCTCTCGCAGTTGAAGCCGTAGGTTCGAGCCTCAAGCGGTCCAAACACTCAATGGGAGAAAGTATACGGTTTACTTGTGAAAGGAAAGTGATTCTTCTCAGATTTATCTTGAGTTATTCGTCAACTAATAAAACTGGATATGTAATACATAATCTGCCATTTGTTGAAAATGACGTTAAGCACAATTCATGACCTCGGTGGAGAATGAACTTAAATCAACCTTGGAGTTTAACGTAAAATACCCCCTCCCCCTCCCCCTCCCCCTCCCACACACACAATAGTATCATTTTATTAATGTTTACAGTCATATATGTATATCAGTAAATTATATCATGTGTCTGTGTAATATGCTATAAATAATGTACAATGTATGTTAGTTTAATACAGTTAATATTTTCAATAAAAAAAAGTCATAAAATTTATATATTATTTTTTTTTAATTTTTTTCACCTTCGCTGCGGCTTGAACATACGACATTCTGAGTGACAGTTCAAGGCGTATGCCACTGCGCCACTTTGGAGCCTAATAATAATGTAACAGTTAACACCTTTTAAAGTTGTTAGATCATGAAAGTGGTGTCATTCTAGTTGACCGGAACTGGAATTAATTCATACGTTTGATATACGTTTTATGTTATGCAAATTGTTGTAACCGACTAAATGGTTTTGCTGGTGAGTATAAAATACCTCGAAATGTGTACATAGCATCCATTTATATTTGGCGGTTTGCTAATACAGCAGAAAGCCTAGTTTTCAAATCGTCATTAATTAAAGGTGAACCCATCTGGTGGGATGTGGTTGCCATACAATTGCTACAATCGCCGGTCGTGGATGATTGAGCGCCCCTTTCACTGTCTTATCTCTATATTTCTTCTTCCTAATCAAGTAACCCCCTTTTCTTGTGTTTGAAGAAACCGGTTTGATTCCATATATGGTAACAGGTTATTCTAACACCGGTATTTTTACATTATTTTCTGCTAAATTTTCTTTTTCTTTATTTACTGAGAACCAAACAATGTAGATGCAGACCGGGAGCCAAACATTGTACATGGAGATTGAACGCCAAACAATATCGAAGTAGACGGAGAGCCAAACAATGTAGATAGAGAATGAGAGCCAAACAATATAGACAGAGACTGAGACACAAACAATGTACACGGAATCTATGTAGATATAGACTGAGAGCCAAATAATGTAGATTGAGATTGAGAGCCAAACTATGTAGATGTAAACTGAGAGCCAAGCTATGTACATGGAGATTGAGAGCCAAATGATATCAATGTAGACGGAAAGCCAAACAATGTAGATGGAGACGGAAAGCCAAACAATGTAGATGGAGACTGCGAGTGAAACAATGTAGATGGAGAATGAGAGCCAAACAATGTAGATGGAGATTGCGAGTGAAACAATGTAGATGGAGAATGAGAGTGAAACAATGTAGATGGAGAATGAGAGCCAAACAATGTAGATGGAGATTGAGAGCCAAATGATATCAATGTAGACGGAAAGCCAAACAATGTAGATGGAGACTGAGAGTGAAACAATGTAGATGGAGACTGAGAGTGAAACAATGTAGACGGAGACTGAGAGTGAAACAATGTAGATGGATAATGAGAGCCAAACAATGTAGATGGAGACTGAGAGTGAAACAATGTAGATGGAGACTGAGAGTGAAACAATGTAGATGGAGAATGAGAGCCAAACAATGTAGATTAAGACTGAAAGTGAAACAATGTAGATGGAGAATGAGAGCCGAACAATGTAGATGGAGAATGAGAGTGAAACAATGTAGATGGAGAATGAGAGCCAAACAATGTAGATGGAGACTGAGAGTGAAACAATGTAGATGGAGAATGAGAACCGAACAATGTAGATGAAGACTGATAGCTTAACTATGTAGATGTACACTGAGCACGTGGAATTGTTTGTCAATGTATAACGCAATGTAGTGTTTACTTAGATATAGTAATTGTATAAAGAAAATGACGACATCAATACATTTTTGCGGTTAGCTTGCACAGCAAATAGCCTAGCTTTGAAATACTCACTAAATCTAGTCGGGTGTTGAATGACAACGATGAATTGCTTTTTGAGTCCGCTCTATGCTTATTGTATGAACCTTTATAAAAATAATAATTATTAATAAAAAAATGCATTAAAAGAGTAAAATGTACCGAAAATAGCTCCAAGATGACTGCAATTCAATCCGGACTGACTACGGATAATCGGCGAAGATCCCCGAATAAGTGGATATTTATAAACTTCACTAAATTGAATTTTAATATTTAATCAATACTTGCTATGCTCAATTCTACTTTTAACAAGGGATCTCAGCGACAGATTGTTCAAAGGTGCAATCGACTAGTGACGGCCTATCTCTCGCCGTTGAAGCCGTAGGTTCGAGCCTCAAGCGGTACAAACACTCCATGGGAGAAAGTATACGGTTTACTTGTGAAAGGAAAGTGATTCTTCTCAGATTTATCTTGAGTTATTCGTCAACTTATAAAACTGGATATGTAATACATAATCTGCCATTTGTTGAAAATGACGTTAAGCACAATTCAGGACCTCGGTGTAGAATGAACTTAAATCAACCTTGGAGTTTAACGTAAAATACCCCCGCCCCCTCCCCCTCCCACACACACAATAGTATCATTATTATTAACGTTTACAGTCATATACGTATATCAGTAAATTATATCATGTGTCTGTGTAATATGCTATAAATAATGTACAATGTATGTTAGTTTAATACAGTTAATATTTTCAATAAAAAAAAGTCATAAAATTTATATATTATTTTTTTTTAATTTTGTTCACATTCGCTGCGGCTTGAACATACGACATTCTGAGTGACAGTTCAAGGCGTATGCCACTGCGCCACTTTGGAGCCTAATAATAATGTAACAGTTAACACCTTTTAAAGTTGTTAGATTATGAAAGGGGCGTCATTCTAGTTGACCGAAACTGGAATTAATTCATACGTTTGATATACGTTTTATGCTATGCAAATTGTTGTAACCGACTAAATGGTTTTGCTGGTGAGTATAAAATACCTCGAAATGTGTACATAGCATCCATTTATATTTGGCGGTTTGCTAGTACAGCAGAAAGCCTAGTTTTCAAATCGTCATTAATTAAAGGTGAACCCATCTGGTGGGATGTGGTTGCCATACAATTGCTACAATCGCCGGTCGTGGATGATTGAGCGCCCCTTTCACTGTCTTATCTCTATATTTCTTCTTTCTAATCAAGTAACCCCCTTTTCTTGTGTTTGAAGAAACCGGTTTGATTCCATATATGGTAACAGGTTATTCTAACACCGGTATTTTTACAGTATTTTCTGCTAAATTTTCTTTTTCTTTATTTACTGAGAACCAAACAATGTAGATGCAGACCGGGAGCCAAACATTGTACATGGAGATTGAACGCTAAACAATATCGAAGTAGACGGAGAGCCAAACAATGTAGATAGAGACTGAGAGCCAAACAATATAGACAGAGACTGAGACACAAACAATGTACATGGAATCTATGTAGATATAGACTGAGAGCCAAATAATGTAAATTGAGATTGAGAGCCAAACTATGTAGATGTAAACTGAGAGCCAAGCTATATACATGGAGATTGAGAGCCAAATGATATCAATGTAGACGGAAAGCCAAAACAATGTAGATGGAGACGGAAAGCCAAACAGTGTAGATGGAGACTGCGAGTGAAACAATGTTGATGGAGAATGAGAGCCAACCAATGTAGATGGAGATTGCGAGTGAAACAATGTAGATGGAGAATGAGAGTGAAACAATGTAGATGGAGAATGAGAGCCAAACAATGTAGATGGAGATTGAGAGCCAAATGATATCAATGTAGACGGAAAGCCAAACAATGTAGATGGAGACTGAGAGTGAAACAATGTAGACGGAGACTGAGAGTGAAACAATGTAGATGGAGAATGAGAGTGAAACAATGTAGATGGAGAATGAGAGCCAAACAATGTAGATGGAGACTGAGAGTGAAACAATGTAGACGGAGACTGAGAGTGAAACAATGTAGATGGAGAATGAGAGTGAAACAATGTAGATGGAGAATGAGAGCCAAACAATGTAGATGGAGAATGAGAGTGAAACAATGTAGATGGAGAATGAGACCCAAACAATGTAGATGGAGATTGAGAGCCAAATGATATCAATGTAGACGGAAAGCCAAACAATGTAGATGGAGACTGAGAGTGAAACAATGTAGACGGAGACTGAGAGTGAAACAATGTAGATGGAGAATGAGAGTGAAACAATGTATATGGAGAATGAGAGCCAAACAATGTAGATGGAGACTGAAAGTGAAACAATGTAGACGCAGACTGAGAGTGAAACAATGTAGATGGAAAATGAGAGTGAAACAATGTAGATGGAGAATGAGAGCCAAACAATGTAGATGGAGACTGAGAGTGAAACAATGTAGATGGAGAATGAGAGCCAGACAATGTAGATGGAGACTGAGAGTGAAACAATGTAGATGGAGACTGAGAGTGAAACAATGTAGATGGAGAATGAGAGCCAAACAATGTAGATGGAGACTGAGAGTGAAACAATGTAGATGGAGAATGAGAGCCGATCAATGTAGATGGATAATGAGAGTGAAACAATGTAGATGGAGAATGAGAGCCAAACAATGTAGATGGAGACTGAGAGTGAAACAATGTAGATGGAGAATGAGAACCGAACAATGTAGATGAAGACTGATAGCTTAACTATGTAGATGTACACTGAGCACGTGGAATTGTTTGTCAAAGTATAACGCAATGTAGTGTTTACTTAGATATAGTAATTGTATAAAGAAAATGACGACATCAATACATTTTTGCGGTTAGCTTGCACAGCAAATAGCCTAGCTTTGAAATACTCACTAAATCTAGTCGGGTGTTGAATGACAACGATGAATTGCTTTTTGAGTCCGCTCTATGCTTATTGTATGAACCTTTATAAAAATAATAATTATTAATAAAAAAATGCATTAAAGAGTAAAATGTACCGAAAATAGCTCCAAGATGACTGCAATTCAATCCGGACTGACTACGGATAATCGGCGAAGATCCCCGAATAAGTGGATATTTATAAACTTCACTAAATTGAATTTTAATATTTAATCAATACTTGCTATGCTCAATTCTACTTTTAACAAGGGATCTCAGCGACAGATTGTTCAAAGGTGCAATCGACTAGTGACGGCCTATCTCTCGCAGTTGAAGCCGTAGGTTCGAGCCTCAAGCGGTCCAAACACTCCATGGGAGAAAGTATACGGTTTACTTGTGAAAGGAAAGTGGTTCTTCTCAGATTTATCTTGAGTTATTCGTCAACTTATAAAACTGGATATGTAATACATAATCTGCCATTTGTTGAAAATGACGTTAAGCACAATTCAGGACCTCGGTGTAGAATGAACTTAAATCAACCTTGGAGTTTAACGTAAAATACCCCCTCCCCCCCCCCCCCTCCCACACACACAATAGTATCTTTATTATTAACGTTTACAGTCATATACGTATATCAGTAAATTATATCATGTGTCTGTGTAATATGCTATAAATAATGTACAATGTATGTTAGTTTAATACAGTTAATATTTTCAATAAAAAAAAGTCATAAAATTTATATATTATTTTTTTTAAATTTCTTTCACCTTCGCTGCGGCTTGAACGTACGACATTCTGAGTGACAGTTCAAGGCGTATGCCACTGCGCCACTTTGGAGCCTAATAATAATGCAACAGTTAACACCTTTTAAAGTTGTTAGATCATGAAAGGGGCGTCATTCTAGTTGACCGGAACTGGAATTAATTCATACGTTTGATATACGTTTTATGCTATGCAAATTGTTGTAAATGACTAAATGGTTTTGCTGGTGAGTATAAAATACCTCGAAATGTGTACATAGCATCCATTTATATTTGGCGGTTTGCTAGTAAAGCAGAAAGCCTAGTTTTCAAATCGTCATTAATTAAAGGTGAACCCATCTGGTGGGATGTGGTTGCCATACAATTGCTACAATCGCCGGTCGTGGATGATTGAGCGCCCCTTTCACTGTCTTATCTCTATATTTCTTCTTTCTAATCAAGTAACTCCCTTTTCTTGTGTTTGAAGAAACCGGTTTGATTCCATATATGGTAACAGGTTATTCTAACACCGGTATTTTTACAGTATTTTCTGCTAAATTTTCTTTTTCTTTATTTACTGAGAACCAAACAATGTAGATGCAGACCGGGAGCCAAACATTGTACATGGAGATTGAACGCCAAACAATATCGAAGTAGACGGAGAGCCAAACAATGTAGATAGAGACTGAGAGCCAAACAATATAGACGGAGACTGAGACACAAACAATGTACATGGAATCTATGTAGATATAGACTGAGAGTCAAATAATGTAGATTGAGATTGAGAGCCAAACTATGTAGATGTAAACTGAGAGCCAAGCTATGTACATGGAGATTGAGAGCCAAATGATATCAATGTAGACGGAAAGCAAAACAATGTAGATGGAGACGGAAAGCCAAACAATGTAGATGGAGACTGCGAGTGAAACAATGTAGATGGAGAATGAGAGCCAAATAATGTATATGGAGACTGAGAATGAAACAATGTAGATGGAGAATGAGAGTGAAACAATGTAGATGGAGAATGAGAGCCAAATAATGTAGATGGAGATTGAGAGCCAAATGATATCAATATAGACGGAAAGCCAAACAATGTAGATGGAGACTGAGAGTGAAACAATGCAGACGGAGACTGAGAGTGAAACAATGTAGATGGAGAATGAGAGTAAAACAATGTAGATGGTGAATGAGAGCCAAACAATGTAGATGGAGACTGAGAGTGAAACAATGTAGACGGAGACTGAGAGTGAAACAATGTAGATGGAGAATGAGAGCCAAACAATGTAGATGGAGACTGAGAGTGAAACAATGTAGATGGAGAATGAGAGCGAAACAATGTAGATGGAGACTGAGAGTGAAACAATGTAGATGGAGAATGAGAGTGAAACAATGTATATGGAGACTGAGAGTGAAACAATGTAGATGGAGAATGAGAGTGAAACAATGTAGATGGAGACTGAGAGTGAAACAATGTAGATGGAGACTGAGAGTGAAACAATGTAGATGGAGAATGAGAGCCGAACAATGTAGATGAAGACTGATAGCTTAACTATGTAGATGTACACTGAGCACGTGGAATTGTTTGTCAATGTATAACGCAATGTAGTGTTTACTTAGATATAGTAATTGTATAAAGAAAATGACGACATCAATACATTTTTGCGGTTAGCTTGCACAGCAAATAGCCTAGCTTTGAAATACTCACTAAATCTAGTCGGGTGTTGAATGACAACGATGAATTGCTTTTTGAGTCCGCTCTATGCTTATTGTATGAACCTTTATAAAAATAATAATTATTAATAAAAAAATGCATTAAAAGAGTAAAATGTACCGAAAATAGCTCAAAGATGACTGCAATTCAATCCGGACTGACTACGGATAATCGGCGAAGATCCCCGAATAAGTGGATATTTATAAACTTCACTAAATTGAATTTTAATATTTAATCAATACTTGCCATGCTCAATTCTACTTTTAACAAGGGATCTCAGCGACAGATTGTTCAAAGGTGCAATCGACTAGTGACGGCCTATCTCTCGCAGTTGAAGCCGTAGGTTCGAGCCTCAAGCGGTCCAAACACTCAATGGGAGAAAGTATACGGTTTACATGTGAAAGGAAAGTGGTTCTTCTCAGATTTATCTTGAGTTATTCGTCAACTAATAAAACTGGATATGTAATACATAATCTGCCATTTGTTGAAAATGACGTTAAGCACAATTCATGACCTCGGTGTAGAATGAACTTAAATCAACCTTGGAGTTTAACGTAAAATACCCCCTCCCCCTCCCCCTCCCACACACACAATAGTATCATTATTATTAATGTTTACAGTCATATACGTATATCAGTAAATTATATCATGTGTCTGTGTAATATGCTATAAATAATGTACAATGTATGTTAGTTTAATACAGTTAATATTTTCAATAAAAAAAAGTCATAAACTTTATATATTATTTTTTTTAAATTTCTTTCACCTTCGCTGCGGCTTGAACGTACGACATTCTGAGTGACAGTTCAAGGCGTATGCCACTGCGCCACTTTGGAGCCTAATAATAATGCAACAGTTAACACCTTTTAAAGTTGTTAGATCATGAAAGGGGCGTCATTCTAGTTGACCGGAACTGGAATTAATTCATACGTTTGATATACGTTTTATGCTATGCAAATTGTTGTAAATGACTAAATGGTTTTGCTGGTGAGTATAAAATACCTCGAAATGTGTACATAGCATCCATTTATATTTGGCGGTTTGCTAGTAAAGCAGAAAGCCTAGTTTTCAAATCGTCATTAATTAAAGGTGAACCCATCTGGTGGGATGTGGTTGCCATACAATTGCTACAATCGCCGGTCGTGGATGATTGAGCGCCCCTTTCACTGTCTTATCTCTATATTTCTTCTTTCTAATCAAGTAACCCCCTTTTCTTGTGTTTGAAGAAACCGGTTTGATTCCATATATGGTAACAGGTTATTCTAACACCGGTATTTTTACAGTATTTTCTGCTAAATTTTCTTTTTCTTTATTTACTGAGAACCAAACAATGTAGATGCAGACCGGGAGCCAAACATTGTACATGAGGATTGAACGCCAAACAATATCGAAGTAGACGGAGAGCCAAACAATGTAGATAGAGACTAAGAGCCAAACAATATAGACGGAGACTGAGACACAAACAATGTACATGGAATCTATGTAGATATAGACTGAGAGCCAAATAATGTAGATTGAGATTGAGAGTCGAACTATGTAGATGTAAACTGAGAGCCAAGCTATGTACATGGAGATTGAGAGCCAAATGATATCAATGTAGACGGAAAGCCAAACAATGTAGATGGAGACGGAAAGCCAAACAATGTAGATGGAGACTGCGAGTGAAACAATGTAGATGGAGAATGAGAGCCAAACAATGTAGATGGAGATTGCGAGTGAAACAATGTAGATGGAGAATGAGAGTGAAACAATGTAGATGGAGAATGAGAGCCAAACAATGTAGATGGAGATTGATAGCCAAATGATATCAATGTAGACGGAAAGCCAAACAATGTAAATGGAGACTGAGAGTGAAACAATGTAGACGGAGACTGAGAGTGAAACAATGTAGATGGAGACTGAGAGTGAAACAATGCAGACGGAGACTGAGAGTGAAACAATGTAGATGGAGAATGAGAGTAAAACAATGTAGATGGTGAATGAGAGCCAAACAATGTAGATGGAGACTGAGAGTGTAACAATGTAGACGGAGACTGAGAGTGAAACAATGTAGATGGAGAATGAGAGCCAAACAATGTAGATGGAGACTGAGAGTGAAACAATGTAGATGGAGAATGAGAGCGAAACAATGTAGATAGAGACTGAGAGTGAAACAATGTAGATGGAGAATGAGAGTGAAACAATGTATATGGAGACTGAGAGTGAAACAATGTAGATGGAGAATGAGAGTGAAACAATGTAGATGGAGACTGAGAGTGAAACAATGTAGATGGAGAATGAGAGCCGAACAATGTAGATGAAGACTGATAGCTTAACTATGTAGATGTACACTGAGCACGTGGAATTGTTTGTCAATGTATAACGCAATGTAGTGTTTACTTAGATATAGTAATTGTATAAAGAAAATGACGACATCAATACATTTTTGCGGTTAGCTTGCACAGCAAATAGCCTAGCTTTGAAATACTCACTAAATCTAGTCGGGTGTTGAATGACAACGATGAATTGCTTTTTGAGTCCGCTCTATGCTTATTGTATGAACCTTTATAAAAATAATAATTATTAATAAAAAAATGCATTAAAAGAGTAAAATGTACCGAAAATAGCTCCAAGATGACTGCAATTCAATCCGGACTGACTACGGATAATCGGCGAAGATCCCCGAATAAGTGGATATTTATAAACTTCACTAAATTGAATTTTAATATTTAATCAATACTTGCCATGCTCAATTCTACTTTTAACAAGGGATCTCAGCGACAGATTGTTCAAAGGTGCAATCGACTAGTGACGGCCTATCTCTCGCAGTTGAAGCCGTAGGTTCGAGCCTCAAGCGGTCCAAACACTCAATGGGAGAAAGTATACGGTTTACATGTGAAAGGAAAGTGGTTCTTCTCAGATTTATCTTGAGTTATTCGTCAACTAATAAAACTGGATATGTAATACATAATCTGCCATTTGTTGAAAATGACGTTAAGCACAATTCATGACCTCGGTGTAGAATGAACTTAAATCAACCTTGGAGTTTAACGTAAAATACCCCCTCCCCCTCCCCCTCCCACACACACAATAGTATCATTATTATTAATGTTTACAGTCATATATGTATATCAGTAAATTATATCATGTGTCTGTGTAATATGCTATAAATAATGTACAATGTATGTTAGTTTAATACAGTTAATATTTTCAATAAAAAAAAAGTCATAAAATTTATATATTATTTTTTTTGAATTTTTTTCACCTTCGCTGCGGCTTGAACATACGACATTCTGAGTGACAGTTCAAGGCGTATGCCACTGCGCCACTTTGGAGCCTAATAATAATGTAACAGTTAACACCTTTTAAAGTTGTTAGATCATGAAAGGGGCGTCATTCTAGTTGACCGGAACTGGAATTAATTCATACGTTTGATATACGTTTTATGCTATGCAAATTGTTGTAACCGACTAAATGGTTTTGCTGGTGAGTATAAAATACCTCGAAATGTGTACATAGCATCCATTTATATTTGGCGGTTTGCTAGTACAGCAGAAAGCCTAGTTTTCAAATCGTCATTAATTAAAGATGAACCCATCTGGTGGGATGTGGTTGCCATACAATTGCTACAATCGCCGGTCGTGGATGATTGAGCGCCCCTTTCACTGTCTTATCTCTATATTTCTTCTTTCTAATCAAGTAACCCCCTTTTCTTGTGTTTGAAGAAACCGGTTTGATTCCATATATGGTAACAGGTTATTCTAACACCGGTATTTTTACAGTATTTTCTGCTAAATTTTCTTTTTCTTTATTTACTGAGAACCAAACAATGTAGATGCAGACCGGGAGCCAAACATTGTACATGAGGATTGAACGCCAAACAATATCGAAGTAGACGGAGAGCCAAACAATGTAGATAGAGACTAAGAGCCAAACAATATAGACGGAGACTGAGACACAAACAATGTACATGGAATCTATGTAGATATAGACTGAGAGCCAAATAATGTAGATTGAGATTGAGAGTCGAACTATGTAGATGTAAACTGAGAGCCAAGCTATGTACATGGAGATTGAGAGCCAAATGATATCAATGTAGACGGAAAGCCAAACAATGTAGATGGAGACGGAAAGCCAAACAATGTAGATGGAGACTGCGAGTGAAACAATGTAGATGGAGAATGAGAGCCAAACAATGTAGATGGAGATTGCGAGTGAAACAATGTAGATGGAGAATGAGAGTGAAACAATGTAGATGGAGAATGAGAGCCAAACAATGTAGATGGAGATTGATAGCCAAATGATATCAATGTAGACGGAAAGCCAAACAATGTAAATGGAGACTGAGAGTGAAACAATGTAGACGGAGACTGAGAGTGAAACAATGTAGATGGAGACTGAGAGTGAAACAATGTAGACGGAGACTGAGAGTGAAACAATGTAGATGGAGAATGAGAGTGAAACAATGTAGATGGAGAATGAGAGCCAAACAATGTAGATGGAGACTGAGAGTGAAACAATGTAGACGGAGACTGAGAGGGAAACAATGTAGATGGAGAATGAGAGTGAAACAATGTAGATGGAGAATGAGAGCCAAAACAATGTAGATGGAGACTGAGAGTGAAACAATGTAGATGGAGAATGAGAGCCAAACAATGTAGATGGAGACTGAGAGTGAAACAATGTAGATGGAGACTGAGAGTGAAACAATGTAGATGGAGAATGAGAGTGAAACAATGTAGATGGAAACTGGGAGCCAAACAATGTAGATGGAGACTGAGAGTGAAACAATGTAGATGGAGAATGAGAGCCGAACAATGTAGATGGAGAATGAGAGTGAAACAATGTAGATGGAGAATGAGAGCCAAACAATGTAGATGGAGACTGAGAGTGAAACAATGTAGATGGAGAATGGGAACCGAACAATGTAGATGAAGACTGATAGCTTAACTATGTAGATGTACACTGAGCACGTGGAATTGTTTGTCAATGTATAACGCAATGTAGTGTTTACTTAGATATTGTTATTGTATAAAGAAAATGACGACATCAATACATTTTTGCGGTTAGCTTGCACAGCAAATAGCCTAGCTTTGAAATACTCACTAAATCTAGTCGGGTGTTGAATGACAACGATGAATTGCTTTTTGAGTCCGCTCTGTGCTTATTGTATGAACCTTTATAAAAATAATAATTATTAATAAAAAAATGCATTAAAAGAGTAAAATGTACCGAAAATAGCTCCAAGATGACAGCAATTCAATCCGGACTGACTACGGATAATCGGCGAAGATCCCCGAATAAGTGGATATTTATAAACTTCACTAAATTGAATTTTAATATTTAATCAATACTTGCCATGCTCAATTCTACTTTTAACAAGGGATCTCAGCGACAGATTGTTCAAAGTTGTAATCGACTAGTGACGGCCTATCTCTCGCAGTTGAAGCCGTAGGTTCGAGCCTCAAGCGGTCCAAACACTCCATGGGATAAAGTATACGGTTTACTTGTGAAAGGAAAGTGGTTCTTCTCAGATTTATCTTGAGTTATTCGTCAACTAATAAAACTGGATATGTAATACATAATCTGCCATTTGTTGAAAGTGACGTTAAGCACAATTCAGGACCTCGGTGTAGAATGAACTTAAATCAACCTTGGAGTTTAACGTAAAATAACCCCGCCCCCTCCCCCTCCCACACACACAATAGTATCATTATTATTAATGTTTACAGTCATATATGTATATCAGTAAATTATATCATGTGTCTGTGTAATATGCTATAAATAATGTACAATGTATGTTAGTTTAATACAGTTAATGTTTTCAATAAAAAAAAAGTCATAAAATTTATATATTTTTTTTTTTGAATTTTTTTCACCTTCGCTGCGGCTTGAACATACGACATTCTGAGTGACAGTTCAAGGCGTATGCCACTGCGCCACTTTGGAGCCTAATAATAATGCAACAGTTAACACCTTTTAAAGTTGTTAAGTCATGAAAGGGGCGTCATTCTAGTTGACCGGAACTGGAATTAATTCATACGTTTGATATACGTTTTATGCTATGCAAATTGTTGTAACCGACTAAATGGTTTTGCTGGTGAGTATAAAATACCTCGAAATGTGTACATAGCATCCATTTATATTTGGCGGTTTGCTAATACAGCAGAAAGCCTAGTTTTCAAATCGTCATTAATTAAAGGTGAACCAATCTGGTGGGATGTGGTTGCCATAAAATTGCTTCAATCGCCGGTCGTGGATGATTGAGCGCCCCTTTCACTGTCTTATCTCTATATTTCTTCTTTCTAATCAAGTAACCCCCTTTTCTTGTGTTTGAAGAAACCGGTTTGATTCCATATATGGTAACAGGTTATTCTAACACCGGTATTTTTACAGTTTTTTCTGCTAAATTTTCTTTTTCTTTATTTACTGAGAACCAAACAATGTAGATGCAGACCGGGAGCCAAACATTGTACATGGAGATTGAACGCCAAACAATATCGAAGTAGACGGAGAGCCAAACAATGTAGATAGAGACTGAGAGCCAAACAATATAGACGGAGACACAAACAATGTACATGGAATCTATGTAGATATAGACTGAGATCCAAATAATGTAGATTGAGATTGAGAGCCAAACTATGTAGATGTAAACTGAGAGCCAAGCTATGTACATGGAGATTGAGAGCCAAATGATATCAATGTAGACGGAAAGCCAAACAATGTAGATGGAGACGGAAAGCCAAACAATGTAGATGGAGACTGCGAGTGAAACAATGTAGATGGAGAATGAGAGCCAAACAATGTAGATGGAGATTGCGAGTGAAACAATGTAGATTGAGAATGAGAGTGAAACAATGTAGATGGAGAATGAGAGCCAAACAATGTAGATGGAGATTGAGAGCCAAATGATATCAATGTAGACGGAAAGCCAAACAATGTAGATGGAGACTGAGAGTGAAACAATGTAGACGGAGACTGAGAGTGAAACAATGTAGATGGAGACTGATAGTGAAACAATGTAGACGGAGACTGAGAGTGAAACAATGTAGATGGAGAATGAGAGCCAAACAATGTAAATGGAGACTGAGAGTGAAACAATGTAGATGGAGAATGAGAGCCAAACAATGTAGATGGCGACTGAGAGTGAAACAATGTAGACGGAGACTGAGAGTGAAACAATATAGATGGAGAATGAGAGTGAAACAATGTAGATGGAGAATGAGAGCCAAACAATGTAGATGGAGACTGAGAGTGAAACAATGTAGATGGAGAATGAGAGCCGAACAATGTAGATGGAGAATGAGAGTGAAACAATGTAGATGGAGAATGAGAGCCAAACAATGTAGATGGAGACTGAGAGTGAAACAATGTAGATGGAGAATGAGAACCGAACAATGTAGATGAAGACTGATAGCTTAACCATGTAGATGTACACTGAGCACGTGGAATTGTTTGTCAATGTATAACGCAATGTAGTGTTTACTTAGATATAGTTATTGTATAAAGAAAATGACGACATCAATACATTTTTGCGGTTAGCTTGCACAGCAAATAGCCTAGCTTTGAAATACTCACTAAATCTAGTCGGGTGTTGAATGACAACGATGAATTGCTTTTGGAGTCCGCTCTATGCTTATTGTATGAACCTTTATAAAAATAATAATTATTAATAAAAAAATGCATTAAAAGTGTAAAATGTACCGAAAATAGCTCCAAGATGACTGCAATTCAATCCGACTGACTACGGATAATCGGCGAAGATCCCCGAATAAGTGGATATTTATAAACTTCACTAAATTGAATTTTAATATTTAATCAATACTTGCCATGCTCAATTCTACTTTTAACAAGGGATCTCAGCGACAGATTGTTCAAAGGTGCAATCGACTAGTGACGGCCTATCTCTCGCTGTTGAAGCCGTAGGTTCGAGCCTCAAGCGGTCCAAACACTCAATGGGAGAAAGTATACGGTTTACTTGTGAAAGGAAAGTGGTTCTTCTCAGATTTATCTTGAGTTTTTCGTCATCTAATAAAACTGGATATGTAATACATAATCTGCCATTTGTTGAAAATGACGTTAAGCACAATTCAGGACCTCGGTGTAGAATGAACTTAAATCAACCTTGGAGTTTAACGTAAAATACCCCCTCCCCCTCCCCCTCCCCCTCCCACGCACACAATAGTATCATTTTATTAAGGTTTACAGTCATATATGTATATCAGTAAATTATATCATGTGTCTGTGTGATATGCTATAAATAATGTACAATGTATGTTAGTTTAATACAATTAATATTTTCAATAAAAAAAAAGTCATAAAATTCATATATTATTTTTTTTGAATTTTTTTCACCTTCGCTGCGGCTT
This sequence comes from Panopea generosa, assembly GCA_029582155.1. NCBI lineage: Eukaryota > Metazoa > Mollusca > Bivalvia > Adapedonta > Hiatellidae > Panopea > Panopea generosa. Next base: position 36,416,983 of record CM055898.1, on the reverse strand, counting down.
GAACATACGACATTCTGAGTGACAGTTCAAGGCGTATGCCACTGCGCCACTTTGGAGCCTAATAATAATGTAACAGTTAACACCTTTTAAAGTTGTTAGATCATGAAAGGGGCGTCATTCTAGTTGACCGGAACTGGAATTAATTCATACGTTTGATATACGTTTTATGCTATGCAAATTGTTGTAACCGACTAAATGGTTTTGCTGGTGAGTATAAAATACCTCGAAATGTGTACATAGCATCCATTTATATTTGGCGGTTTGCTAGTACAGCAGAAAGCCTAGTTTTCAAATCGTCATTTATTAAAGGTGAACCCATCTGGTGGGATGTGGTTGCCATACAATTGCTACAATCGCCGGTCGTGGATGATTGAGCGCCCCTTTCACTGTCTTATCTCTATATTTCTTCTTTCTAATCAAGTAACCCCCTTTTCTTGTGTTTGTAGAAACCGGTTTGATTCCATATATGGTAACAGGTTATTCTAACACTGGTATTTTTACAGTATTTTCTGCTAAATTTTCTTTTTCTTTATTTACTGAGAACCAAACAATGTAGATGCAGACCGGGAGCCAAACATTGTACATGGAGATTGAACGCCAAACAATATCGAAGTAGACGGAGAGCCAAACAATGTAGATAGAAACTGAGAGACAAACAATATAGACGGAGACTGAGACACAAACAATGTACATGGAATCTATGTAGATATAGACTGAGAGCCAAATAATGTAGATTGAGATTGAGAGCCAAACTATGTAAATGTAAACTGAGAGCCAAGCTATGTACATGGAGATTGAGAGACAAATGATATCAATGTAGACGGAAAGCCAAACAATGTAGATGGAGACGGAAAGCCAAACAATGTAGATGGAGACTGCGAGTGAAACAATGTAGATGGAGAATGAGAGCCAAACAATGTAGATGGAGATTGAGAGCCAAATGATATCAATGTAGACGGAAAGCCAAACAATGTAGATGGAGAATGAGAGCCAAACAATGTAGATGGAGATTGCGAGTGAAACAATGTAGATGGAGAATGAGAGTGAAACAATGTAGATTGAGAATGAGAGCCAAACAATGTAGATGGAGATTGAGAGCCAAATGATATCAATGTAGAAGGAAAGCCAAACAATGTAGATGGAGACTGAGAGTGAAACAATGTAGACGGAGACTGAGAGTGAAACAATGTAGACGGAGACTGAGAGTGAAACAATGTAGATGGAGAATGAGAGTGAAACAATGTAGATGGAGAATGAGAGTGAAACAATGTAGATGGAGAATGAGAGCCAAACAATGTAGATGGAGACTGAGAGTGAAACAATGTAGACGGAGACTGAGAGTGAAACAATGTAGACTAAGAATGAGAGTGAAACAATGTAGATGGAGAATGAAAGCCAAACAATGTAGATGGAGACTGAGAGTGAAACAATGTAGATGGAGAATCAGAGTCAAACAATGTAGATGGAGACTGAGAGTGAAACAATGTAGACGGAGACTGAGAGTGAAACAATGTAGATGGAGAATGAGAGCCAAACAATGTAGATGGAGACTGAGGGTGAAACAATGTAGATGGAGAATGAGAGCCGAACAATGTAGATGGTGAATGAGAGTGAAACAATGTAGATGGAGAATGAGAGCCGAACAATGTAGATGGTGAATGAGAGTGAAACAATGTAGATGGAGAATGAGAGCCAAACAATGTAGATGGAGACTGAGAGTGAAACAATGTAGATTGAGAATGAGAACCGAACAATGTAGATGAAGACTGATAGCTTAACTATGTAGATCTACACTGAGCACGTGGAATTGTTTGTCAATGTATATCGCAATGTAGTGTTCACTTAGATATAGTTATTGTATAAAGAAAATGACGACATCAATACATTTTTGCGGTTAGCTTGCACAGCAAATAGCCTAGCTTTGAAATACTCACTAAATCTAGTCGGGTGTTGAATGACAACGATGAATTGCTTTTTGAGTCCGCTCTATGCTTATTGTATGAACCTTTATAAAAATAATAATTATTAATAAAAAAATGCATTAAAAGAGTAAAATGTACCGAAAATAGCTCCAAGATGACTGCAATTCAATCCGGACTGACTACGGATAATCGGCGAAGATCCCCGAATAAGTGGATATTTTTAAACTTCACTAAATTGAATTTTAATATTTAATCAATACTTGCCATGCTCAATTCTACTTTTAACAAGGGATCTCAGCGACAGATTGTTCAAAGGTGCAATCGACTAGTGACGGCCTATCTCTCGCTGTTGAAGCCGTAGGTTCGAGCCTCAAGCGGTCCAAACACTCAATGGGAGAAAGTATACGGTTTACTTGTGAAAGGAAAGTGGTTCTTCTCAGATTTATCTTGAGTTTTTCGTCATCTAATAAAACTGGATATGTAATACATAATCTGCCATTTGTTGAAAATGACGTTAAGCACAATTCAGGACCTCGGTGTAGAATGAACTTAAATCAACCTTGGAGTTTAACGTAAAATACCCCCTCCCCCTCCCCCTCCCACACACACAATAGTATCATTTTATTAATGTTTACAGTCATATATGTATATCAGTAAATTATATCATGTGTCTGTGTAATATGCTATAAATAATGTACAATGTATGTTTGTTTAATACAGTTAATATTTTCAATAAAAAAAAGTGTCATAAAATTTATATATTATTTTTTTTGAATTTTTTTCACCTTCGCTGCGGCTTGAACATACGACATTCTGAGTGACAGTTCAAGGCGTATGCCACTGCGCCACTTTGGAGCCTAATAATAATGTAACAGTTAACACCTTTTAAAGTTGTTAGATCATGAAAGGGGCGTCATTCTAGTTGACCGGAACTGGAATTAATTCATACGTTTGATATACGTTTTATGCTATGCAAATTGTTGTAACCGACTAAATGGTTTTGCTGGTGAGTATAAAATACCTCGAAATGTGTACATAGCATCCATTTATATTTGGCGGTTTGCTAGTACAGCAGAAAGCCTAGTTTTCAAATCGTCATTTATTAAAGGTGAACCCATCTGGTGGGATGTGGTTGCCATACAATTGCTACAATCGCCGGTCGTGGATGATTGAGCGCCCCTTTCACTGTCTTATCTCTATATTTCTTCTTTCTAATCAAATAACCCCCTTTTCTTGTGTTTGAAGAAACCGGTTTGATTCCATATATGGTAACAGGTTATTCTAACACTGGTATTTTTACAGTATTTTCTGCTAAATTTTCTTTTTCTTTATTTACTGAGAACCAAACAATGTAGATGCTGACGGGAGCCAAACATTGTACATGGAGATTGAACGCCAAACAATATCGAAGTAGACGGAGAGCCAAACAATGTAGATAGAAACTGAGAGCCAAACAATATAGACGGAGACTGAGACACAAACAATGTACATGGAATCTATGTAGATATAGACTGAGAGCCAAATAATGTAGATTGAGATTGAGAGCCAAACTATGTAGATGTAAACTGAGAGCCAAGCAATGTACATGGAGATTGAGAGACAAATGATATCAATGTAGACGGAAAGCCAAACAATGTAGATGGAGACGGAAAGCCAAACAATGTAGATGGAGACTGCGAGTGAAACAATGTAGATGGAGAATGAGAGCCAAACAATGTAGATGGAGATTGCGAGTGAAACAATGTAGATGGAGAATGAGAGTGAAACAATGTAGATGGAGAATGAGAGCCAAACAATGTAGATGGAGATTGAGAGCCAAATGATATCAATGTAGACGGAAAGCCAAACAATGTAGATGGAGACTGAGAGTGAAACAATGTAGATGGAGACAGAGAGTGAAACAATGTAGATGGAGACTGAGAGTGAAACAATGTAGACGGAGACTGACAGTGAAACAATGTAGATGGAGAATGAGAGTGAAACAATGTAGATGGAGAATGAGACCCAAACAATGTAGATGGAGACTGAGAGTGAAACAATGTAGACGGAGACTGAGAGTGAAACAATGTAGACTGAGAATGAGAGTGAAACAATGTAGATGGAGAATGAGAGCCAAACAATGTAGATGGAGACTGAGAGTGAAACAATGTAGATGGAGAATCAGAGCCAAACAATGTAGATGGAGACTGAGAGTGAAACAATGTAGACGGAGACTGAGAGTGAAACAATGTAGATGGAGAATGAGAGCCAAACAATGTCGACGGAGACTGAGAGTGAAACAATGTAGATGGAGAATGAGAGCCGAACAATGTAGATGGTGAATGAGAGTGAAACAATGTAGATGGAGAATGAGAGCCAAACAATGTAGATGGAGACTGAGAGTGAAACAATGTAGATGGAGAATGAGAACCGAACAATGTAGATGAAGACTGATAGCTTAACTATGTAGATGTACACTGAGCACGTGGAATTGTTTGTCAATGTATAACGCAATGTAGTGTTTACTTAGATATAGTTATTGTATAAAGAAAATGACGACATCAATACATTTTTGCGGTTAGCTTGCACAGCAAATAGCCTAGCTTTGAAATACTCACTAAATCTAGTCGAGTGTTGAATGACAACGATGAATTGCTTTTTGAGTCCGCTCTATGCTTATTGTATGAACCTTTATAAAAATAATAATTATTAATAAAAAAATGCATTAAAAGAGTAAAATGTACCGAAAATAGCTCCAAGATGACTGCAATTCAATCCGGACTGACTACGGATAATCGGCGAAGATCCCCGAATAAGTGGATATTTATAAACTTCACTAAATTGAATTTTAATATTTAATCAATACTTGCCATGCTCAATTCTACTTTTAACAAGGGATCTCAGCGACAGATTGTTCAAAGGTGCAATCGACTAGTGACGGCCTATCTCTCGCAGTTGAAGCCGTAGGTTCGAGCCTCAAGCGGTCCAAACACTCCATGGGAGAAAGTAAACGGTTTACTTGTGAAAGGAAAGTGGTTCTTCTCAGATTTATCTTGAGTTATTCGTCAACTTATAAAACTGGATATGTAATACATAATCTGCCATTTGTTGAAAATGACGTTAAGCACAATTCAGGACCTCGGTGTAGAATGAACTTAAATCAACCTTGGAGTATAACGTAAAATACCCCCGCCCCATCCCCCTCCCACACACACAATAGTATCATTATTATTAATGTTTACAGTCATATATGTATATCAGTAAATTATATCATGTGTCTGTGTAATATGCTATAAATAATGTACAATGTATGTTAGTTTAATACAGTTAATATTTTCAATAAAAAAAATTCATAAAATTTATATATTATTTTTTTTGAATTTTTTTCACCTTCGCTGCGGCTTGAACATACGACATTCTGAGTGACAGTTCAAGGCGTATGCCACTGCGCCACTTTGGAGCCTAATAATAATGCAACAGTTAACACCTTTTAAAGTTGTTAGATCATGAAAGGGGCGTCATTCTAGTTGACCGGAACTGGAATTAATTCATACGTTTGATATACGTTTTATGCTATGCAAATTGTTGTGAATGACTAAATGGTTTTGCTGGTGAGTATAAAATACCTCGAAATGTGTACATAGCATCCATTTATATTTGGCGGTTTGCTAGTACAGCAGAAAGCCTAGTTTTCAAATCGTCATTAATTAAAGGTGAACCCATCTGGTGGGATGTGGTTGCTATACAATTGCTACAATCGCCGGTCGTGGATGATTGAGCGCCCCTTTCACTGTCTTATCTCTATATTTCTTCTTTCTTATCAAGTAACCCCCTTTTCTTGTGTTTGAAGAAACCGATTTGATTCCATATATGGTAACAGGTTATTATAACACTGGTATTTTTACAGTATTTTCTGCTAAATTTTCTTTTTCTTTATTTACTGAGAACCAAACAATGTAGATGCAGACCGGGAGCCAAACATTGTACATGGAGATTGAACGCCAAACAATATCGAAGTAGACGGAGAGCCAAACAATGTAGATAGAGACTGAGAGCCAAACAATATAGACGGAGACTGAGACACAAACAATGTACATGGAATCTATGTAGATATAGACTGAGAGTCAAATAATGTAGATTGAGATTGAGAGCCAAACTATGTAGATGTAAACTGAGAGCCAAACTATGTAGATGTAAACTGAGAGCCAAATGATATCAATGTAGACGGAAAGCCAAACAATGTAGATGGAGACGGAAAGCCAAACAATGTAGATGGAGACTGCGAGTGAAACAATGTAGATGGAGAATGAGAGCCAAACAATGTAGATGGAGATTGCGAGTGAAACAATGTAGATGGAAAATGAGAGTGAAACAATGTAGATGGAGAATGAGAGCCAAACAATGTAGATGGAGATTGAGAGCCAAATGATATCAATGTAGACGGAAAGACACACAATGTAGATGGAGACTGAGAGTGAAACAATGTAGACGGAGACTGAGAGTGAAACAATGTAGATGGAGACTGAGAGTGAAACGATGTAGACTGAGAGTGAAACAATGTAGATGGAGAATGAGAGTGAAACAATGTAGATGGAGAATGAGAGCCAAACAATGTAGATGGAGACTGAGAGTGAAACAATGTAGACGGAGACTTAGAGTGAAACAATGTAGATGGAGAATGAGAGTGAAACAATGTAGATGGAGAATGAGAGCCAAACAATGTAGATGGAGACTGAGAATGAAACAATGTAGATGGAGAATGAGAGCCGAACAATGTAGATGGAGAATGAGAGTGAAACAATGTAGATGGAGAATGACAGCCAAACAATGTAGATGGAGACTGAGAGTGAAACAATGTAGATGGAGAATGAGAACCGAACAATGTAGATGAAGACTGATAGCTTAACTATGTAGATGTGCACTGAGCACATGGAATTGTTTGTCAATGTATAACGCAATGTAGTGTTTACTTAGATATAGTTATTGTATAAAGAAAATGACGACATCATTACATTTTTGCGGTTAGCTTGCACAGCAAATAGCCTAGCTTTGAAATACTCACTAAATCTAGTCGGGTGTTGAATGACAACGATGAATTGCTTTTTGAGTCCGCTCTATGCTTATTGTATGAACCTTTATAAAAATAATGATTATTAATAAAAAAATGCATTGAAAGAGTAAAATGTACCGAAAATAGCTCCAAGATGACTGCAATTCAATCCGGACTGACTACGGATAATCGACGAAGATCCCCGAATAAGTGGATATTTATAAACTTCACTAAATTGAATTTTAATATTTAATCAATACTTGCCATGCTCAATTCTACTTTTAACAAGGGATCTCAGCGACAGATTGTTCAAAGGTGCAATCGACTAGTGACGGCCTATCTCTCGCAGTTGAAGCCGTAGGTTCGAGCCTCAAGCGGTCCAAACACTCCATGGGAGAAAGTATACGGTTTACTTGTGAAAGGAAAGTGGTTCTTCTCAGATTTATCTTGAGTTATTCGTCAACTTATAAAACTGGATATGTAATAAATAATCTGCCATTTGTTGAAAATGACGTTAAGCACAATTCAGGACCTCGGTGTAGAATGAACTTAAATCAACCTTTGAGTTTAACGTAAAATACCCCCGCCCCCTCCCCCTCCCACACACACAATAGTATCATTATTATTAATGTTTACAGTCATATATGTATATCAGTAAATTATATCATGTGTCTGTGTAATATGCTATAAATAATGTACAATGTATGTTAGTTTAATACAGTTAATATTTTCAATAAAAAAAAGTCATAAAATTTATATATTATTTTTTTGAATTTTTTTCACCTTCGCTGCGGCTTGAACATACGACATTCTGAGTGACAGTTCAAGGCGTATGCCACTGCGCCACTTTGGAGCCTAATAATAATGCAACAGTTAACACCTTTTAAAGTTGTTAGATCATGAAAGGGGCGTCATTCTAGTTGACCGGAACTGGAATTAATTCATACGTTTGATATACGTTTTATACTATGCAAATTGTTGTAACCGACTAAATGGTTTTGCTGGTGAGTATAAAATACCTCGAAATATGTACATAGCATCCATTTATATTTGGCGGTTTGCTAGTACAGCAGAAAGCCTAGTTTTCAAATCGTCATTAATTAAAGGTGAACCCATCTGGTGGGATGTGGTTGCCATACAATTGCTACAATCGCCGGTCGTAGATGATTGAACGCCCCTTTCACTGTCTTATCTCTATATTTCTTCTTTTAATCAAGTAACCTCCTTTTCTTGTGTTTGAAGAAACCGGTTTGATTCCATATATGGTAACAGGTTATTCTAACACTGGTATTTTTACAGTATTTTCTGCTAAATTTTCTTTTTCTTTATTTACTGAGAACCAAACAATGTAGATGCAGACCGGGAGCCAAACATTGTACATGGAGATTGAACGCCAAACAATATCGAAGTAGACGGAGAGCCAAACAATGTAGATAGAGACTGAGAGCCAAACAATATAGACGGAGACTGAGACACAAACAATGTACATGGAATCTATGTAGATATAGACTGAGAGCCAAATAATGTAGATTGAGATTGAGAGCCAAACTATGTAGATGTAAACTGAGAGCCAAGCTATGTACATGGAGATTGAGAGCCAAATGATAACAATGTAGACGGAAAGCCAAACAATGTAGATGGAGACTGAGAGTAAAACAATGTAGATGGAGAATGATAGTGAAACAATGTAGATGGAGAATGAGAGCCAAATAATGTATATGGAGACTGAGAGTCAAACAATGTAGATGAAGACTGATAGCTAAACTATGTAGATGTACACTGAGCACGTGGAATTGTTTGTCAATGTATAACGCAATATAGTGTTTACTTAGTTGCACCCAAGTCCAGTGGTCGTGTCATTGGAATAATATTCAAGGGTTCCAGGTTTGATCCTCGGTCATGGCACTGGAAAGTATTTCCCACATGTCGCATAAATTGGTGTATGTGGGGTAAAAGAACAAGGGATGCTTCTGGAGTGTATTCTGAAGTTAGCACTATCCTCCAAAAATCTTATATGAAAATAACAGTCACCATAAATAACAATCACGAAGAACATAATGCACTTGCTTTGGATGTGTACACTTACCGTTGGATTGGAAGTTCTGGGAGCTACCTAAACTATTGCGCCCCCCCCCCCCCCCCCCATTATACTTGTAGTTAAGGCATCAGTACAGAAACACATCGAGCGTGATATGTGTAAAGTACTATTAATATACAGGAACACATCAAGCCTGATATGTATAAAGAACTATTAATATACAGGAACACATCAAGCCTGATATGTATAAAGAACTATTAATATACAGGAACACATCAAGCCTGATATGTATAAAGAACTATTAGTATACAGGAACACATCAATCCTGATATGTATAAAGAACTATTAATATACAGGAACACATCAAGCCTGATATGTATAAAGAACTATTAATATACAGGAACACATCAAGCCTGATATGTATAAAGAACTATTAATATACAGGAACACATCAAGCCTGATATGTATAAAGAACTATTAATATACAAGAACACATCGAGCGTTATATGTATAAAGTACTATTTATATTAAGGAAAACATCGAGCGTTATATGAATAAAGAACTATTAATATACAGGAACACATCGAGCGTGCTATGTATACACTACTACTTTTATACAGGTAAACATCGAGCGTGCTATGTACAAAGTGTAACTTATATACAGGAAAACATCGAACGTGTTATGTATAAATTATTGATTCTATACAGGAAAACATCGAGCGTGCTATGTATAAAGTATTACTAATATACAGCAAAGCATCAAGCGTGCTATGTATAAAGTATTACTTATATACAGGAAAACATCGAGCGTGCTATGTATAAAGTATTACTTATATACAGGAAAACATCAAGCGTGGTTGTATAAAGTATTACTTATATACAGGAAAACATCGAGTGTGATATGTTTGAAGTACTGGTTCTATACAGGAACACATCGAACGTGATATGTATAATGTACTATTTATATACAGGAAAACATCCAGCGTGCTATGTATAAAATATTACTTATTTACAGGAAAACATAAATCGTGATATGTATTAAGTAGTACTTGTATTCAGGAACACATAGAGCGTAATATGTATAAAGTACTACTTATATCCAGGAACACATAAAGCGTGATACGTATAAAGTAGTACTTGTATACAGAAACACATAGAGCGTAATATGTTTAAAGTATTACTTATATACAGGAACACATCAAGCCTGATATGTATAAAGAACTATTAATATACAGGAACACATCAAGCCTGATATGTATAAAGAACTATTAATATACAGGAACACATCAAGCCTGATATGTATAAAGAACTATTAATATACAGGAACACATCAAGCCTGATATGTATAAAGAACTATTAATATACAGGAACACATCAAGCCTGATATGTATAAAGAACTATTAATATACAAGAACACATCGAGCGTTATATGTATAAAGTACTATTTATATTAAGGAAAACATCGAGCGTTATATGAATAAAGAACTATTAATATACAGGAACACATCGAGCGTGCTATGTATACACTACTACTTTTATACAGGTAAACATCGAGCGTGCTATGTACAAAGTGTAACTTATATACAGGAAAACATCGAGCGTGTTATGTATAAATTATTGATTCTATACAGGAAAACATCGAGCGTGCTATGTATAAAGTATTACTAATATACAGCAAAGCATCAAGCGTGCTATGTATAAAGTATTACTTATATACAGGAAAACATCGAGCGTGCTATGTATAAAGTATTACTTATATACAGGAAAACATCAAGCGTGGTTGTATAAAGTATTACTTATATACAGGAAAACATCGAGTGTGATATGTTTGAAGTACTGGTTCTATACAGGAACACATCGAACGTGATATGTATAATGTACTATTTATATACAGGAAAACATCCAGCGTGCTATGTATAAAATATTACTTATTTACAGGAAAACATAAATCGTGATATGTATTAAGTAGTACTTGTATTCAGGAACACATAGAGCGTAATATGTATAAAGTACTACATATATCCAGGAACACATAAAGCGTGATACGTATAAAGTAGTACTTGTATACAGAAACACATAGAGCGTAATATGTTTAAAGTATTACTTATATACAGGAACACATTGAGCGTGATATGTATAAAGTACTACTTAAACACAGGAAAACATTGAGCGTGATATGTATAAAGTACTACTTAAACACAGGTAAACATCGAGAGTGCTATGTATAAAGTACTACTTATACACAGGTAAACATCGAGAGTGGTATGTATAAAGTACTACTTATACACAGGAAAGCATCGAGAGTGCTATGTATAAAGTACTACTTGTATACAGGAAAAATCGACCCTAATATGTATAAAGTACTACTTGTATACAGAAACACATCGAGCGTTATATGTTTGAAGTACTGGTTCTATACAGGAACACATTGAGCGTGATATGTATAAAGTACTACTTGTATACAGGAAACATCGAGCGTAATATGTTTAAAGTACTTATTGAATACAGGAACACAACGTTCGTAAAATGTATTAAGTACTGGTTCTGTACAGGAACACATCGAGAGTAAAATGTATGAAGTACTTGTTCAATACAGGAACACATCGAGCGTAATATGTTTAAAGAACTGGTCCTATACAGGAACACATCGAGCGTGATATGTATAAAGTACTGGTTCCATACACCAACACATTGAGTGTGATATGTATAAAGTACTGGTTTTATACAGGAACACATCGAGTGTGATATGTATAAAGTACTGGTTCTGTACAGGAACACATCGAGCGTGATATGTATAAAGTACTGGTTCTGTACAGGAACACATCGAGTGTGATATGTATAAAGTACTGGTTCTATACAGGAACACATCGAGTGTGATATGAATAAAGTACTGTTTCTATACAGGAACACAAAAAGCTTAATATGTATAAATAACTACTTGTGTACAGAAACACATCGAGCGTGATATGTATAAAGTACTGTTCTGTACAGGAACACATCGAGCGTGATATGTATAAAGTACTGGTTCTGTACAGGAACACGTCGAGCGTGATATGTATCAAGTACTGGTTCTATGCAGGATCACACATAGTGTGACATGGATAAATTACTGGGTTTACACAGGAACACACCGAGCGTGATATGTATAAAGTATTGGTTGTACACAGGAACACATCGATCGTGGTTTGTATAAAGTACTGGTTTTATACAGGAACAAATCGAGCGTAATATGTATAAAGTACTGGTTCTATACAGGAACACATCGAGCGTGATATGTATAAAGTACTGGTTCTGTACAGTACTACTTGTATACAGAAACACATCGAGCGTGATATATATAAAGTACTGATTCTGTACAGTACTACTTGTATACAGAAACACATCGAGCGTGATATATATAAAGTACTTGTTCTGTACAGGAACACATCGAGCGTGATATGTATAAAGTACTTGTTCTGTACAGGAACACATCGAGCGTGATATGTATAAAGTACTGGTTCTGTACAAGAAGACATCGAGCGTGATATGTATAAAGTACTGGTTCTATACAAGAAGACATCGAGTTTGATATGTATAAAGTACTGGCTCTGTACAGGAACACATCGAGCGTGATATGTATAAAGTACTGGTTCTGTACAGAAACACATCGAGCGTGATATATATAAAGTACTTGTTCTGTACAGGAACACATCGAACGTGATATGTATAACGTACTGGTTCTGTACAGGAACACATCGAGCGTGATATGTATAAAGTACTGGTTCTGTACAGAAACACATCGACGTGATATGCATAAAGAACTGGTTCTCTACAGGAAAAAATTGATCGTTATATGTATAAATTACTGGTTCTGTACATCAACACATCGAGCATGATATGTATTAAGTACTGATTCTGTACAGGAACACATCGAGCATGATATGTATAAAGTACTGGTTCTGTACAGAAACACATCGAGCGTGATATGTATAAAGAACTGGTTCTGTACAGAAACACATCGAGCGTGATATGTATAAAGTACTGGTTCTGTACAGAAACACATCGAGCGTGATATGTATAAAGTACTGGTTCTGTACAGAAACAAATCGAGCGTGATATGCATAAAGAACTGGTTCTCTACAGGAAGAAATTGATCGTTATATGTATAAAGTACTGGTTCTGTACAGAAACACATCGAGCGTGATATGTATAAAGAACTGGTTCTGTACAGAAACACATCGAGCGTGATATGTATAAATTACTGGTTCTGTACATCAACACATCGAGCATGATATGTATTAAGTACTGATTCTGTACAGGAACACATCGAGCATGATATGTATAAAGTACTGGTTCTGTACAGAAACACATCGAGCGTGATATGTATAAAGAACTGGTTCTGTACAGAAACACATCGAGCGTGATATGTATAAAGTACTGGTTCTGTACAGGAACACATCGAGCATGATATGTATAAAGTACTGGTTCTGTACAGGAAGACATCTAGCATGATATGTATAAAGAACTGGTTCTATACAGGAACACATCGAGCGTGATATGTATAAAGTACTGGTTCTGTACAGGAACACATCGAGCGTGATATGTATAAAGTACTGGTTCTGTACAGAAAGACACCGAGCGTGATATGTATAAAGTACTGGTTTTGTACAGGAACACATCGAGTGTGATATGTATAAAGTACTGGTTCTGTACAGAAACACATCGAGCGTGATTTGTATAAAGAACTGGTTCTATACAGAAAGAAATCGATCGTTATATGTATTAAGTACTGGTTCTATACATCAACACATCGAGCGTAATATGTATAACGTATTGATTCTATACAGGAAGACATCGATCGTTATATGTATAAAGTACTGGTTCTATACACCAACACATCGAGCGTGAGATGCATAAAGTACTGGTTCTGTACAGGAACACAAAGAACTTAACATGTATAAAGTACTACTTGTATACAGGAACACATCGATCGTTATATGTATAAAGTACTGGTTCTATACAGGAACCCATCGATCGTTATATGTATACAGTACTGGTTCTGTACAGGAACATATCCTGCGTGGTAAAATTATGTATAAAATGCTGGTTCTATACTGGAACACCGCGAGCGTTATATGTATAAAGTACTGGTTATATACAGGATCACATCGAGCGTGTTGTGTTTAAAGTACTGGTTCTATACAATAACACATCGAACGTGTTATGTATAAAGTACTATTTATATACAAGTATTATTAATAAAGTACTGGTTATATACAGGAACACATCGAGCGTGTTGTGTTTAAAAAACTGGTTCTATACAAGAACACATCGAGCGTGATATGTATAAAGTACTATTTATATACAAAAACACATTGAGCGTGATATGTATAAAGTACTGGTTCTATACAGCAATACATCGAGCGTGATATGTATAAAGTACTGGTTCTATACAGGAAGACATCGCACGTGATAAATATAAAGTATTGGTTCTATACAGGAACAAATCGAGCGTGATATATATAAAATACTGGTTCTGTACAGGAACACATCGAGCGTGATATGTATAAAGTACTGGTTCTATACAGGAACACATCGAGCGTGATATGTATAAAGTACTGGTTCTATACAGGAACAAATCGAGCGTAATATGTATAAAGTACTGGTTCTATACAGGAACACGTCAAGCGTGATATATATAAAGTACTGGTTCTGTACAGGAACACATCGAGCGTGATATGTATAAAGTACTGGTTCTGTACAGGAACACATCGAGTGTGATATGTTTAAAGTACTGGTTCTATACAGGAACACATCGAGCGTGATATGCAAAAGGTACTGGTTCCATACACCAGCACATTGTGTGTGATATGTATAAAGTACTGGTTCGGTTCTATACAGGAACACATCGAGCGTGATATGTATAATGTACTGGTTCTATACAGGAACAAATCGAGCGTAATATGTATAAAGTACTGGTTCTGTACAGGAACACATCAAGCGTGATATGTGTTAAGTACTGGTTCTATACTGGAACACATCGAGTGTGATATGTTTTAAGTACTTGTTCTATACAGGAACACATCGAGTGTGATATGTATAAAGTACTGGTTCTATACAGGAACAGATCAGGCGTGATATGTAAAAAGTACTTGTTCTGTACAGGAACACATCGAGCGTGATATGTTTAAAGTACTGGTTCTGTACAGGAATAGATCAGGCTTGATATGTAAAAAGTACTGGTTCTATACACCTACACATCGACTTTGATATGTATAAAGTACTGTTTCTATACAGGAACAGATCAGGCGTGATATGTAAAAGGTACTGGTTCTATACACCAACACATCGAGTTTGATATGTATAAAGTACTGGTTCTGTACAGGAACACATCGAGCGTGATATGTATAAAGTACTGGTTCTATACAGGAACAAATCGAGCGTGATATGTATAAAGAACTGGTCCTATACAGGAACACATCGAGCATGATATGTATAAAGTACTGGTTCTATACAGAAGTCATCGAGCGTGATATGTACAAAGTACTGGTTCTGTACAGGAACACATCGAGCGTGATATGTATAAAGTACTGGTTCAATATAGGAAGACATCGAGCGTGATATGTATAAAGTACTTGTTCTGTACAGGAAGACATCGAGCGTGATATGTATAAAGTACTGGTTATATACAGGAACAGATGAGGCGTTATATGTAAAAAGTACTTGTTCTATACACCAACACATCGAGTTTGATATGTATAAATATGTATAAAGTACTGGTTCTGTACAGGAACACATCGAGCGTGATATGTATAAAGTACTGGTTCTATACAGGAACAAATCGAGCGTGATATGTATAAAGTACTGGTTCTATACAGGAAGACATCGAGCGTGATATGTATAAAGAACTGGTTCTATACACTAACACATCGAGTGTGATATGTATAAAGTACTGTTCTATACAGGAACAGATCAGGCGTGATATGTAAAAAGTACTGGTTCTATACACTAACACATCGAGTTTGATATGTATAAAGTACTGGTTCTGTACAGGAACACATCGAGGGGGATATGTATAAAGTACAGTTTCTATACAGGAACAAATCGAGCGTGATATGTATAAAGTACTGGTTCTATACAGGAACACATCGAGCGTGATATGTATAAAGTACTGGTTCTATACAGGAAGACATCGAGCGTGATATGTATAAAGTATTGGTTCTGTACAGGAACACATCGAGCGTGATATGTATAAAGTACTGGTTCTATATAGGAAGACATCGAGCGTGATATGTATAAATTACTGGTTCTGTACAGGAAGACATCGAGCGTGATATGTATAAAGTACTGGTTCTATACAGGAACAGATCAGGCGTGATATATAAAAAGTACTGGTTCTATACACCAACACATCGAGTTTGATATGTATAAAGTACTGGTTCTGTACAGGAACACACCGAGCGTGATATGTATAAAGTACTGGTTCTGTACAGTAACAAATCGAGCGTGATATGTATAAAGTACTGGTTCTATACAGGAACACATCGAGCATGATATGTATAAAGTACTGGTTCTATACACTAACACATCGAGTGTAATATGTATAAAGTACTGTTTCTATACAGGAACAGATCAGGCGTGATATGTAAAAAGTACTGGTTCTATATACCAACACATCGAGTTTGATATGTATAAAGTACTGGTTCTGTACAGGAACATATCGAGCGTGATATGTATAAAGTACTGGTTCTATACAGGAACAAATCGAGCGTGATATGTATAAAGAACTGGTTCTATACAGGAACACATCGAGCGTGATATGTATAAAGTACTGGTTCTATACAAGAAGACATCGAGCGTGATATGTATAAAGTACTGGTTCTGTACAGGAACACATCGAGCGTGATATGTATAAAGTACTGGTTCTATATAGGAAGACATCGAGCGTGATATGTATAAAGTACTTGTTCTGTACAGGAAGACATCGAGCGTGATATGTATAAAGTACTGGTTCTATACAGGAACAGATCAGGCGTGATATGTAAAAAGTACTGGATCTATACACCAACATATCGAGCGTGATATGTATAAAGTACAGGAAGTCATCGAGCGTGATATGTATAAAGTACTTGTTCTATACACCAACAGATTGAGTGTGATATGTATAAGGTACTGGTTATGTACAGAAATACACCGAGCGTTGTAAGTATTAGATATTGGTTCTATACAGGAACATATTGAGTGTAGGTGACACGGGATGCTATTATATAAACAGGTTTAAACTATAGTGTTAACACAGCGTATTCCAGAATACACATGTATATCTAATATTTCAAACCAAGGCACATCAAAACTTACATGTACACTTCAACAATACAGATAAAAGCAACATTTTGATAAAAATTAAAATAATTAATAAGAATTACTAAATAAACAGATGCGACCATTTGTGATGTATTACACAATTATTACAGCATACTGCCTAGATTGTAGAAGTACTTTCCGACATCAGCGAAATGAAGGTGTAATTGTGAAGACAAAGTAAAAATCTTAAAAATGTTAACAGTTTATATGGGGAGGTGGGCCCGGTAAGCTAAGCCGGTAAAGCGTCTGACTATCAATCCTGGGATCGTGAGTTCGAATCCCCGCCCGGCTGCAGTCTCTGCGACTATTGATACACGACATTGCGTCTTATTGTCCTTCGTCTCTCACTGCTGATTAAAAAAATATTAGCTTTTTTCGGAAATGGGTGTGCTCGAGAACTGTTACCCGCTTCCCGTATCTCATGAAATAATAGTTACGTTGACTGACTGTCTGTTAGGCCTCGATACTATAAACATATGCGCTAAAAATTCAAACAAACAAAAACAGTTTTTAAGGGTCACAAATAAGAATCTAGTAGTAGTTTCCTCTATGGTCAGTTAAAATACGCATGTACGAGATCATAATGCTTGGTCATTACTCAATGAATTTTAGCCAAGTCGAGCTGCAAAGACGCAGCATTTTACATAAAATAGTACGAGGTCAGTATCTATATTTACCAAATAAAACGTGTTTGGGCTAAGACGGCATTTGAATAAAAGTCAGTATTGCGTTTTTGTTGTTGTCTTTTTGGTTTGAGGAATACGACTGTATCCATTGACGCATCCAGTACCATGTCAATTCAAATGTAACTTGGCATATCCGTGTTGATGTATCGGTATATTTTGACGGTTGCATCTCCCCCGCCCACCCATAAAAACCCGTTGTTATCTACGGCCACCGATGTCGGTCCAAATATGCCGTCTATTTCCGATAGCAGGTACATCAGAAAACGTCCATGTTTGTCCAGCAGGTGGATCAAGTTGCTGCTGTAATCTGCAACAATCACATGACCATATTTGTCACATGTTATTCCACGAGGATCAAATTCGGGAATCTTTTCTTCTATTTCGGCCTCTGATCCCGCATCAGAGACGCTGGCACTATCCAAAGCTCCTGTCATCCCAGTCAGTGCTTTCAAATGCTTAGGTATTTCCTCAAGTTGTTTCAGTGGACTACTTTCAATGGTCATGCTGGAGTCAAATGTACTTTCATAACTGAGGTTCAGAGGTGCTAATTCTTTACCAGAGGTCGCGGCTGTTTTGGGGCTATTTGGAGGAGTGCTTGTCCTGTCCAAAATAGACTTTGGCGTAGCACTAAGCGGTCCATCTTGTTCTTTTCTGCTTTTAAAACTCGATGCACCAGGTCGGGGCGTGGACGTTTTGTGCGTCTTGGGTCTTGTTGCGGAGCGGAATTTTCGCACAGACGCACTTTTCACAAGCGCAATTTCGCTATGTTTTTCAGCTGAATACATCGCTTTTAGGTCTCCGTTTGGTCTTAGAAACATAACTGCGTGTTTCAGATTATCAGAAACGCAAAGTTCGTTATTGATGTTAACGGCCACACGGATGGGGTACATGAAGCAAAATGAAGGGTTCTTTAGTTCCTTAGATTCGTTCCCTTCTGGACCAAGTTTAAGAACCTTGTTTTGGTGTTTGGTCTCATAGTCGAAGTAGGTAGTGGTTTCATTCACGCATATGATCAACTTGTTGTCATTGGTAGCTGCTATACCACGTGGATACTCTACGTTCAGCGTTGCCATGCGACGCCTGAAGTTCCGATCAAATCGTTTCACAGAATGCTCATCGCGGCAAGATACGTACGAGTTTCCGTCTGCGTCGATTGCCAGACAATCAACATCTCGTCCAACTTTTTTCACTCTGCTCCTTTGCCCATAGCGATCAAAGCAGTAAATTTCAGGTTTCCATCCACATGCCACCCAGCATTTTCCATCGGGTGAAGGACATATGGAATTGATAACATCTGATGTATTCTCTACACGAAATGTAGAAACTTCTGAAACATCTATGTACGTCGGTGGTACTATATCAGTGGATAGCCTGCCTAGAAGATATTTCAAGCTTAATTCTGCCTGTTTCTGACAAGAAAAATCCACATTTAACTTGACACCTGTAACGCTAAGCGGTACCTCTTTTTTAGAGTAGGCCAAACTACCCAAAATATCCTGTCTGTTTTTCACGACCTCCATATCTGAACCAAAATCCACCATTTGGTTGGCTGTTGCTATCTTGTTCGACAGCGTCAACATGTCTTGCTCTACTGCGTCCTTGTCTTCGTCAATTCTCTCTATCTCGAACTTCACCTCTTTATTCAGGCGCTCAAGCATTGACTCACATATTTTGTCTATAGCATGATGAAACTGCTGGCGTCGTTGTAAAATAGCCTTTTTTACCGCAGTTTTCTTCTTGCCAACATTCTCACCGTAAACCCTCAGTTCTTCGATCTCATTTAACATGTTGAATCGATAACCTTTGTTCTCATCCAGCGTGATCCGCAGTTCCTTTCTAGTCTTAATGGCAAAGTCTACCAAGTCTTCTGTCGTGTGGTCCTCGTGCGTTGTCAGACGACATCTCATACACACGGGTGTTAAACACGTGCGACAGTAGAATATCAGTTCCTCGTGTGTGTGTTTGTCACAGTAGCCAGTAGACATGAGATATCGTTTCCCCTCTGGTCCCCCAATGTTGACCAATGTATGGTTTTTGGCTATGTTCAATCTCAGATGGGCCTTACCACACGGCTTGCAGAAATTCTGTTCGCAGTCGATACATCTGTGGTTAGCATCTTGCTTTTCTTCACATACCTAAAATTACCAATTATAGGTTTCATATAAAAATGTAGCTGATGCTGTTTTATTTGGTATGCAGTAGTACGGAATCCAGCTGTCACATGTATTATGGTAAATATAGAATTCTGTGATATGTGGTAACGTTGCATTACGCGCTGTATCAAGATCAAGGACCGTACAGCGGGTTTGAGCCCAACCCGGTTCAAACATAACCAGTGAGTGAATTTGCTATTTATATTTACTTGCGGAAGAATGGTCACTCTACTCATATGCATGTACGTAATTGGCATTTATTAACTTTTGAAATAAAATTTATTCAAACACATATTAATGTACCAGTGTTTTTGCTTTATTTGTTTTGATTACTTGCTATCAAATAACCGCAGCGGTGGTCTAGTGGTAGAGCATCAGCCTAGCATGCAGAAGGTCGAGGGTTCGATCCCCAGTCAGATCATACAAACGCAAAATGATATAAGAAGCTTTCCCGCTTGACGCTCAAATTAAGAGGATATTTCTAGGTCTGGTCGGCCCGGTGTCAGTATACTATGACTGGGTGGGGGTATCATACCATGTATCTGAGTCATGATACTCCATCGTGGAAGCGCTAAAATACACAGGAGCTTGGGGAGTGGATAATGACGATTCATGGGGTGGGCAGGTCCACTAGCTATATAAAGAGACAAGGAAAGAATCAAACGTGGATCCCTTCCCCGATCAAAATTAGAGTTTTAAGTAAATAGACCATCAATTCTAACAAACCCCGTCTCGTTCTATCGCTGAATGATTTATCTTCAAGATCGATCCGATAAGTAAAGCAAAAACGATGTTTAAAGGTAATTGTTCGGCGTTAACAGCATAATTTTTGTCCACCAACATCTGTGGCAACGGAAATAGCATGTTCGGATATCCTAGGCTTTATTTTTTTCCAACAGGCAACGCCCTAAAGCGCGCCGGTCTGATCCGAGTCACTGGGGCGCTTATGAAAAATTTTGGAAAGTGAGCATCTCAATAACTTGGATCGACGGCGTTAAAAAAATACAGTGAACTTTAACCAATCAGTCACGGCCCTGTTTTAGCTCCGTACGATAATGACGTCATATCCGTTGCCAGACTTGTTGATGATAAAAAATACGTCGTTTTTAGGGAACCCAGTGCAACATCTTCTAACGGCCGATTTATGCATAAATATCGGTACGCTCTTAAAGATAAATCATTCAGTGATAGAACGAGACCGAGTTTGTTTAAATTGGTGGCATATTGGCATCGAAACTCTTATTTTAATCGGGGAAGGGGACTACGTTTGTTTCTTTCCTTGTCTCTATATATACGCTAGGGGACCTGCCCACCCCTATCAAACGTTATTATCCACTCCCAAAGCTCCTGTGCTAAATTATCTCAAGAAGACATCGTCGCAATATGACTGAACACTTTTTGAAACGACGCTAAACGCCATAAAACAAAAATAATTTTCTGTGTTTACAATAACTTGCTGTGTGGAGTGCGTGGTCCATTGGTAGAACACCGAACCCAGGACCAGAGGGTATTGTATTCCATCCTCCACGGATATCTGTGGTCTCCTTGAGCACGACACTTTTCCGCATATGCTTAGAACTTGTACTACCAAGGAAGCGCGATTTGTGTAATTTGTTAAAACTTGTTTTACAGTCGAACTAAGACAAACAAGTTTAAACTAAACGATTATCTTGCTATACTATTAAACTAATGCAAGCAACTGAAAATGTTAGACATTTACCTCACATGGCAATTTGACGTCAGTTACAGCATTCAAGCTTTGTTCACTCTTTATATGTTGGTTCTCATCAAACTTGGATATTCCACCATCGGGCACGTCCAGCTCCAAGTTACAGACCGGACACGGGAATGTGCCGGAATTCCGGCCATGTTTAATCACGTATTCATCGAGACACGCAAAACAGACGGTGTCCAAGCATGGCAGCAGTTTAGGCTGTTTGAATGGACTAAAACACATAGGGCACGTGTCCATTGTTACCAGTGATGCAGATGTTTTATCTCGTGCACTCTCTATTTGTATATCGCACGTGTTAATCTTTATCTTTTTATGCTATTTACAGCTCATTTGTAACACCACCAATTAAATAACACGACATTCCATTCTACTAACATGCATAATTACATCCGATGAAAAAAAGAAACACTCTACATATACGTCAAATTAATTTTCTCATTTGACATTTACACAAAATAGTGTCAAAATATTCACATTTTTTTTAAATACCGCTCAACTTTTACTTTTGTGTTTTTATTTTATAACGTGCTTCCGGTTGTTTCCTCTCACAGCACATATACACACAGAGGATAAAATATACGAGAGGAAAAAAAACAAAATAGACAACCGCTAACGACAAATTAAGATTTAATTATATATAATGACAGTCGTTATTTGCTTAAACAAATACAGCCTATAGAAAATAGAATATACACAGTATTGTTTATAACAATGGCTACAATTAACATTAAGTCGCGTATCGATGCATTCGAATACAGGTGCTTTGTTCTTACACGTGTGCCACTTTACAATACACTCTCATTGATTGGGAGCGACAAGACATTAGTTTAATGCGTATCATACGATAGGTGTTGTATATATGTTAATTTAAAGAGTTGGGTCCAGTATAATCCGTTAATATTTTATGTCATGAAAACGTTTAAACGAATGTTTGTCAGTGTACAGGTGCCTATATAAAAACGAGAACATAAACTAGAAAGGGTTAATGAGTGTGTATATTTACTGCCTCGTATAAGCGTATGGAATGAAATATAAAATGTTGAATTTAAAGAAACGCTTGGCAATGCAGTATATAACAATTTTTTATGCTTGATTACGAAGAAAGCTAAAAAAAATCATATGAGCGCCCTTGAGTCCGCTACCTGTGCAGAAGTTGTTTTCGAGAGACATCGGGGCGAGCTGTGAAATGGAACCCGCAACCTATGGCGTGCCGGAGCGGTCAACACTCTATCCAATACGCCACCACCCGGTTTAAACACAATGGAAGTACGATTTTAAATAAAATTTTACTATGTTCCCGCATTAAATCAGTTTTTACCCATACAAACGTATTACCATAGGAATATATATTTTGGGAGGTTGGAATGGCGATCTCTTTCTTGATTGGTTTGAAAATAATTGGGTGGAGGGGAGAGCTTTGGTTCAAAAGATGTTACGTACAAATCAAAATCACCACACCACAAACATTCCCCGTACAATATATAATTCTGTTCAAATTTTCCTCCATGAAAATAATATATTTAAATGAATATCTCTATAATTGGGCGTAGAGTAATAAACCTCGTCGTCCTCATCATCACGATACATATATAGGCTGTCATATAGGAACGTATGAAGCTCAAATTTTCGCATTGGTGGTCTAGTATAAGTGCGTCTGCCTTGTACGCGAAAGGTCGTGTGTTCAATTCCCGGCCGGGTCATACGAAATATTTGAAATTGTATTAGAAGCTTCCTCGCTAGACGCTCAGCGTTTAGAGGATAGTTCTAGGTCTGGTCGCCCCGGTGTCAGTATACTATGATTGTGGTGTAAAGAAGGTATTTTTAAGCAATTAAATTGAAATGTTCTTACTTGTTTCTTTGTTTCGAATAAGCCTCAACCCCGTTTAAAATATACTCAAAGTACATAACCAAGTTGTACAATTTCAAGGAAGTCCATGGATTCATACCAAAGTGTACCGAAATTGTAAGATTAGATTAACAGCAAATTTTCAGCAATAGGTCGCTGTAAATAGACAACCTAATAATAGGCAAAATGAATACAAATATTTCATATCAGGTACAAGGTTGTATGGTATGTATTACCATTAGTTTTATTTTCAGAAACTGTTAACTATTAGATGTACCCTGAAAGACGGAAACAAAAGTGATAAAACAGACACACCATGATAGGAATGACACTGCATGTAATGGAGCAATTAAATTTCATTTTACTACATGTGCTATATTGTCCAGTGACAAAGGTTGGATATCTGATCTTGGTCGATTGATAGCCCCAAGCTGTTATTTATGGTATGGTGAGACGGATTTGGTATAATCACACACTAGATTAAACACCCAAGTGATGGATGGCTGAATGATAATAATCGCTCTATTTTAATAATGTCACCGAGAAGCTTTATCGTTACCATGAAAACGTGAACATCTATACAACTTTTAGCGTAAACTTTTCAAACTGACCCCTTGCTATGGATAAAGAGCAAACAAGAAGAAATGCGATAAATAAACATCCACACATAATGCAAAGAGCTATAATGATATTGTCCGCGGTGAGATTGTCTATTTTAAATTTTAGATCGCCGTCCAGCGAAAGTGTTTCAGTTTTTGTTTCGGTTTCGTTTTTTACTAAATCCATTAACCCAGTGAATATTTTAATCCAAAATGACATATATGGTTCCCGGTAATATTCCTTGGACGAGACCGAGTTATGTAAAATATCCAAATATGGTGTTGTCACATGGTTAAAAGGCCTCCAGTACTCCGTCACTTCCGGTGTCATGGCCTCTGGTGTGTTTGGGTTCCTGAAAGTAGAATAAATAAAATGCTCATATGAATCGAAAATTAGTAAGTGAATATGAAATTATATTTGCCTGAATCTTTCAGAAGCTTATTTCATTATAGATGGAGTATATTTACATAAAACGAATTCAGACCATGTTTAAATGTGCACGTTCTTTAGGGTTCTACTTCAACAAAAACAATGTTTGGATTATTTTTTTATAAATGTTCAGGGGCAAAGCTTGGTTGGAAACGATGTGTCGGCACAGGTGTTGGGGGTCACGGGGCATGCTCCCTCGATTTTTGTTTCAGCTAGACTGTCGTCGGTGCGTTTTATAACTTATATTTCTTATGTTTTTAGGGGCCTGGTAATCCTTAATAATTTCACTGAGTTCACTTTTTATAACCAAATGAATTGATAAAATAAGTGCCTCTACAATGCCTATAGGAAGCTTCGCCCCTGAATTGTTTGCGAATCATGACATAGTGCCCGTTTTATTCCGTATCAGCTGGCGTCCATATGAATAATCACCAAGCAAATATGTCTCTGACTGCCGCGATGTCACATACAATACTAAAGAGTACTAGTAGCCTCTTGGCTTTGTATTCGAAATGTATAAGAAGCAGAACTGGCAATGACAATGATAAATAGTTTGGAATCTGAGACATGTTAAATTCATACCATGCAAAACATGTTTTAATTCCATATACTGTGCAGCGCATGGTCCGGTGGCAAAGCATCGGACGCAAGATCCTCCGCCACGGTCATGATTGTGGCGTGTCCTTTAGCATATAATGCTTAGTATTAGTTGTACCAAGAAATACTTCGAGCATCATTGTAATAACTTATTTCACAACCGATGTAGAATAAATACGTATAAAACTATACTCCAGCAAACTACATTAACTACAAAAAAAAAACACGGCACATGAGCATATTCTAAACAGGCTGTAATAACGATTGATAAAGTTATGTTTTATATAACCACCGCAATCTAAACCGCAATCTGACGGAAACGAAACAAAAATACATTCTCGTAAACACGTCTGTAGTCGGATAGTTATATGGTATGCGACCAGTGCCTAGGCGTAACAGCAGTATAACATTATGTCATATGCAAATGTGTGTATGACTGATTTAAAAGGTACAGTGTGTCAAAATCTGCATAAATAAATTGATTATAATAAAGAGCCTACAGGTAAGGGTATTGTATGGAATTTTGCACCTTTTTCAACAGTGTTTGGCCAGGGCACCCAATCTCCGACCCTGGGATCCTCTGGGCTGTTAACCAGTACTAAACAAACATGATCTTTGTAAATCACTGATTACTTCCCCAAATACTCGTAGTTGAAAAATTCATAAACGTAGAACAAAGTTCATGATCAAGCCGGGTTCGGTTAGTTCTGTCGGTAGCAGGACTGACTTTCAACACAGGAGCCGTGAGTTCAAATCCACGCCAGCCACGGTCTCCATGAATATTGATATACGATAATCATTGTCATTTGTCTCTCACCGCTGATTCAAGTGGGAAAGTTATCAGTTACTTTACAGGAGATTTGCTCGAGTACTGGTTAATCGTCCAGGACCCTAGGAAAGCGCGGTTAACTGTTCGTCTGTTAGCCCTCGACGACTCTTAATATTCAAACAAACATATTACTGAAACCATTGTGTGCAGAGTAATCTCTCCATTGCCAATAAGTTGGACAAATAGTAGTGGTCCAAATACATTACAAACCAAAAGAACTATAATGAAACATGCTGATTTACAACTATTAAATATGTGTATGCGAGGTTTTTACATATTTGAGACATTCACACTAGTTTAACCTTGTTTTCTAAATCTTATATAAGCAATAGACTCTTTGAGATCAAGACAAAGCCGGGCAAACCGACTACAAAAAGGGACCAGAAGTATCAGAACATATGCCCCTCTTCTCATTAGCAGATAGAACCCACCGTTACCAAGTAGTCTATGGCAATATATTCTAATAATCATTTACCTCTCAATGCTGAGGTCATGGGTTCGAGCCCTTCTCCGGGTCAAAATAAATTATGTGAGAAAATTTACCATTTACTTGCCGAGGACGATGGTTCTATTCAAGATTCATTTTGAGGTCTTCCTACAGCATTAAATAAGGGCTTTTCCACATATAACATGTCGTGTGTTGAAAATGGCGTTAAACCCTATAAATTAATATATATTTGGTATAACTTGGGTGTACAAGTCCTCCATTCTCCGCTTCATTTCGCACGAGTTGTGGAGCAAATGTTTCAGTTTTAATAAAGCTTGTGTACCTATCTATAAATGACTGCTAAAACACGAGTAATGATACGTTAATTTTGATCAATTATGTTTATATGCGACTTTTTCAAGTCTCGCTCTCGTAATCAAGCGTCATATATCCCTTTATACAATAACAAAATTTCTTTTTAATATTTCCTGAAAATTCACAAAACAAAGACGAACGCAGTCTCTGGATAAAGACGCATCACTGGATATATAAACGGTGTTTTTTCTTCAGTTGAGACAATTATAGTATGCAACGGTGCAAGTTACTAAAAAAACAAACGATGTTTCACTTTCTACAAATAAGAGTTTTGCAGCTTACTTCGATGCCGGCGAGGACAGCGGACCACGGACTAAATTGGGGGTTTTCTCAAAAATTTATTTACAGTTTACAGGGAGACTTTATTGAAATAATAATATCTATTTTGTTTGTACATATCGAGATAATGACATCATATTGTGTCCGAGGCGTAATCTGATTCCATATCTGTGTATACACACGTGGACACACGGCAAAATAACTTTGTGATAAGCAGTACACGCTCGGCGTCGATATGCATGGCTTCGCGGCTCGGTATACACAATTTGCACGTGCCCAGGCTAGTGAAGCTATGCACACGATATCTGTTAAATACACACCGACAGAGTAAGATAGCAAAGATAAAGATGGCTGAGACACGCTTAAGTAAGAACGCAGAGTCTGCCTGTACAAGATACGCGTGGCGTCACGGCGGCTAATATGTCCAATGATCCAGATGGTCAGGCTCCACACTGTATTCATCGCCCACATCAGCACTGTCTCCAACAAACTCCACCCCAACAACAAGTTCATGTCTCGCCCAAGCAACAGGTTTCTCCTCAACAGGCTTCACACGCTAGAACTAGGAACCAGCCGTTTGGATGTCGGATGATGGCGATTTGTAAAATGCGTATTGAATGCTTTAACATTGAAAACTCTATTTTCCTAATATTATCAACCCGAACAATTAAAACATGTCCGCAACTACACGAATTCATAAATGATCACGCTCATCGGCCTAGAATTATGACAAAGTTGTTTTGAGAGAAAAAAACGAATTTAGTCCATAATCCGCTGTCCGCACCGGCATCGAAGTAAGATGCAAAACTCTATTCAAATAGTACGTATCTTTTCATGCCCACTTGATATCACCGGTGGTTCATCTTTATACAGAAACGACGTTCGTCTTTGTTTCGTGATTTTCATGAAATAATAAGAAAGTTATCTGCAAATATGTTACCCGAAGCAGGCACGTTTTCTCCGATTAATTTACACCACTTTATGTGTTTACGGTAACACGTGACTTCAGAACCGGTTCATTAGGATATCTGTATGTATTTATAGTAACCCACCGGATAGCGTGTGCAAGCCGAATATGTACGTCCTTCCTCCTACAAGTATGTAATTCAAATGTGAATTGCTTCCTAACTGAACGTTTGGTTGATAGAATGGCGGGGAAAATATAATTTCGACGTTTATTACAGTTTTTTTTCTTTAACAGAATAACGATTGTGCATCGTTAATGTAAACCGCAGCGGTGGCCTAGGGGTAGAGCGTTCGCCTTGCATGCGGAAGGTCGTCGATTCGATCCCTGGCTGGGTCATACTAAAGACTTGGAAAATGGTACTAGAAGCTTCCTCGCTTGGTGCTTAGCATTAAGAGGATGGTTCTAGGTGTGGTCGACCCAGTGTCAGTATAACGTGACAGGGTGGGGTATCATATGTGTCTGCGGCATGATACCCCAGTGTGGCAGCTCTCCGAATACTGTCTCACGAAGTCACCGTCGCGGCATAACTTAAAAGTTGCTGAAAGCGACGCTTAAAAGTAAACACCGTATAGCAACTACAGCATCGTAAATGTAAATGAAAGCAAATTTAAGTACTAATAATAAAGAAATCAAAGACTGGTTTACTCTATTAACTACCGTTCTAGTATACATTTATCTTGGAGCGCGTGTCCCAATGGTGCATCATCGGAGCCAAGATCGGAGGGTCGAAGGTTCGATCCTCCGTATCGGCTAGGTGTGTTGTCCTTGAGCAAGACACTATTTCCGCATATGCTTAGTACTGGTTCTATCCAGGAAGACATCGAGATCGAGCGTGATTTTACTAAGTTGTAAGAACTTGTTTCACAATCGATGTAAAGTAATTAAGTTACATGCGGAAGGTCAGTGCTTCTGGGGAACTCCAATAAAATTGGATGTCATAAGATTATATAACATGCAATGTGTTGAAAATGACGTCTATCATTGTTTTTATAGTGTTGTTGTTGTTGTCGTATGGTGCTTAATGTCGCTTTCAACAATTCTTCAGTAATATCGATACGGTGTCTACTTGAGATAGTGACCTTAGCGCTGGAGTATAAAAATGAGATAATGGTATCTAACAATAAAAACAATGTTTAGAAATCGTGTAATCACCATATTTGAAGTAGTACATACCCTGTTTTGATGAAATTTGTCCACAGCGTCATCATTCTTCTGGCCGTGTCCCTCTCTTCGTCGTTCGGCACGAAATCCGACAGGTGCGTCCAAGCCTTCAGCAGTCGCTGACTTAATCCAAATAGAAAATATATATCGTCACCATGATTTGCACCCCTGAGCCAAGATGGAGTAGATGGATTGCTTATATTTATATGAGCAGAAAACTGATACAGATATGTTGCACTTTGATTCAGTATCGAATGGATGTTTGCCGTTTTTAAAACCGGAACAGCAGAATCAATGTCTGTCGACAGCTGAACCACCATGTCGCGGATTTTAGTTCTGTTCTCTGGGTCATTAAGGTAACTATACTGAAATATTGCCGTCTGCTTTATAGCGTCCGAGATATTTTTGCCATAAACAAGATCAAGAGCTGTCGGAACGATACTATTTTCAAACGACCATCTGCTAACGTCAAATGTATCCAGGTCCTGTTTCAATTGAGAGGTCCATAGCTGGTCTACATGTTTCCCACCCTCCATATCTACTATACCCGTCATGAGATCGACGGATGCAAACATGTCTCTTGCCCCTTTAAAAGCTGCATCACCCGTCAGGAGTACGGACTGGGGATCAGCGATGATAAAACGGCCATCAATGACCGGAGTTAGTCCCAAACCTTGAGGGAGCTTTGCCAACCCTTTAGTGATTTCTGCCAATGATTTATTTCTCATACATGAGACAATTTCCTCTGATGTATCTCGCTTGCAACCGAGTGCTCCAGCAATACTAGCAATACCTTTACTGGATATTTTTTGAAAATATAAACTAGTTTTATATGTTGGTATGGGTGACTCGCTTTGTGCAATTACACGTCTAATAAGACCTTTGTTACCCGTATACATGGCCTGGAATATCGCATTAGAAGCCCCCATTGAATGGCCTACCACAGTTATTCTTGCAGGATCGCCTTTGAAATTATTAATATTGGCACTGACCCACTTAATGGCAAGGTGCTGGTCCCAGAGGCCGTAGTTACCGGGTGCTACTGCATCACCCGTGCTAAAAAATCCCATCAGTTCCTGTCTAAAATTTATAACAACCACAATGACGTCTCCAGACGCACACAGCACATCCCCGGAATATCCCATAGATCCTCCGTGTGTTCCGTGAATAAACACCATTACGGGATAAACACCCCCGCCGGTTGTAGAACCGATTGGGGCATAAATATCCAACGTGAGACAGTCTTCCGACGCAGTGTAGTTGAGGAGCTCAATATTATCCGCCTGAACTTTACTATGGTGGTAGCAAATAGGTCTATGAAAAGTGCCATTGTGAGTACTATTCCACGATGGTTTTGGTACAGGTTTTTTAAAACGCAGGTTCCCGACCGGAGGTTCAGCGTACGGAATCCCCAGGTACTGAACGTACGATGTCACCGTATTGTTTTCACCTGTAATATACAGCGTCACTTCTTGAACACTCCCTAGAATATCACCAGAATTCGTCCTAACGACATGTGTTGACGGTACCACGCCCAAACTAACGGACTGCACTAACAGCAAAATCAAATATATCCACATGTTTTATACCTAAATCGAGAATTAAAATCAAATCAAAACATAACGTTATCTTTAAACAAGCACGTCAACTCGTGAGGTATTCCGAATACCTGAATAAATAGTTCTGACACATGAGATCTATAAAATCCTACCGACTTTCGTGAACATTGATAAATTATGCATGACACCGGTGTAATGTAGTTCTGTAGCTTCAATCCTCAAGTGTAAGCGATGTGCGACATAGCGTGTCTACAAATGACTACACTGTTTTTTTTTCTCCAAAAGATACATTTTATAAATATTTAACGATGATTAGCACATTAAATCACTCGGCTTATGTTGGGAAAGTCTTATATTTTACGCTATATTTCACTCACGCTGGGAGATGAGACCTTACCTGCGACCGGCTGCCACATAATTATGATGTGAAAACACGTTTGAATACTGTCGATGGGTGCTCAACGACCGTATTAAAATGCAGATCTCAAATAAGACTGAACGTTAAACTGGCAAGTGGACTATAATCTACAAAAAACTATACACAAAACAATAAACAGTCAAGCACGCACGCACGCTCCCTCCCCCTCCCCCTCTCTCTCTCTTTCTCTCTCTCTTTCTCTCTCTCTCTCTCTCTCTCTCTCTCTCTCACGCTCCCTCCCCCTCCTCTCTCTCTCCCTCCCCCCCCCCTCTCTCTCTCTCTCTCTCTCTCTCTCTGTCTCTGTCTCTCTGTCTCTGTCTCTCTCTCTCTCTCTCTCTCTCTCTCTCTCTCTTTCTCTCTCTCTATATATATTACCATACGATATTTCTGAATTAAATATATAATCGTCCTTAAAACAGGTTTAATAACTGCCTAAATTTTTATCTCTGCTATTTTATTATAGTGTCGAATGAAAGTGACGAATACCGTTGGTAAAGCTTTTATACCTGTTGTCTGTTCGACATATAGAGGCACTTAAAACGTGTAAATAATTTCTTCTGTTATATAAAATATGTTTAATTAATTACCTGTGTAAAAAAAAAATCACAAAAAGTATTAGCAATGTACTACGCTGTCACCCAGATGTGCACTGTGCATATACTCGTACAATCTTTGCATACTAGTATCTTATTTTACTGATGAAATGGGGTTTAACGATGACTTTAGCCGATTACATTTCATAGACTAGTATAACATCAAGTTGGGTGCAGGAAGATCGAATAAAACAACTGCACTATCGCAAGTAACTGATAAACTCTCACGTATTGTGAACCGAAATAGGCTATTTCCTTCCGTGTGTAAAATGTCACCTTGATTCTTATGTTATTCGTATATTAGTATTAAGGGGGTTGTGGTGGGGTGGGGTTTGGGTGTAACTAGTGTTACTAGAACTTGTGACCTTATCCGTTTGCTTGTTATCTGAAAGCAATAAAATATGTTTTAACGATATGGACTTGAATCCACAACATCAGCGGAGATGGGCAAATGCTATTGAAACATCATTTTATACCTCTTGGCCACGGAGAAACTTCTACGTATCATCTATGAACATACTCAGGGACATTTAAACGACCAGAATTGACATATATTGTATAAAATGTTATGAAAAACCATGCACGTGTACACAATACACGTGTATAGACTTAGTATATAGACTAAACTTTGAAATGAATCATTTTAATTTAGTTATGAACGTGAGACGGAAATACTCGACACGCGGCACTGGGTGCGAAGCTGATCATATGCCAAGTTTTATCAGAACCTGTATAGTTTTTTATATATTATTGGTGATGTATTAGATGAACCATATACTACGGGCATACGACGTCGCGCCAAAAATGTCCTATTTAGAACTTACAAACCGTCCTAACGATACTGGATAACAATCCTTTAATAATGGGTCGCCCCTCCTTTGTATATGAAAAAAATGACACAATAGCTATTTTCTAACCATGTGTACGGTTAATATTTGAAGTTTAGATCAAACTTCTTTACTTGATTATTAACAGCTCTCTAAGAAAAGAACCTGATGGAACATGGTTTCTAAAGCACACATATGCTATTGAGGCACTCAAATGAAATGGACATATTTATAATATTGTAAATAAACTAAAATGTGCCAGTGCTGTTCTAGATACAGTCCTTTAAATATAAATGAATGTTCAATTATCATTTTGCGATTGTTAAGAGCCTTTCTGAGAGGTCTATCCCAGAACCTGATATCTCCCGAATCAAGTATATAACCCCCGCCTAGCTGTCCCAATTATTAAAACAGGGAATTCTATGACTGTCCCACAATTCATAGCTAATGAACGCCAACTAGACAGCCATTCTGTCACTAATGGCCTTCCGTAGAAAAAATGTTGCAAAAGAACATGAACAACTCGTGCAATTGTTTGGGGATGTTTATTCAATACACCAGCGAATTTTCAATTTAATCCGATTGTAATTGACCAAGATATTCAATGTTGAATTATACACACTCATGTACAGTGGCTATATTTCAATGTCATAAATGAAACATGAAGAAAAAAAAGAAATAAGGGCTTACATTAAAGCCCAGGTTTCTTTGCAGTTATCTCCAAAAGAGATTTATTCTGAATTGTACCGTATACATGATAGTTCTCTCGTAACGAAAAGAACAGTTTTTTGTTGGGTTGAGAAATTTAAGGAGGATCAACAGACTCTGTAACAAGATAGCTGCCCATGTAGGCCTGTTGTTGCAGCAACAAAGGAAAATATTTGGTGCTGTTAGAACTATGGTAGAAGAAGGTGGACGGCATATTGTTTCCCAAATAGCGTTTAGTCCAGGCATTTCAGAAAGCACCGTACATCATATTCTGACTTACTGTTTGAAATTTAAGAAGCTTTGTGCTAGATGGATCCCACACTTACTGACATCTGACCAAAAGGTCAAGCGCTTAGATTGTGCTAAAACAAACTTCTGAAAAAATATAAAAATTGTAATCCTAAGGGAATTTCTGACTTGCTCACTGGGGATGAAACTTTAGCTTATTATTTTGAGCCCCAACGGCGCATCAATAACAGACAATGGCTTGGACTAGGTCGGTCATAGCAAAGAGGACAAGAAGCGCCAAGAAGGGTTTAAATGCCATCTTTTCCCATTCTAGTGGTCCTGGGGTACAAATTCCTTGCAAAGAGGGTAGAACAATTACAGGCAAGTTTTACAAAGATAAAATAATGCCCGCAAGTAAACTCTATGCTACTAGAAGTGTCCTTGGGTCTGCAATTTTTCAAGTCTCTAAACAGTCTCCAAGTGGAGATTACTTTGCGGCATTTAGGTCGGGGACAGCAACACTTCAAAAGTGTGTATCGGTGCAGAGAGAATACTTTGAAGGGTTGGCCTGAAAAAAATCCCGTTCCTGTGAAAATCTTAGATATCCGAAGACCAGTGACAGACGTATTATATGCCCCTCGTAGGACACGTGTGTATGTCCTACATAAAAAGTTTCTGATAAGTCAATGATAACAGTATTAGATAACAGCAATATAGCTTACAATCAAGGCGCAGTGTCACAACATTTATTTTCCAGAGTGGAAGGGTCGCGTCAATAATAAGTAGCAATCACAATGGTCAGTACTTATTTTCTGCTGTTAACGGCCATTCTAGTCATAGTTCCATCCGAGGTTACCAGCATATCAGTTCACACCCCTGTTGGAACAATTACAGGTAGTCAAACGCATCTGTTCATTAATGAAGTCAAAACCATTTCAAAGTTCATGGGGATACCATACGCTGAAACTACGGCGGACGCCAACAGGTGGAAGAAGCCGATTCCGAAAGAATCATTCAGTTCAACGTATAATGCCGATCACGACCGACCAGGTTGCATGCAGGACAAAAACTATGGATTTGGATTTTCCGAAGATTGTCTCCATTTGAATATATACGTTCCAAGCGCCACGATTCATACTGGTGCTCAACTTCCGGTCATGGTCTGGATTCACGGAGGTGGGTTTACTGCTGGAACGACGCAGATGTACCCAGCAGACGCGCTGTGTGCCGCCGGAAATGTAATAGTCGTCAGTATGTCATACCGTCTGGGTGTATTTGGATTTATGTCTACGGGCACCTCCGAGGCAAAAGGTAACTACGGACTCTGGGATCAACACCTTGCTCTAAAATGGGTACACAATAATATAGCTGCGTTTGGAGGAGATCCAAATACCGTCACAATATTCGGGCAATCCGCTGGAGCGTCAAGTGTTCTCATGCAGGCGCTGTATCCCGGCAATAGTGGGTTATTTCAACGAGTCATAGCGGAAAGTGGAGCTCCCATTTCGCCATGGGCATTCACGAGCAACTCCAATACCGGACATGTAATGCAAGGTACCGGGTGCAACACAGTGGACTGTCTGAGAAATAAGAGTGTCTTGCTGCTGGAGTATCTAACTCAATCACAGTCTAATGTAAATTATTTCGTACCAACCATTGATGGCGAATTTTTCCACGAAAACCCACAACAAATTCTTGAAGGGCACAATCCAATTTCTGCAAGTGCGAGAGCATTTTACTCCTCTCTGGATATCCTCACAGGCGTAAACGGTGCCGATGGCGCTATTATAATCACAAGTATATGGCAACCTTTTTTACACGTGCAGAATGTTAACAATTTTCCAGTCTCTAAGACCGAATTCAACTCAATAGTGTTGCCCATAGTAGTCAGCCAGTACTTCGGTCCATTTATAAATGTGACTAACGCCCAAGCGGATTCGCTAAAATCCTCAATATCGTATATGTACACAGATTGGCAGGCACCCAATGACGTTAACAAAACAAGAGATATGCTCCTCAAATTATCGTCTGATGCCGGTTTCTTTGTTCCCGCCATAAGAACTATCAACGCCCATTCTAAGATAGTGTCTGCTGCAGGACAAACATCGTCAACATACTTCTACGAGTTCATATACAAACCACTCAAACATACAGCAGGTACCCCGT
Organism: Panopea generosa; assembly: GCA_029582155.1. Taxonomy (NCBI): domain Eukaryota; kingdom Metazoa; phylum Mollusca; class Bivalvia; order Adapedonta; family Hiatellidae; genus Panopea; species Panopea generosa. The sequence continues at coordinate 36,381,068 of CM055898.1, read as the reverse complement.
CCTGGGTAAAGGGTCCCGATCACGCCGACGAGGTCAAGTTTGTCCTTGGGATGCCATTGGTGACACCAGCGTCCGGGGACACGGATGTTCATCTAAGCCACGCAGTTATAAGAATGTGGAGCAATTTTGCCATCTCCGGGTAAGTCCGAACACATGCATATTTAAACTCCATTCGTTCAAGAAAAGCATTTCATACAATATTGACCTTTGGAAGAGTTCGATTTTTCTCTAGCGAAAGAAGCCTTTTTAGATCTTCCGACGGAAAAATATAAACGCAATCAAACCAAATATCCAAATTTGTATTGATAGTTCAATCGTAACGAGTTACTTTAATACTAATTCCTGAACACGAAGCATTTTGTTTGTACTTAATTTGTATTTCAATAACGTCGCAGGCGCCCACCCCTCCACACACAAACGGCTTCAACTGATAAAGGCTCAATAGTTTCAGTAACTGGTATCACTATATCGAAAGACAATCTTTCAATATCCGAACGTAAGTAATCCAGTTTCTGTGTTCGAAAAGACCAGGTTTACGAAGCCCAAATATCGGCCCTTTAAAATACATTTCTTTTAAATACTTATTTTTCAACACAGCCTTGTATATTTGTATTGAAGAGAATAAATCACGAAAAAAATGCTATAAATGTCTATAGAAATAAAATGATTTTAAAATGAATGAAAAGCATCTCATTATCATAAATAAATAAAATTCTAATGGTTTGGTATATCAAATCCACTCAAACGTGATAAAATCGTTGTTTCAGTCGGAGTGGTAAACTTGAAACGAAATCCCCATTCTAAAAATAGACCGTATTTAAACACTACTTTACGATCTTCTTATCGTCATTCCGACCCGTTCGAAGATGAAATAAATTTTACAACGTGTAAACATGAAATCAAAATGAAATCCCGTGACCCATTTGAAATGTCACAAAATGTGTTGCCATTTTAAGCGGAAAATTTATTTTAGTCTAACCTAGGAGCGTAAGTTAGGAAACCTCTTTTCAACATATTAGTTTGGCATCTTTATAATGTTGGCAATACGGGGTCAGTGAATATGTTAAACATAGGCTACTTTATTCTTTTACTCTGTGTGTGTGTGTGTGTGCGTGCGTGCGTGCGTGCGTGTGTGTGTGTGAGGTGGGAGAGGGGGTGGTTGATATCCTCGTCTTTTAATATTGGCATAATGGATAACCAGTCATTTTCCATGTGAGTTAACAGATAAATGTGCTGTGTTCGACGAGCAATGCCACGAGTTAAAGAAGCAGGTTGTACGTACACAAATCGTACCCGTGAGACTCATGCGACGACATGGCTGAGTGAACATAACCGAGTATATGTACTCGACTGTAGCTTTGGGCATCTACTAGCTAATTGAAACTATTAAAATTAATGTGTTAGCGTCAGTTTATATACATATGATCTCCCTAGCTAATAAACAAAGTCATACCTTAAGACTCTTCAGTCCCGTCAATCGCGATACGCAGATACGCACGTGCGCATAATTTTAAATCCGTACAGCGGTTTTTTAAAAAAAGGAAAAAACTTGAAATATGCAATAAAAGTTTTGCGACAAATACCGGTGATAATCATCTGCGACATTTAGCGTTAAATGTACGACATATATAACGGCAGATGGTTTTGCAACATTTAGCGTTGGTTGGTATAACCAGAAAAATTATCGAAAACGACGCTAAACACCATGCAAACAAACATAACATCTATTATATTTTTGGCACATTTTAACCTGAAAACCAACAAATCGAAGTAATCTACCAATATGGTCCCCACCACCATCCGTATGCACTGTTACAGACGGTCGATATAATAAATAATAAAATAATAACACTATCGTAACAGTATAAAAGGTTTTTGTAAGTAATCCCGTTTTGGGGTGGGGGAGGGTGGGGGAGGGGGATGGGTGATTTACTACGTTTATTAATACCAATATATCAGAATGTCTGTTAGACCATAATAATTTAATGACAAGATTATCATCCATTTTTTTTCTTAAAGACGGGTATGGCGGAAGGATTTTATTTTTTATTTTTAAATGTTTTAGTGTTTAATGTTTTTTTTTTTAAAAAAAAATGAAAATAAAAAGGGTCGAGGCGGCATGCAAATTAGGGGGCGGGCGTGGATGTTAATCTAGCAATTAATTTACTATGGCCTTACACACTGCCCAATATATGAATCTAATAAAACTCAACAATACAATTACGGCATTTAAACAGATTGCGAAGAAATCAAATTTCCCCTGAGCTACATACTGCGTATGTATGGCGGAGGACGCGTGCGCCGGTTTGATTGATGCGTCAAATGACAATGCTATCGTACACCCTCCCCCGGCCATACAATCAAAGAAACTGAAGATTTACTGGCTTTAATTTTGATATGAATCATCAATATGTGGTTCTAAATGCCGTTTTTTTGTGGAATAGAGTAGAAATGCATATTATTGGGTTTGCGACTTATACCGGTGGTACAAATCATGTGATATTAAGCGTTAAAGGTGCGACATAAAGCGGCAGATGGTTTTGCAACATTTAGCGTTGGTTGCGACATTTAACGTTGCCACAAGTGCATTTATTCAAAAAAGGCAAAACGACGGCCCTGTTCTTAAAGGAGAGTGAAGGCTCGGGGTTGGAGGTCACCAAAACCCCCGTTGTCATTTGCTATAATTTGAACTCTGGAGAGGACGATGCGTTGAAGTTATATATTTAACGGGCAATATCACGTGTTAGTTTCCCCATACACAGCGTTTTGGCAAAACATGATCAGTAGCGTACCTGAACGGGTTTGAACTGTACGAATGATACGAGCAGCGATGCTGCAAGTGGAAGTAGGTGTTGGGGTAGAGGGGGTTTAGGGGTATCCACAAAGAAAATATTTGAAATTAGAAGACAAATGACGTGTTCTCATGCTGTATTTCAGCCTCAATCTTGCATTTTGTTTGTCATAAGCAATGTAAGGAAACAATAACGAGTTAAAACGGTATACAAAGCACTTGTCACGAAATTAGCACATGACCCTCTCAGCCTTCAGATTCTATGCACATTTTGAGTTTTTGTGTTTTCATGTTTTGCTGACGAATTGTACGCACTGTCGTACGTGCGTATACCAGCATACGCGTCTGATGATCCAACGTAACATCAAAGTATTTTTTTTATAACAAGAGGTACAAACTGGCTAGATTTTTTACTGCCAGACAGAAATTAACCAAATATCGTTGTTAATTATGTTCAGTGAATGAATGCCAGACTTTTTATTGATATAAACATTGTATCTAGTGTAACAATTCAGCTCCTCTGGGAAACTCGGAAAAAACATCACTGAACGGAATCGTTTCTCCTATTTTAGCAACAGTAACATTGACCTTAATGACATCCATTCAACTAAAAAAAAACCACCATGCTTTCTTTTAATATAAGTAAACATGTATGAAATTTCATCACGATTTCCTCATTGAAACTCAAATCAGAGAACAGAAACCAGCATTTCTACTACTAGTATTTTATTGACAATGACCTTGATATGTACCTAAATATATCAGAAGTAATATCAGACTGCTTTTTTATACAAGCAATTTACCTTTATACTTGCATTAGTGTATCTGACAAGTAACTTATATTGTTAAGCTGCCTAAACATTTTTGCTATTAGTGAATTTGAGCTCTCTGGCACTAATTTCTTATTTCTTTCGCCAACAGCTCTTATTAACTAGGTTTTTAGCTCTACTGAAATAGCCCTAACCCCCACCCCATATTCAGTTTCAGCATATACTTTGGAGCCCGGAAGTACATCCTCATACACTCTCTCTTCAGCCCCCCCCCCCCCCCCCTCCCCCTAATAACTGAAACCAATGTGTTGGGGATACGTTATATTTGACCATTAATATATGTTGACCGAACAACGCCAATGCAGAGTATTAATTCTCAAGCCAATGTGAGTTCAGCACATTGCAGTTACCTTTATTCATTAAATAGTTAAGATAAAAACTAGATAATGTTGTCTCTGAATGCATATAAACGTAATCATATATACACGTATGAAAATTAAATCTATGTATGTGTGTGCATATTCCAGCAATCCCAATTATCCCAAGGACATCACCTACTTTACGCAAACAGAGTGGCCTAAATACGACATCACCAATCAGAAGTATATAGAGATTGACGCACAAATGACGTCAGCATCCAGTAAAGATCACTTTAATGCAAATGCCACACACTTCTGGACAAAGACTATACCATCTGTACTTGCTTCTGCTACTTCCGGAACTGTTAACGGGGATCCGCAATTTTTTGGTTAATGAAGGACTCACACCACTATTATCTCCCTTGAGTACTCCGGACGGAGATTGAAATAAAACTTAAGTTATCTTTTTCTTCATTTTTCGTGGCATTGTGTTGCAGCGATTGTTTTCCTATCCTGTGTTAAATGGTCAGTATTTTAGAAATCATCACTGAAAATTGGATGCTAATGCAAGATTTCTAGGCAATTCTGTGTCGTTTTTGAACTTTTGATTTGGACCACATCATGGGCGAATAGTTGACATATTATTGGAAATTGACAGGTATCACAAAACCATTAAATCTGAAGAAAACATGTCAATGTTCGCTTTTCCCCTTTATAATTAAAGGTCTTGAACCAGTGAAGAATACAAACCAAATCACATGCTGCAGATTTTGTTTTTTCACTGTGTTTTGGACATAAATGTTACAACGGAGCCCTATTGGAAATGTAATAGTGGTGTGAAACGTTAATAACTAGGAAGGCATTGTGTATAGTTGCCAAGAGATAAAGAAATCTACTAAAGCTATGCTATGGGCGCATACATTCATATCAGAGTTATTACAGTTGTATTAAATATATATTCCTTTAAATGTTTAAAAAGTTTGGTTCTAAAACTTTATGACAGTTTGCTAGTTACTTGCAGAAGGACAGTGGTTATACTTAAGATTTGTTTCAATTTCTGTCTATACCAATAAAACTTATGCCATATATTATATAACTTGTTGAAAATGGTGTTAAACCACACTTAATTAAAAAAACAATGTTTTACACTGGTTGGCATCAAAGATGGGACAAGCTAACTCAGCCAGTAATGCATCCAGATGTCAAAACAGAAGTTGAAACCCTGCCTGGTCACAGCCACTTTGATCATCAAGTCATGAATTTTGTTCTAAGGTCATGAGTTTCCCACTTCTCAATTTGTGGGGAAGTACTAGTAGTCAGTGACTTGCAGAAATATGATAAGGTGAGCTTAGAACTGGTTAATTGTCTAGCGAATCCCAGGACCAATGATAAGACGCACTGATCTCCATTACATTATAGAAATATTGTTGAAAAAATCGAAAGCCCAAACAAACAAATCAAAGACATTAATGGGTTAAATACATTCTTTATTTAGTATGTTTGTCTATGCTTTATTTCGTCGTCTTGTTTGTAGTCAATATTTCTTTTAATTGCATTAGACCTTCTTATACTTATCTATTCTTAACATTGTTTAATACTTGTATTTGATAGGTAATATGATTTAACATATGCAGTTTTATGTTTCAGTTTAATATAATCTTTGGTAATAAAAGATTGCAAAGTATTACTATGACCAGGTCTACGAAATCTATAAACGTGACAAATTATTCGCTGACCAACCAATATTAATATTTTTCAGTCAACTTTCAAATAAAATGTTGAGATTACTTCCTTTTAAGAAATGTCTTAACTATTACATTAATATTAAGCTTTTATAAGTAGTAATATATTTGAGGATGTGGTAATGATAAATTCTTTGATCCATGGTTTAGCAAAATCATTTGTTGTTATTTTTTGTGATATCATAGACCCTGACTAATGTCCAGCTCAGGTCTGTCAATGTGGAATCTTTGCTATTGACCATATCAACTGTTAAGTAAAAAGCACTGTAATTGTCACCTAAATTCACACTTTTGTTGAAAATGAACAGATAAAGCACATTATATTCCATATTGAGATTCCATATTCTGATGAATGAAGGGACATGATGGAACTGGTTGTGAGTTCTGGGGATGTAAACATGTGGACTTCTTTATTCCATGTGATATGTTACATATTTATCATTTTAACTTCCTTGGGTGTTGTGATGGAACTGGTTGCGAGTTCTGGGGATGTAAACACGTAGACTTCTTTATTCCATGTGATATGTTAAATATTTATTATTTAACTTCACTGTGATGATTAATGACCGTGGATCCTTTCTGTTCTTTCTGCAGGTCAATTTACCCTGAAGCACATCTCCTGGAAAGAAATTTATTCAAATAAAAAAGTTCAGGGCGGCATGAAAATTAAGGGACGGGTGGGGATGATATCAAATAATTAATTTATCATAGCCTTAAGTAATAACAGTGACTCTCATTTAATTTAATGACATATTCAAATATATTTTTTAATACTTGTAATAAGAAAAACATATGAGAGTCAAGATTATAAGTAACTTGCATGGGTTTGAGATGCGAATGAAAAATTCCTTCCTGAGGGAAACCTGTTTTGGCAGTAACTAGGCTCAGCTCAAAATGGAGTTGCATCATAGTGCGAGGAGGGTAAGACAAGTGCATGCATGGGGTGTAGGATTAAAAATCAACATCAGGTAAAAAAAGTGCAGAAATCCTTGACATGTATGCAAGAATGATTGTTCCCTATTACGCTTTACAATCAAGTTAGAAAATTTTAACTTTACATGTACGTTGAATCAAATAAGGCCAATATCAAAAGGTACGTTGCGTATGTTACTGCTTTACTTTCACCTATTCTCCTATGTGATTGGCTAAGGCATTCAGGTTAATTAAAATAATTATATTGTACACATAATATGCGCCGAGAACTTCTTACACAACGTTTCGATTAATACTCATTTTTCATAGGCTAACCATTGTCAAGGATGTCACAAGTAGTACCCATTTCATATCACGATACTACTTCGAATGTTTGATTGCACGTAAATTATCTCAACAAAAGACTTAAAACAGTGCAAAACACAAACAGTATTTAAAAAAAAAAATGCTACAAACATTTGAAATTCCAACTCTAAACTAAGTACAAAGCATAGTAACAATACAAATAGGTGTCTACATCAACTATTTTTCTTATCTTTTTAAAGATGAAATACATGACACATACACAGCCCTACTGATTGGTATCACAATAGGTTATGTATACAATATTCATTGTTTCTTTGTCGGAGTAGGACTGAACACCATTTTCATGTATGGTATAAAGATAGCAGTTGTATGAATACATCTCGCGCTTTGAAACTATCATTTTGGCGAGCACATAAATCACATAACACTGTGTTTAAAAAAAAATATATGAAGGGAGAGAATAGAAATCACAACAATGGTATTTCCAAGTTTTTTATCTATATTTGATTCAAGTTCACAAGCTACGATATGCTGAGAATTTGTGAACGAGACATAAATCTATAGACTACACGGAAAACACCAAACTACAATACAAACCAAGGGCACAAGACATAGAATCCACCAATTCAATACAACTCGTTTCAGCTATAGCTTATATATACATATATTGTAAACATCACACAGAACTCACCCTTCTTGACATCCATAGGCGAGTCTAGTAGGAAGATGGATTGTTTCCAGTGTGTCGGGGTACTGTCTGGACCAGTTGAAAAACTAACCTGTCATGTCATAGAGAAGATAGTAATATCATCAATCAACCGTGAAAACAACAATATAATATACATGTATATCTATATAAACCAAAATTCAATAGTATGAAACTACATCATTTTATTTATAGTTAGACTTGTCCAATACAGGTAACACATTTATATTGAATCTATTGTATTATATAACAGATAAATATGCTGTCATCCCTAATACGGTATGTTCCATCAAAAAACAGAACGATGTAGTTTCAAAATAGCGTATTGGGTTTACACCTGTACCAAATTAATAACATTCATTTAATTACCATAGAAACAGTAATGGAAACCTTTTTCAAGTTGGTATGAAAAAGAAATGTAGTTCAAATACAAAAACATGCATACATGTATAATTATAAAGAATAGATATTGAATTCGGATATAAATTACTCATGGCCTAAGGTTAACTTATCTGTAAAATGTAAGACTGTACAAAAAATATGAATGGCAAACTCAACAGTAATGTTTTTAATTGTTTGTTTGAATATTTAACGTCATATTTATGCCATCAAGAACTTACAGACAATCAGTTAACTTAACCACTGTTTCCTGGGATCATGAAAGGTTAACCAGTACTCTAGCAAATCCGATCTCCACAAGTAACTGATAACTTTCCCACTTCAATCGGTGGTGAGAGACAAATGATAATGAGACACAATGTTGTATATCAATCTTCATGGAAACTGTTGCCAGATGGGGATTCAAACTCACGACCCCTGGATTGATAGTCAAGACGTGTTATCATCTGATCTAATCAAGCCCAGCTCAACAGTGATGAAACCTATTCAAAATAAATATAAAACAATTACTAATTTGATCACAGGCAGTAAAATTACTGTACCTTTTGTGGGCAATACTTTTCAAAGAATATATCAAAATATCCCACAAGTGCTGTGATAGGTCCATCCCTGGAGACGGTGAGAGTGTAGTCCGAGGAAAACTGTAGGTCATCTATACCACATGTGCAACAGTCTAGTTCCTGAATGGGAAATAGGCATTACTAATAATTGGATATTGTTTCAGTGACAAGGTAATCCATGTCATATTTATAGAGATATATAGAAATGTTAGATGCCACAATTTGATATTTCAACTTCATAATCATTTGATTTTTACTGTTAATACACAGTACAGTAAATGGTGCCATCGGCAAAAATGTGAGCACTTCTGACTGTGGCTGCTAATTGGATTCTTCTGCACTCTTTTAAATTGTTGTATCAACAATGAATGCATGATCTGGTTATAACTGGGAATAAATGAGAGTGGCAATGTATAACAAGATCGTTTCTGAGATGTTATATTAGGTCTTAGTTAGATGTGTGAAAGGGCAAATATATTGTGCAATAATTACATTTCATCATGAGTATTGACAATGGATTTGCCAATGCTAATAGTTCTGTGTATCACAGCACATGAAGATGCGTCACTGATAACTTTCTATTCAGTAAATGATGGAAAGTTTATTGAATCACAAAAAGGAAGGTCCGATTCAAGGTTAATGATGATTCTGTCCTTGTAGTTTATCTTATTTATCAGAAGTTCGCTAATACACGTCAACATTTTCCATTTATTCGTCAATGTTTTAGCATAACCTGATCCTGGCCAATGTGTGACTTTATCACGGGCTGTTATTTAGTATTTGGTCAACTAAACTGAAGTATTTCACACTACAGAGACAAAATACAACATAAAGTTATTGAACACAATATCAGTAATATCTAATGTTTTATAAAAATGTGCAGTTGTATTGCTGTGATATAGGTGGTGTCACTTTAAATTTGATTTAATCAGGTGTTACATAATCTACCTGATATTTCCAAAATTAGGTCTATTAACCCCCACAGAAAGGAGCTGATTCTATGCCTGTCCCACACTTCATAGCAATTGAACACTTACTAAACTATGAAGTCGTTCAAACATTCAGTTGAAGCAACTGACCAATCACTGTGCTCAAATGTGGCTTTTCCAAGATTTAACAGACAAAATCTGGAGAGCTGGGTCCGTTCTACACACTAGGTTTGATGACATTTTGACACATCACATAGCAAAGTTGGTTATATCTATAAGTGACATCGAGATTTTGGTGTGATTGCTCACTGTCAATATTCAGTTTAGTTGCACGACCTGCCATTACTAATAAAACTCAAACTAAGAATGACAAACAAACATACTTATACATACATATAGTTCTCAATATTTTATATGAGAAATCAAAGCGCTATAAAAATAAAAAAAATATACAAACCTTCAAGACGGATGCATCAGAAATAACATTATCTTTATTCACCACCTCCACACTGGCCTCCCTCACAACACAAGACTTCATACAACCCATCTTGAACCCATACACATCATCCCAGAACGTGATGTGTTTATTATAAAGGTTAAGGTCACTGAGAGCAGTAATACTGATGTTACATCTGTCTGGATACACTGAAATAGGAATGTAAATTTCTGATCACTGACCGATGGTTGCAGAGTCTGTTGTAGAGGTCAATGTTCCTCAGAGCAGCATACCAGATGCGTCTGGATACATTGCAATAAAAATGTAATTTCTGGTCACCGACCAATGGTCACAGAGTCTGTTGTAGAGGTCAATGTCCCTCAGAGCAGCATTACAGATCTGTCTGGATACATTGCAATAAAAATGTAATTTGTGATTACTGACCGATGGTAAAAGAGTGTTACGGAGGTCATGCCACTGAAACCAGTACTCACAGGTGGATGAACATGTCTTTTGTAGAAGTGAAGGTTACTGAGAGCTACAATAATGATGGCTCACCTGTCTGAATACATTCTGCCTTTGTACTGTAGATATATGTCTCAAAAGAGGTCGAGGTCACTTAGAGTTTGTTTCTGTATTCATGACTTTTTATCACAGTTATGAATCAGTTGAAACTTCAATCCAGCACTTTGTATATATATATGGTAATGCTATGAATACACTGACACTGGAACATAATGATGCCATTACCAAGGAAACGTCAATCATTTGTTGTCACGGTCAAGGTTACTGATGCCAGTACATCTCATATCACATTTAGTGCTGTAACAGTGATAATTTAAACTGAAAAAGTTAAATTCAGGTTGGTATTTTTGAAAACAATATATTTTAATTACATAAAACAGTTTTGTTGTTGATTTTTATGCCCTAATGTCGCCAAAATGATAAATGCAACTACTTTTTACTCGTCAAATTTCATTTTTTTCATGAATTTCAAACAAATCAAACAATAAAAATATATAGTGGACATTGTGTTATGTCATTTTAAAGCCTTTTGCATAAAATAAACCAAACCCTACAATAATATCAATCAAATAAGGAAGGTGTATCCATATTTATTAAAGACCAGCTATTTGTACTTATTTTAGTACTTTGATTTTAAAAGGCTGTTATTCCTGAGTAACATTACATATGCTGATAAATACAAAATACAAACAAATTATTCACATAAATAATAATTTTTTATAGTTTTAATTAACTTTCTTTTCTCATATCTTCAATTTAAAAATATAGCTTATATGTCTGAACGTATACGCAATTTATTTATACATAATTTTTTTAAAGCATGTGATGAATCTGAGATTGTATAATGTTAACTGTGATATGTAAAGTATGTTATTGGGAGTTGTGTTGTTGACTGCAAAGTTATTTATATCTATATTAATGGACTTAATTAATTCTCACTCTAATAACACTTAATTTGAAAAAAATTATCACTACATAAAACACAACAAAATTTATGCAGTCACTTAATTTCGTTTCTGTTTTAAAAAGGACCATAACTTTTTCTAATGACTTAAATTCAGACAATTTGACAGATGTAGGTTAAATATGCTTGAAATATGTAAAATAAGCATGAAAACACTTTCATGTTGTTGTTTTTTTACAAAACCTGAAATTATTTATAGAATATAAAGTTTGAGTTTCAGTTATTAAAATAATATTTAGATTCCAAGATCTCCAAATGATTACATTTTCTTTAAACATTGATGAAGTAAAATAATTTATTTGATTGCTTGTGACCCTTTAACCCTTTACTCCATAGATACGCGTTTTCCTGCACAAATCACAGAAGGCCTTTGAATACATTGCAGGAAGAGTTCAGATTGCTTGTAACGCAATCTGAACACTTCCTGCACTGTTTTCCACTCTGTCAGTTAATATAAACATAATTCACCCATTGCTGATACGTGGTGAATTAATGCTTTCAATTTGGAAGAGTCCAAGTAAATGTTTATTGAGCAAAGGGTTAAACAATAGGTGTATTTTTGATTTCATAACAGTTTCATTTCGATTTCAATAAAAATCTGAATTTACCTGCGCCATCTGGTTTAAGATATTTTGCCCTTGCATACAACACTGAATCTAACATGGACTCAAACAACAGGAAATAACCCATCCACTCGGATATTATAATATCTACCTGCAGGAACAGATAAATATACAAACATTAAATATAGAAACATTAATTGATTGTTTTAAGGTAATTTATCATTGATCTAAGCCGGGCCCGATTAGCTCAGTCGGTTACGCGTCTGACTATCAATCCAGGGGTCGTGAGTTCGAATCCCCCGCCCGGCAACAGTCTCCGTGATGATTGATATACGACATTGCGTCTCATTATCATTCGTCTCTCACCACTGATTCAAGTGGGAAAGTTATCAGTTACTTGCGAAGACGCGGTGTGCTCGAGTACTGGTTAATCCCAGGAAACAGTGGTTAGGTTAACTGATCGTCTGTTAGCCCTCGATGGCATAAAAATGACGCTAAATATTCAATCAATCAATCAATCATTGATCTACTTTTAGCTATTGCTGCTTATGTCTATGTCTATGGCAGTCTGAAGCCCACTTGTTTCTCAGATTCAAATCCTCTTTTCGGAGTTGTAGGCAGATGATTATCGTAGAGGCTGAATCAGACATCTTTGTACCTTTCTATTTAAGCTCATTTGCAAAGAAAGCGCAAAGTTTATATGAACCGCCCTCTTTTATATAAAAAGTTGGCCCATCTCATCTTTAGCATTGGAGTGTTTATACATGGAAACTTTCCAACATTTATATTACCTTGCTACAAATAAATGGTGATAAATACCTACTTAAAATGGTATGCTGGAATGAACAGCTTAAGTCTTTTTTTATTGTAATTTGAAACAACTCTCTATTTAAGTAAAAGCATTTGTATTTATTTTGTTTTTAGAAATCAATGTACTGTATACATAAATGACAGACATGAAATACCTTTTCAACAGGTAATGTTATATCTTCAAGTTTTCCTTTGATAAAAGTTATTTTGTCCGACATACAATTTTCCCTAAAAAGAAACAAAATACATTTTAGTGATACTTGTACATAACACCTTGAGGCTGGTTAAAGGTAATGTTACCACAGAGGTAAACATAATTTAGGCAATTTGTTGAAAGTACACTAGATTTCCAGGTATGCATCGCAGGTTTGAACGTATAACCCTTTACTCAATAGATACGCGTTTTCCCGCACCAATTACTGAAGGCCTTTGAAAACAGTGCAGGAAGAGTTCTGATTGCTCGTAACGAGCAATCTGAATACTTCCTGCACTGTTTTCCACTCTGTCAGTTAATACAAACATAATTTACCCAATAATTCAAAAGCCTTCTATATTAGGTGTCCAAAGGCGTTAATATTAGAGGTGTCAAAATGCGTATCAATGGAGTAAAGGGTTAACCAAACTGAGACACTAGTGTTATCCTCAGATTCTCAGGACTCCTCCTGTATCAAGTACCAGGCCACAACACCATCACCCATGCCATTGACAGTGATTTGTATCGTAAATTGCATAGTTAATCAATTTTATTAATGTAATTTAAAGAAAGTTAAACATTATGGTTGTTCAAATAGCTTTTATTTGTTGTACAGTAAGCTAAAGTTTAGCCCTTGTTTAGGAAACATGTAAAACTTGGCTCTGATCTGAATAACTCATACAGCCAACGCACCAAAGACATTCAAATCATCCAATGATGTTCAGTTAACCCTTCACTCCATAGATACGGGTTTTCCCGCACCAATCACAGAAGGCCATTGAAAACAGTGCAGGAAGAGTTCAGATTGCACTGTTTTCCACTCTGTCAGTTAATATAAACATGGTTCACCCAATAATTCAAAAGCCTTCTATATTAGGTGTCCAAATGTGTGTATATTAAAGATGTTCAAAGGCGTCTATATTAGAGGTGTCCAAAGGCGTCTATATGAAGTAAAGGGATAAGACTGAATGGATTAAGAAATTACTCACTTTATCAAATACACAAAGTAATGTAAAGTTTATCCACTATTTTGCAAAAATGATTAAAACCTGAAATTTCAGATGCATAACGAATATTTTACTGTCGTGACAAGGCAGATTTATATATAAGATTTCACAATATAAGGCCGAAACATTCTGACTATGCCAGTTTACTAAAAAATATGGTTGAATGTTAAACTTTATTGTATGAGAATAGTTAAGATTAATTGAAAAAAAACTTGAATGTTATTGTGTTATCTCCAGCAATATAAATTCAAACCTCAATATCTTTAATTCAACATCATTTTGCTTAATTGAAACATGTTTAAACATCTAAGATTCTGTACAACTTACAGTTTATGTACAACAAATCAGTTGCCTGTGAATTAAGAATGATTAATTTGCAAATAATTAATCCTTCGTGTCCTATTTCATGAACACTTAGTCAGGAGATGCAAGTTTTCATATCCTTCTATACAAGTCCTTGTATGAAAGTACCAGAAATTCATACTGAATAATTGTTTTCTACAACATAAATAAATTATTTACCTGGCTATATCCATTGCCTGATAAATAATCTCCGCCATGTCTATGGCATATACATGTTTGGCTCCTGCCTGGACAGCAAACATAGACAATATCCCTGTTCCACATCCAACATCCAGAACTACCTTGTTGTGAAAGGCTTCCTTATTTTTGTACATGAAGTCTCGGTAACTCTCAGTTCTCACACGATCCTGAAAAAAATAATAAAAATCTCAGCAAGAATAGACACAGACTAGTTTCCCCCTGATGAAAGATTTTTCATTAAGAAAATGCACAGTCAAAAATGGAACAGGAACACATAAGAGATATGCACAACTAGACTTGACATGACTACTTCCTAGTAATTGTTGGCATGTGTATTATGTCTCTGGTCTGACCACAGAGTTATCCAGACAAGATTTTGTGACAGACAGACGGAAAGCACAAATACAATATGTCTACCTGAGAGGGCGAGACATAATCAGAAATTACACTTTCTTTCCATTGATGGATTATAACTAATTATGTATATATAATATCACTGTGAATTAATAATTAGGGTTTTATTTGATACAAAGCTCACAACCTATAAGACTTTTATACATCTACATATATATGTATGGATGAAAATGTAAATGTATGCTACTGCCTATGGTAAAATATGACGACCATAAAAATTACCATTATGTATGCAAAACTCTTTATATTATATAATATGTAACTTCCCCCTAATTTAGGTGGAAAGTGATATTGCCTTTTTTGTATAAATGTTTTGCTGTAGTTCATAGAAGGGGCTCCTCCTTGGCTAGGTTGTTTACATTTCTGTGTCAAGATCCTAAGTTCAAGCCCCGCCAGCCCATAGACTTGATCAAAGTTGATGTGCCTGTTACATACAAAAAGTTTGACTATTAAAATTAAGTCTTGATTCTCTCTCAATCGGTAAAACATTGTAATATATATATAATCTGTAATGTGTTGAAAATGAAATTAACCTCATTCCCTTCTTCTCTTCGTCAACTATGACTATAAAAGACAGATAACTGATTGAAAAATAATCTCACTTTCAGCATTTCCTCATGAATACCAAAATGGCCATAAGAGCTAAAGTATGGATCCTCTTCATCATCCATGTCTCCGTCCCCCTGCCTTGCTGGACTGATTTCTGTATTTACAGGCTGTGACAACATCAGATCTCTTGTAACCAGTCTAAGAATAAAAGACAATTTTTAATTGACTACCCCATGAACGGCCGAAAAAGTCATTAATCTATCAAATGGCATTTGAATTAAACATGAGAAAACTTTTGAAATGTGACCAATGTCACTATCAAAATCTGTTACAATATTATGCTTTATCATGTCCAACAAAACATTTGACCATTAAACAAATTTTCATCAATATCAGTATGCTTTTGAAATATGCTCAAGAACATGGTTGCACCCTGTTGATTACCATATATATTGAGGGTTAACTAAAAAAATCTTTGTCTCAAAGTTCAAAGATAAACAGTGCACCTTAAGTTTCCTGCAGATTTTGTACAGTTGAACATTTCTTATACTGTCTACTAGAAATAAATGTTTGCTCCCTCACATCATGTTTGAGAGTTTGAATAGATTTTTAGTAAGATTCCCATTTACATTTATATATTTTAATCCAGTTGAAAGTGTATCAGTTTTGAGAAGGATTATGGCTAACAGAACTTAATGTTTAAAACAAAAAAAAAAAAAAGAATTTATATAACAAATACCTCAAATGAAAGATATGGGTCACTATTTTATGTACAGTAAATACAAATTACTTCATACTATCCATATCCTGCAGGACTCTCTGTAGGCTGTCCTCTGTTTGTTTTACTCTCTCCTCGGCCACCTTAAGTCTCCTTATCATTGCTTCATACCCATCCCTGGCCACTGTAACACTGTCACCTTCATTATTGGTATCTGACACACACCCCTGAGACTCGAAGTCCAAGTCATCAATATCTGTATGGTATAATTGCTTGTTCAATAAAAGGTTTGAACAGCCTAAAAATGCATGAGTGTTCTGAACAACTAGTGATCTTCACAACTAGTGATTTTCACAACTAGATTTCATACTGATTCATCTCAACAAGTTTTATTGAAATACAAGTGTTGATTAAAGTGTTGATTAAAGAGAATAATCATGAACAAGATTTTAATTCCAAAATGCAAAACTCAGTCATATGCTGTCAGTGATATATGCAACTAGACCTTGTGTTGATCCTTCAAAGTAAAGATTTAGCTAAATCTGACCACAAATGTCAGAGTTATCTCTGGACAAGATTTTTAATTATTAAAATGCAAAAGATGGTAACTAAGTTAGGTTAACTGATCATCTGTTAGCCCTTGATGGCATAGAAATATTCAAACAAACGAAATCTAGATACGGGGATTTTGGTCAGTGTGTTAAAACAAAGGAGTATTCATCAATATGCAGGAGTACCAATTCTCCATCCCTGATTTTGAAATTAATAGTACTATATAAGTGGTCACATGTTCTTAATAATCTAATCTTAAATAATCACAAAAATATAGCCCACATAAATTATCCCTAATAATTACATTGAATCATAAATTGTCTTTAGCACCTTTTGGATTTAACAGTGCCATTGCTTAGTTTATGGTCAGTCACTTTAAAAAGTAACAATGTAATCTCAGCTGTTAACCTCTGATATGCATAGAAATGAAATCAATTACACAAATGGTGTTCTTTTGGGTGCATCTGACTGCTCTATTTCCCAAAACAAAAAATAAAACCATATTTTACCAATTTCATTTGCATATTTTACGCAAATAAGCCGCCTTATGTAAGTAATATCTAGTGTGCTGAATAACAGTATAATTTAAATACAAATTATGAATATTTGCTTTAAGAGTGAAAGCCGATTATAAATGAACTTAAGTTCAACAGTATGCAAGAATAATTAAATAAAATAAATGAATGGGTTTAACAGCGTACCAACACATTATAATAGGTAATTCGGCACCAACAGGAAAGGAAGCTCCCAGGTTCACTCTACATGTAAAAACAACAACAAATTAACATACAGATAAAAATATCAATAAATGAATATGTAGAATGAACCTAGAACCGTGATACCTGCCGAACTTCAGAGTTTCAGCAAAATCATATTACTCAAATTGTCGCTTCTTACGACATGCATGGGCCACAGTGATCCTATTATTACCATCACTCATGTTTCTCCTTTGAACCACACAGGTTGGTAATATAACCACAATGATGAACATGACAAATGATAAAATGAATATGACACCCATTCGGAGTATTCCTAGCCCTCTCAAGAGATCGACAGTGCTTCTATTTTTAGCTGAAACCACAAGAGCTTTACTATATACAAAAATATTACTGTTAAAATTTCATGGTTACCATACTGAAGCATCTCATCCTCAGGGTCAAATGGCTTCATATAATCATCCGACTCCCAGGGAGGTGGACTGTTCTTAACTCTCTTTTGCAAGAATGCTGGGGATGGTTTCTAAAAATTCAAACAATCAAAACGATTAATTTATGTGGGGTGGAAGTGTAGTGCATAGTGTTAGGTGCTCACGACAGAACTTGCAGTTTTGATCCCCTGCTCGATGCCGTTCAAAAACAACACTTAGTACTGGTTCTACCCAGGAAGTGGACTTGAGAGCAGTTCATATAAACTCTAAGCTTTCTTTGCAATCAAGCTAAAACAAATTAATAACTAATCAAAACAATATCTTACTTAGGCCATTATAAATTAATTGCTAGATTAACATCCAAATTTTTCTTAAAAAAGGGGAAGGAGGACAGATTATAAATTTAATTTTTATTTTTTTATAAAATTAGTTTGCGGGTGGGGATGATATTCAAGCAATTAAATTATTATGGCCTTAACCTTACAATAAAATCTGCCTGTCATTACATTGAATTATTTAAGGTAGCACACTCAAGAGATATGAAAATGTAACACAAGAAAAGATAAGAAAATCCAACAAAGGTTTAGTGGAGAATTTTGACTTGAAAATGAAACAAAAGTGACACCAATGCAAGTGATACCTTATTATTCAGTAACATCTTAAGTAAACAATCACTAACATCAACATACAAAAATTACTATAGAATGTGGATATATGCACTTGTTATAAACATATATTGTGTTTTCATATCTCTTCCTATGTAGTGCTTTAAAATATCTAAACTTGGTACCACAAAATATTTGATAATGACTCACAAAGGTGAATGCAAACACAAATAAATGTAACAGCTAATATTAATATCTGGAGCAACTGAAGCCCATGTAAAAAGTAATCCATCTTTTACAAGAACATAGTCTTAATAAATGCATACCAGTACATGTATACATAATTTGATTGTCCATAAATATAATTTGCATTGCACATTGCCAATAATTTTTCAACTTGCCTTTATAACATATGTCACAGTGTAATAGGATGAGAAATTTTTTTTTTTTATCAAGCCAGTCCGGGACTCGAATCCAGGACCCTTCGCTTACACGGTGAATGATGTTTTGACTGAGCTAACCAAACCGCTTACATGTGTATACATTGCTCTCCTAGTAGGTTACGTGCACTGTGACACTTAAATATTTATTAAATAACTGAGTTTAAGTAGGTATTAAATAATGATATATTTTTTTATAAACATAATGAACTTAAATGAAGTTCTTCAATAACAGTTTTATTGCAAAATATGGCAAATACATGATTGGCCTGTATGTCACCTATTAATCCTTAATACCATAGATACACGTTTTCCCACACCAATCACAGAAGGCCTTTGAAAATAGTGCAGGAAGAGTTCAGATTGCTTGTAACGAGCAATCTGAACACTTCTTGCACTGTTTTCCACTCTGTCTGTTAATATATAAGCATAATTCATCCAATAATTCAAAAGCTTTCTATATTAGGTGTCCAAAGGCATCTATATTAGAGGTGTCCAAAGGTGTCTATATGAAGCAAAGGGTTAAATGTGGAGTGCAGTCCAGTTATAAAGCATCAAACCCTGTATCTGGGTTCAATTTCAACTTTCCTCACAGATATCTGTTCTGTTCTGAGAATGACTCTTTATCCCCATATGTGTATTACTTATACCAAGGAAGTCTTTGAATGTGATTTATCTAAGTTAAAAGAATTTGAAAAATAAACAATAAAAACAAAAAATGTCACCTCTTTTCTAATGTAATTCACCATTTTGATGTATCCAAAGCAGTCCATCTTCCAGATATGACAGACTTGCTTGATATCAAAGTTGTGATCACTTGTACAGTGTAAGAGTACTGCATCTGAGGTCTCCAGTACTTTGTCACAGAACAGACATGTTGCTCTCGTATCCAACACTTCTGTTTCATCCCAAGCTGCATCATCTCCAACACCATTCATAACATCATCATCCGAGTCGGTCTCAAACTCCTCCACTTCATTATTATGATTTGAGCCGAGATCCATAACTGTTTAAAAGTTTAGAAATTAAACTTAAACCCAACTGATCATGTTTAAATCTCTCAATGTGAGCTATGAGCATCTGTTGATTTGTTAATTATCATCATATATTTTACTCATGCTAAACAAATTGTGTAAACCAGTGACTTAATTACATGTGTACATGTTTCTGTGTAAATTAACTAAATTTTCCAAAATCGATTTCGTAAAAACGAAAGCGTATTGCGAAATAAAGAATTGTAATCAATAGAAAAATAGTAAAAACACGTGTTGTTATTTACCTCCATCCGCCATTTTGTTCAAAAATGTGTCACATGACTAAAAATAGTGTAATTTTCACGTAATTATAAAAGAAATAGCGACACCGTAAAATCTGAGTCGATGCAATGCATGCAGAATAAAGTTTCACTTGCACCATGATCAAAAATTGAGGACAACATGATATTTTCCAACTTTAAAACTGTTTTCCGGAATTTTCACAGAACAAAAGATCTTTGCAATGGTTAAAGATAATTTGAAACAACATATATTTACGCATTTTGAAATGATGTCCTTGTATCTTTAATTTCAAATCAATTTTAGAACGTGCGAAGCAATTGGTGTTTTCCAACAATATCAATGATAATGGGTGGGGTATGAATCATTAGCAATGTTTATTTATATAACAAGACTTGTACTCATTTAACTGTAAACATTTCCTCTGGTATATATATATGTATATATATATATACCAGAGGAAATGTTTGCCTGATATATATATCAGGCCTTCTAAAATTCCAAAATGCAAATCGGTCCAGGTTTTTTTACTACCGTAAGAATCGCACTTATTTAAAAAAAAAATCACTTAAATTGCCTTACATTATGCCTTTACATGTATGCATACCCCACCCACCATGTCAGTAGCATCATGTATTTTCTGCGTTTATTTATTAATAAGGAAAGATTTCAGGTATATTTGTGTATTATTTATAACATACTTTACCACAATGTGTACATTTTAATGACTGACATTATTTTTCCGTGTTACTGAATAATTTTCATTATATTAAAAATGATCGATCGAATCGGAAGTGATGCAAGTTCCGGAAGCTGCGTGAAATAATCACTGTGGAAACCAATGTAATGGTTCAACCACCAAAATAAATCATTCCGAACCTGTCCCAAATCAAAACAAAATTGGTCTGGGTTCACTTTCATTAATTAATGTCATCAATTTTATAATTAAATTATTTTTTTAAAAAAAATGAAACAAACAAGTAACGCTGCACGTTTTATCAAATATTTTAATGACGCAAACAATATTCGGTCCGACTGTCCCAGCTTTGGTTAGCGGTATATCAAAGAAATTACGTACGCAAACACAGTCTTTTGATGAACCGACAGAATGCTATGGGTCGCTGATCACACATCAGAGGCGTGCTTCATAGCGATAGACTCTTCCGATAAACTCCCCTAATACCGTCAATGGTTTGGTCGAAATTGACATCATTTCGCACAGCAGGTGACAAAAGAAACGGATTATTGGGTCAAATGATATTGCCGCAAGGCGTATTTCACAGGTCAGTATGGCATGATAAGAGCAATTTATGAGATTTTATACGACCGATAGAAAATATCTGGACCGATTTTTTATTGAACTTTGAAAATATTTGGACCGATTTCTTATTAAACTTTCAAAACGAAAACCGGTTTTGAACTTCAGAAATTGGTCCAAAAACCGAAAAACCGGCAATTTTAGAAGGCCTGATATATATATATATATATATATATACACACATATCTAAACCCTTCCTCCTCATGCATTACCCCTGGCAAAAAATCGCAAAGTTATAAATCTTGAATAGTCTACCACATGTTGATGCAAAATATGTGGATGTATTGAAAATCACACTAGACCACCATTGGGATTTGGAGACTTCATATCAGTTATGAATCTACACCATATGCTGTCATACATTTAAGATAGCGATATAGGACTTAATGTATATGAAATCTATCAACAGACTTGGTTACTTTAAAAGTTCTGATAACAACAGATGTACAGTACTATAAATTTACGCATCACGGTGGGTTTTAAAAGGATCTAAAGGCCTTTTAAAATGGACATACTTTATAACGTTCTATAGTAACACAGAAACGTTTTTTTATAACTTTAAAACACAGTAGTGACATCGACCTCTCTGGCAAAAAACGGTTGTTCAGTTCTGCTCGTCGGCCTGATATGATGTTGATTTTTTTTTCGTGTATGGTGTTTATTGTTGTCAACAATTTTTCAGTCATATCGCGACGGTGTCTACTTGAGACAGTATTCTAAGCGCTGTCACACTGGAGTATCATGCCGCAGACACATGGTATGATACCCCACCCAGTCACATTATACTGACACCGGGCCGACCAGACCTAGAACTCCCCTCTAAATGCTGAGCGTCAAGCGAGGAAGCTTCTAGTACCATTTTTATAGTCTTTGGTAAGACCCGGCCGGGGATTGAACCCACGACCTTCCGCATGCGAGGCGGACGCTCTACCACTAGACCACGCCGCGGTCCTGATATGTTGAATATTTGTAACTGATGTACTAAAACTATCCCGTGTATGTAAGAGCTAAGATCGGACACAAATCCACATTTATTTTTTTATATAGAAATGACCAATTCATGAAAGATTTATGGTCTAAACAAGATAATGGGACGGAGAGTTAGACGGGTTGATGGATGGGCGATGGACAGACGGACGGACGAAGACCATAACTATATTCCTTTGCAGCTATGCGGCGGGAATGCAAAAATATAATACGAAACGATACGCTTTGAAAAGACTGTTCAGTAACTGTATTTAAGAAAGTCATGATTTGTGTGTAGAAATAAATGGAAATGAACTTGTGGCATAAAAATACATGAGCTTTACGTGACTATTCCTGGGTTACAAGTATTTTGCTTTACATGTGTGTTGTTTGGTGGGATTATCTGTTACTGTGTTTTAGTTATACTGCGCCAAATATCGGGAACGGAGAGAAGGACGGATAAAACGGCGACTGTATTATTCTATGAATACAAACACTCATTGCCAATGATTTAGGCTATATTCATGTAATATATTATTGAACCAGTGTTCAAATACCATATACAATGAAAAAACATTTGAAATACCTTTGCGATTTTTTCTCTTGCATTTACCTCATTACCTCTTGCCTGAAGCTGGTTTTTCACACTTGTCGTGTCGTTTCCATCATTAGTTTTCTTCTTGTCAAGGCCTAACCAAGAAAACAAATCGTAATTTTGTGGCATCAACTAATGTGATGGAACGCATATAAAGGAATGTTAACCCCAATCTGAGCTAGTTTATGACGCTTATTACAAATCTAGGTTAATCACATTAATGTTAATATGACAGTAGCTGTCGGAAGTACGCCTGCAGACGCCTTTACGATTGCGGCTATTATTTTACTAATACGACTGTAAACATTAAACAACTTAATGAAATAATAAGGGTTTACCTTTTTTTAACAAAAATCAAACCACGTATAGAGACGGCAAACTTGCCGATTTTGAAATAACTTCCTTCTATATTATACAATATCAAGGACACTGCATCGCACCTACACTATAAGCAAATGGCGATTTTTTTCAAAGGGAAGTAACTGAGTAACGGCGTTTTCAGCTCGGATCAGTGAACGCGAAGAGTGATTCAGGACTAAGGTTGACAGATTGTAGTCACAGCTTCATGTCGATTTATTGCTAGCAGAGTAGGTAATATTCAGTCTGTATCGTCATGTGTTACTCTACTGGAGAAGGTGAAGGTGTAAATATTGTATATATGTTTTATTTGGTATATACTTAACAATCTGATTAATACGAATTTTTGTAGTCGCCAAGACATTACTGAATATATATGCGAAAGTATAACACCATTTTGATAGTAAAAGTTGATTCATCAGTTTGAACCAGTTGTCAATTATCATGGAAACACATTTTTTTAAAGTCTGATGTTATCAGTTATCAAATACTTTGAATAAAATACATTTTAGAAAAAAAATCACATAAGTGTTTCCTCTACAAGGTCCTGTAAAATATTGGACAGTAATGGGAGTACTTGGCATATTCCTCAGTGTATCATTGCTATGTCTAGACTGAGACTATCCACTCATAAGCCTTGACACTGAACAGAACTGACCATAAGATATTGAATCTTATGTAATACATTCGATTTGAAAGACCAATATCTTCTTTCATTGACGTACAAGACCCACTCTGGAACATTGTCGCAACTTTGTTACTGTACCAGAATGACGTGAGGCGTGAACAAGTAGTGCAGGTTAAAAATTAAGTAAATATTTGTACAGTGTGGAGTATTAATACTGAACCAGTCTCCGCTCTCGAATGCCTTCGTGGTAGACGCCATGGCCATGTGATCTGGCAGCTGGTTCAAGAAGGCTGTGGACGAGTGGAAGAAGGAGTGGCTGAGATTATCGGTTCTGCAAAAGGGTGTTGTATTAATCTCATTGTTATGTAATGATATTTGCAAATTTTCTTCAAAACCTTATTATTACAAAAGGCCCAGTGGGCAAAATGTTACCTCGGCGGGGACGTCATTTCATCGCCGCATCATATAAATTGCTTATAATGATATTAGTGATACAGGTACTCTTGAATCGTGTATTATGATCTGGTTGTTTTATTAATAGAAAGTATTCAAAAACAGTATCAAGTCAGTATAAACCATGTATACCAATACAAACACTGTAATATAGGTATGACCAAGGAAATATAGAAGAAACATTTTTCAAAAACATTGGCATTCCATTTTGTGTAACATTTTAAAACACGGTATTTGTTTCATTTCATTGGATATGAAAATATGAGCTAGATCTGACATCGATATTCAGTATTGAGCTGTTAGATATGGAGCCAGATCGAATATTAATATGCATTTCTTTTTCATTTCTACTTATTTGAATTTGTTTATTTTAGTATTTAAGTAAATTCCTAAATATGTTGATAAAACAGAAGTCTGACTTTATGTTTCCATTATATATTGTACATACACAAAGAAATGAATGAATGATTGCATGACGGAAAGAATGAATGGTAGATGGATTAATGATTGATAAATGAATTAAGAAATGAAGGAAGGGGGGTGAGGGGGGGGGGGGAGGTGAATGAACAGCGTGGCACCGCGGAAGTTGACATAACTGCAAAATTAATAAATAAATGAATAAGACTTCTGACTGAATATTACTCGTATGCATGTATGCGTTAAGAATAGAGTACGAAGTTGTATTTGTTTTTCCACGGACATACACATTGGTTTAAACATATTTTATTCATTCAAATGTATATACATACAAATCAGTTTAACTATAAATATGGATTAGAACGGAAGATTAAATCATATACACACTGGTATTAAAATCAAGAATATCTACAATAGTATGCACAGGATGGAAGAAGGCAACACAAATATGCATGTTACAAGCATATCTGACAGGTCAGTAAAGGTTACCTTGCAGAAGTACTGATTCTAACTTGGAAGGTTTATAAAGATGTTGAAACAATACATATTCAAAAAAAATAATAAAAAACAAAAATAACTTGATTACGGAATTAAGTAAACCGCAACAAACTTGCTCACTGGGTAGACAAACACACGGATGAGTGCTCTGTCCAGCTCGCTCAGACAGTAAACGCACGGAAGAAGGATAGCTCTGCCCAGCTCGCTCTCTGGGTAGACCCATAGAAGAAGGAGAACTCTGCCCAGCTCGCTCTCTGGGTAGACTTACAGAAGGAGGAGTGCTCTGCCCAGCTCGCTCACTGGGTAGATCCACAAAAGGAAGAGAGCTCTGCCCAGCTCGATCTCTGGGTAGACCCATAGAAGAAGGAGAGCTCTGCCCAGCTCGCTCTCTGGGTAGACTTACAGAAGGAGGAGAGCTCTGCCCAGCTCGCTCACTGGGTAGATCCACAGAAGGAAGAGAGCTCTGCCCAGCTCGCTCTCTGGGTAGACCCATAGAATAGAAGGATAGCTCTGCCCAGCTCGCTCTCTGGGTAGACTTACAGAAGGAGGAGAGCTCTGCCCAGCTCGCTCACTGGGTAGACCCACAGAAGGAGGAGGGCTCTGCCCAGTTCACTCACTGGGTAGATCCACAGAAGGAGGAGAGCTCTGCCCAGCTTGCTCACTCGGTAGATCCACAGGAGAGGGGCTCAGCCCAGCTCGCCTACTGGGTAGATCCACAGAAGGAGGAGGGCTCTGCTTAGCTCGCTCTCTGGGTAGACCAATAGAAGGAGAAGAGTTTGTCCAGCTCGCTCACTGGGTAGACGCACAGAATTAGGAGAGCTCTGCCCAGCTCGCTCACACGGTAAACCAATAGATGAAGGAGATCTCTACCCAGCTCGCTCACACGGTAAACCCATAGATGAAGGAAAGCTCTGCCCAGCTCGCTCACTGGGTAGATCCACAGAAGGAGGAGAGCTCCACCCAGCACGCTCACTGGGTAGACCCACAGAAAAAGGAAAATTCTGCCCAGCTCTCACACTAGGTAGATCCACAGAAGGAGGAGAACTCTGCCCACCTCGCTCACTGGGTAGAACCACAGAAGAGGAGAGCTCTGCCCAGCTCGCTCACAGGATATATCCACAGAAGGAGGAGAGCTCCGCCAAGCTCGCTCACTAGGTAGATTCATAGAAAGAGGAAAACTCTGCCCAGCTCGCTCACTGGGTAGACCGACAGAAAGAGGAGAGCTCTGCCGAGCTCGATCACTAGGTAGACCCACAGAAGAAGGAGAGCCCTGCACAGCTTGCTCACTTGATAGACCCGCAGAAGGAACAAAGTTCTGTTCATCTCACTTACTCATTTGGTAGAACCACAGTTCGCTCACTTGGTAGATCCACAGAAAGAGGAGAGCTCTGCCAAACTCACTTATTGGGTAGACCCACAAAAGGAGGAGAGCTCTGCCCAGCTTGCTTACTGGACAGACCCATAGAAGGAGTAGAGCTCTGCCAAACTCGCTTATTGGGTAGACCCGCAAAAGGAGGAGAGCTCTGCCAAGCTCGCTCACTGGATAGATCCACAGAAGGAGTAGAGCTCTGTCCAGCTCGCTTACTGGATAGACCCACAGAAGGAGTAGAGCTCTGCCCAGCTCGCTTATTGGATAGACCCACAGAAGGAGTAGAGCTCTGCCCAGCTCGCTTACTGGATAGACCCACAGAATGAGGAGAGCTCTGCCCAGCTCGCCCACTTTGTAGAACCAGAGAAGGAGGAG
The DNA here is from genome assembly GCA_029582155.1 of Panopea generosa. Lineage (NCBI taxonomy): Eukaryota > Metazoa > Mollusca > Bivalvia > Adapedonta > Hiatellidae > Panopea > Panopea generosa. The sequence continues at coordinate 36,353,857 of CM055898.1, read as the reverse complement.
AGCTCTGCCCAGCTCGCTCACTTTTTAGACCCAGAGAAGGAGGAGAGCTCTGCCCAGCTCGCTCACTTTGTAGACCCAGAGAAGGAGGAGAGCTCTGCCCAGCTCGCTCACTTGGTAAACCTAGAGCTCGCTAACTTGGAAGACCCACTGAAGGAGTAAAGCTTTTGTACAGACTGGCTGCTAAAACAGTACCAAGGGTAAAACTGGAGGGAAGCTCTTTCACGCACGTTCGCTTGCTAGTTAGGTATGCACTCAGACGGACAGTGACAGTGATTTATAAACCATTTAAATGAAATGATGGGAGGAGGGAAGGAGGCAATCAAGCGGCCGAGATAAATCAAAATTCCCGGACAATTAATGGAATATGGTAGGAGGGGAGCCGATGTAGCGGCGTAGCCGTTAACCGATACACGGGTACTGTTCCCATATCTTACCCGTACTGTAATGATGCAATTCAATTTCTAATTATTCTTTGTTGATATACTATAATATATTTGTACACGTAGGGTCATCCGTGTTCTATTGGTATAAGACGGAGCCCAAGATCATTTATTAGGTTCGAGTCCGGCTTGCTCCAAAAACTTTATGTGAGAAAGTTTGCCAGTAACTTGCGGAGGGGCGGTGGTTCTACCTACATTGTGAGATATTCCTCCGCCAGTAAAACTTGATATGCCAAATATAACCTGAAGTGTATTGGAAATGGCGTTAAACCCTTATTCAAAAATAAATACTTCGTACATATAACTGGAATACTGTTAAACTTCGTATCAAACACGATACAGTAATAACTGAGGAGGGGAGCTGCTATGGCGGAAGGTTCAAGTATATGAAGTTATTATTACCAGTATATTTTATGTTTTTTTGTCAATTTGAATATTAACGTCATTTTGTGACATCGAGTGCTAAAAGACGCTCAGTTAACGAAACCACTCTCTCCTGGGATCTTAGAAGGTTAACCAGTACTCGATCACAATCATCTCCACAAGAAACGGATAACTTTTCATTAGGAATCAGCAGTGAGAGACGAATGACAATGAGACACATTGTCGTATATAAATCAGCAGTGAGAGATGAATGACAATAAAAAACATTGTCGTATATAAACCAGCAGTGAGAGACAAATGGCAATGAGACACATTGTCGTATATAATCAAGCAGTGAGAGACGAATGACAATGAGACACATTGTCGTATATAAACCAGCAGTGAGAGACGAATGACAATGAGACACATTGTCGTATATAAACCAGCAGTGAAAGACAAATGACAACGAGACACATTGTCGTATATAAACCAGCAGTGAGAGACGAATGACAATGAGACACATTGTCGTATATAAATCAGCAGTGAGAGACGAATGACAATGAGACACATTGTCGTATATAAACCAGCAGTGAAAGACAAATGACAACGAGACACATTGTCGTATATAAACCTGCAGTGAGATACGAATGACGACGAGGCACATTGTCGTATATAAACCAGCAGTGAGAGACGAATGACAACGAGACACATTGTCGTATATAAACCAGCAGTGAGAGACGAATGACAACGAGAGACATTGTCGTATATAAACCAGCATTGAGAGACGAATGACAACGAGACACATTGTCGTATATAAATCAGCAGTGAGAGATGAATGACAATGAGACACATTGTCGTTTATAAATCATCTCGGAGATATTTTTTTATAGCGCATCATCTTTTTGTATTGAAAAATAACCAAATCCAGTATATGTTTAATGCCGTTTAATTATATCCGTTGATGAATGAATGAGCAAGGAAACACATAACAGCCTACGACTGCATAAATAAGTTCAGTGCTCACATGTTATCATATACAATGATTTGAGTTCAGTGATCACATGTTATCATATACAGGGATCTGAGTTCAGTGATCACATGTTATCATATACAGGGATCTGAGATCAGTGATCACATATAATCATATACAGGGACCTGAGTTCAGTGATCACATGTTATCATATACAGGGATCTGAGTTCAGTGATCACATGTAATCATATACAGGGATCTGAGTTCAGTGATCACATGTTATCATATACAGGGATCTGAGTTCAGTGATCACATGTAATCATATAGAGGCATCTGAGTTCAGTGATCACATGTTATCATATACAGGAATCTGAGTTCAGTGATCACATGTTATCATACACATAAATCTGAGTTAAGTGATCCCATGTTATTATATACAGGAATCTGAATTCAGTGATCACATGTTATCATATGCATGAATCTGAGTTCAGTATTCACATGTTATCATATACAGAAATCTGAGTTCAGTAATCACATGAAATCATATACAGGGATCCTAGTTCAGTGATCACATGTTATCATGTACAGGGATCGGAGTTCAGTAATCACATGTTATCATAAACAGAGATCGAAGTTCAGTAATCGCATGTTATCATATACAATGATCTGAGTTCAGTAATCACATGTTATTATATACAGGCATCTGAGTTCACTAATCACATGTTATCATATACAGAAATCAGAGTTCAGTGATCACAGTCATGTTATCATATACAGGAATCTGAGTTCAGTAATCACATGTTATCATATACATGAATCTGAGTTAAAAAATCACATGTTATCATATACAGGGATCTGAGTTCAGTAATCACATGTTATCATATACAGGGATCTGAGTTCAGTAATCACATGTTATCATATACAGGGATCTGAGTTCAGCAATCACATGTTATCATATACATGAATCTGAGTTCAAAAATCACATGTTATCATATACAGGAATCTGGTTTCAGTATTCACATGTTACCATTTACAGAGATCTGAGTTCAGTAATCACATGTTATCATATACAGGGATCTGAGTTCAGTTATCATATGTAATCATATAGAGGCATCTGAGTTCAATGATCACATGTTATCATATACATGAATCTGAGTTAAAAAATCACATGTTATCATATACAACGATCTGGTTTCAGTAATCACATGTTACCATTTACAGGGATCGGAGTTCAGTAATCACATGTTACCATATACAGGGATCTGAGTTCAGTAATCACATGTTATCATATACATGAATCTGAGTTCAAAAAACACATGTTATCATATACAGGGATCTGGTTTCAGTATTCACATGTTACCATTTACAGGGATCTGAGTTCAGTAATCACATGTTATCATATACAGGGATCTGAGTTCAGTTATCACATGTTATTATATACAGGAATATGAGTTCAGTTATCACATGTTATCATATACAGGGATCTGAGTTCAGTAATCACATGTTATCATATACATGAATCTGAGTTCAAAAATCACATGTAATCATATAGAGGCATCTGAGTTCAGTAATCACATGTTACCATTTACAGGGATCTGAGTTCAGTAATCTCATGTTATCATATACAGGCATCTGAGTTCAGTAATCACATGTTATCATATACAGGCATCTGAGTTCAGTAATCACATGTTATCATATACAGGGATCTGAGTTCAGTAATCACATGTTGTCATATACAGGCATCTGAGTTCAGTAATCACATGTTATCATATACAGGCATATGAGTTCAGTAATCACATATTATCATATTCAGGCATGTGAGTTCAGTAATCACATATTATCATATACAGGCATCTGAGTTTAGTAATCGCATGTTATCATATACAGGAATCTGAGTTCAGTAATCACATGTTATCATATAGAGGCATCTGATTCAGTAATCACATGTTATCATATCCAGGCATCTGAGTTCAGTAATCATATAGAGGCATCTGAGTTCAGTAATCACATGTTATCATATAGAGGCATCTGAGTTCAGTAATCACATATTATCATATAGAGGCATCTGAGTTCAGTAATCACATATTATCATATAAAGGCAACTGAGTTCAGTAATCACATATTATCATTTACAGGTATCTAAGTTCAGTAATCACATATTATCATATAGAGGCATATGAGTTCAGTAATCACATGTTATCATATACAGGCATCTGAGTTCAGTAGTCACATGTTACCATATACAGGCATCTGAATTCAGTAATCACATGTTTCCATATACAGGCATCTGAGTTCAGTAATCACATGTTATCGTTTACAGGAATCTCATGTTGTTTTACTTATACACGTATATGAAGAAACGTAGAATAAACATTTTATAATTAATATTGTAGTAAATCCTTACATTAGTAAATAATGTAATATGTTATTTTATGTTACATCCATTTTTATTCCTTTTAATGAAAATTATAATTCTTGCAGAAAAAAACACGTCAAATTTTGTCCACAAGACGCCTTTTGTCTGCAGAAAAATAGTACAATGGAGACTTCTGTCAGCATCGGGACAAAAGCCGACATATTTTTATGTTTCGCTGTGTATAAAAAGCGTTGTTGACAAAAAGCATCAAGCGGACAAAAACAATTGTCACAGACGTGCAAATAGCCGACGTCTATCTACACATTATTAAAAAGGCATGCTTACATCGAACTGATTTTTACATAATACTAGAGATATTTCATACAGTCAGAAATATGAGTAAATTACATTACTTTTATTCCAAGATAATGCATTAATTAAAACGCTGGTGGTTGAAGGAATGACGTAGTATTGGATCTAGAATTAATTTTATGTAGAAAACAAGAGGATGTTAAAAACGTGTAATCAAATGACAATTATCATGATGATGTTAATAACAATGATGATGATGATGATGACGGTAACGATGATGATGACGGTTATGTTGTTGTTGTTGTTGTTGATGATGATGATGATGACGATGATGTTGATGATAACAGTTTTGATGATGATGATGATGATGATTATGATGATGATGATGATGATGATATTTTTCTTTTTTTATTACGATGATGTTGATCATGATCTAGTTAGGGACATTTATGCGGAAGTTTGTCGGCTGACTCAAAATAATATGCCACTAAACAATAGTGCAATGGCAGATATAAATTGTGTGCACAAAAAAAACTTGTTTTTGTAGAATGTAAATGTATACCCAGTTTTATCTAATTAACACACACCGTATACTTAATAAGCTATAACAACGTTGACGTTTGCTTTAAAGCGTTTATTTCACGCCTGGTAATCTCCCAAACCATCACATAAATGTGTAAAATGTTCGGTAGCATTTCCTGTGATGGTCCGGTCACATGAAATATTGACAACAAAGGCGAGTCGTCTTCAATGTTTCTGTATTTGTCTTGTGGTTCACGCACATCGGTTCTTTTTAAATACGATTCTTTGTTTCTCTGTGATCATTTCTGGAAACGAAGCAGCCGCGGCGAATTTTGTCAATTTTCGGCATGACGAGTGGTTATTACCAGTTGCCCCAATGATTGTAACTTATATTGGATTAAATTTGCTTTGTGTATATGCCCGAGAAGGTCCTTTATTCAATAACACCATATACAGTTGTACACGGTGTTATGGTTCGAAAATTTGTGTGATGGTTCTGTGAGGCATATTATAGATCGGCTGCATTGAAACCCGCTCGTTTTAAAACATTTTATTTTTTCCTATTTATATCATTTTAAAACTAATGACTCGGCAAAAATAAAACTCCTTCCTATGTTGAATTCAACTTTTACACAAGTTTTATAAAATAATATAGCAGGTGAAAGTTACTGTGGGCTGTTTCTATGCTATAGCCTTATATGTCTATGAAGGCAAATTGTGATATAAGTAAATAAAAATAATAACACCACTTTTTTTTAAATAATAATTATGATTCGGTGTACAGGGTGAATTATCTATAAAGCCGATCGACAGACAAATAAATTTAAAAATTTAGACAGACAGACATAATATATCGTCAGATTTATATCATATTATGATAAGATTTGGTTGCCATTTATTATACACCGATAAAGTATCTGATATCAAACGCATGTCAAAGCAATCACATCTCCAGTTTATTAAGTAATAGCGCTACACAAGCATTGTTTCCAGATGAATGGGTCTGTTGTTAATCTACGTAAGATTCTGCGGGGTATCAGTATCATACCAACATAATGTTTTATCTTACAACCACAATAATTATGCAGCCTTCCTATCCCCCCACACACTCCCACATATCATACCAACATAATGTTTTATCTTACAACCACAATAATTATGCAGCCTTCCTATCCCCCCACACACTCCCACATATCATACCAACATAATGTTTTATCTTACAACCACAATTATGCAGCCCTCCTATTCCCCCACACACTCCCACATATCATACCAACATAATGTTTTATCTTACAACCACAATAATTATGCAGCCTTCCTATCCCCCACACACTCCCACATATCATACCAACATAATGTTTTATCTTACAACCACAATTATGCAGCCCTCCTATTCCCCCACACACTCCCACATATCATACCAACATAATGTTTTATCTTACAACCACAATAATTATGCAGCCTTCCTATCCCCCCACACACTCCCACATATCATACCAACATAATGTTTTATCTTAAACCACAATAATTATGCAGCCTTCCTATCCCCCCACACACTCCCACATATCATACCAACATAATGTTTTATCTTACAACCACAATTATGCAGCCTTCCTATCCCCCCACACACTCCCACATATCATACCAACATAATGTTTTATCTTAAAACCACAATAATTATGCAGCCTTCCTATCCCCCACACACTCCCACATATCATACCAACATAATGTTTTATCTTACAACCACAATTATGCAGCCCTCCTATTCCCCCACAAACTCCCACATATCATACCAACATAATGTTTTATCTTACAACCACAATAATTATGCAGCCTTCCTATCCCCCCACACACTCCCACATATCATACCAACATAATGTTTTATCTTAAACCACAATAATTATGCAGCCTTCCTATCCCCCCACACACTCCCACATATCATACCAACATAATGTTTTATCTTACAACCACAATTATGCAGCCTTCCTATTCCCCCACACACTCCCACATATCATACCAACATAATGTTTTATCTTACAACCACAATACTTATGCAGCCTTCCTATCCCCCCACACACTCCCACATATCATACCAACATAATGTTTTATCTTACAACCACAATAATTATGCAGCCTTCCTATCCCCCACACACTCCCACATATCATACCAGCATAATGTTTTATCTTACAACCACAATTATGCAGCCTTCCTATCCCCCCACACACTCCCACATATCATACCAACATAATGTTTTACCTTACAACCACAATAATGCAGCCTTCCTATCCCCCCACACACTCCCACATATCATACCAACATAATGTTTTATCTTACAACCACAATTATGCAGCTTTCCTATCCCCCCACACACTCCCACATATCATACCAACATAATGTTTTATCTTACAACCACAATTATGCAGCATTCCTATTCCCCATCACACTCCTACATATCATACCAACATAATGTTTTATCTTACAACCACAATTATGCAGCCCTCCTATTCCCCCACACACTCCCACATATCATACCAACATAATGTTTTATCTTACAATCACAATTATGCAGCCCTCCTATTCCCCATCACACTCCCACATATCATACCAACATAATGTTTTATCTTACAACCACAATTATGCAGCCCTCCTATTCCCCCACACACTCCCACATATCATACCAACATACTGTTTTATATTACAACCACAATTATGCAGCCCTCCTATTCCCCCACACACTCCCACATATCATACCAACAGCCTTCCTATTCCCCCACACACTCCCACATATCATACCAAAATAATGTTTTATCTTACAACCACAATTACGCAGCCCTCCTATTCCCCCACACACTCCCACATATCATACCAACAGCCTTCCTATTCCCCCACACACTCCCACATATCATACCAAAATAATGTTTTATCTTACAACCACAATTATGCAGCCCTCCTATTCCCCCACACACTCTCACATATCATACCAACAGCCTTCCTATTCCCCCACACACTCCCACATATCATACTAACATAATGTTTTATCTTACAACCACAATTATGCAGCCCTCCTATTCCCCCACACACTCCCACATATCATACCAACATAATGTTTTATCTTACAACCACAATTATGCAGCCCTCCTATGCTCCCACAAACTCCCACATATCATACCAACATAATGTTTTATCTTACAACCATAATTATGTAGCCCTCCTATGCCCCCACAAACTCCCACATATCATACCAACATAATGTTTTATCTTACAACCACAATTATGCAGCCCTCCTATTCCCCCACAAACTCCCACATATCATACCAACATAATATTTTATCTTACAACCACAATTACGCAGCCCTCCTATTCCCCCACACACTCCCACATATCATACCAACATAATGTTTTATCTTACAACCACAATTATGCAGCCCTCCTATTCCCCCACACTCTCCCACATATCATACCAACATACTATTTTATCTTACAACCACAATTATGCAGTCCTCCTATTCCCCCACACACTCCCACATATTTAATGAGTTTTGCGTATTACAAAAAGGATTTAGCTACGCCCCTGTTGATATTATTGTTTTTAAGATAGTTCGTGGACCATCCTAATAAACAGTAAGTTAATGTTTATAGTTTAAACATATATTATTTCAAATATTTGAAATGGGATTGGACCACAAGTTCCTCCAACTTAGATTCGATACTTCCGCTACAAGAAACACATTTACAGTCACAGTGTATAAAAGAACAAACTACACATGTTATGATTATACAAACAATTATAACTATTTAATTGGAGAGAGAAAGAAAGAAAGAAAGAAAGAAAGAAAGAAAGAAAGAAAGAAAGAAAGAGAGAGTGTGAATGAGAGAGAGATAGAGAGGGGGGGGGGGAGATAAAGAGAAATGGAGAGACAATATATAAGCTGAGGAAAAAAAAGAAGTATATGAGTGTCTACTCTCAATGACAGGCATATTCTCAGATTTATATTTTAGACAGGACACACTAGCACACAGGTACGTGCATATCTTCAATCTTATATAATTAAAAGGCAACAAGTTCATATACAGCAACTGTTTCCGTGGTATATAAATATCTGTTTGAGAAGGCATACAAAAATATATGATATTATATTAATATGACTGTATAATTCCTTGGCTATATTAAGTAGCTAATATTAAGTTGAACAAAGTACTCATATGTATAATACCTATACATGGTTTGTTCAACTCGGCTATTCAAACCATAACTATTTGTTTTGTGTTTTTTCTTTCATTTATTGTTCATAGTCATACTAATATCTATGCGTGTCTTTGATACACTTATGAACAACACCCGCACTAGTTATATTATCTTCTATAGATAGAGATTCACTTCCACGCAGTAGTAGATTAATATTTAACGGATGTACTGCTCGTGTCGTTTGATCTTTGATTGATATATCTAGGACATTTAAAAAAGTAATGGTCGGCATTTTCTATAAACTCTTCACACTATGATAATGTGGGTCATATGTTTTAAAATAATAAGTATTGGGACAGCAAATACTTGAAATATTTGTGTGTGTCCTATGAAAGTTAGCTCAGTCGGTAGCACATTTGACTATCATTTCATAGGTCGTGAGTTCGAATCCGCACTCGGCCACATTCTCCGTGCTGTTTGATATATGTATGACAACATCGTGTCTTATTGTCTTTTGTTTCTCATTGCTAATTCAAGTTGAAAAAGTATCATCTACTTGCGGAAATTGGTGCACGAGTACTAGTTAACCTCCCAGGATCCCAGGAAAAGATGGTTAGATTATCTGATCTTCTGTTAGCCCTCGATGGCATTAAACGATGCTAAATGTGTTATCAATCAAGCAGTCTATTACTCGCTGGGGGGTGTGTGTGGGGGGGGGGGGGGGGGGGTGTAATGTATACGTATTGTATACAATGTATACGAAATGAGGAAACATAAGAAGGTTTAAAAACGAGCGGGTTTCAATGCAGCCGAACCATAACATGCCTCACAGAACCATCACACCTTAACACTGTGTACACATGTGTCTTTGTCTTTGGTTTTCACATATTATTACCCCGTCAACAGCGAACCCGCCTCTGATCTATAAACCTTACACTTATACATATCGATTTAGTTAAATAAAAAACTTACCCCGAGCAAGAACTATTTTTGAAACGTATCGATAAACATTACACTGTGTGTTTACTTCAAACCACTATTTCATTAATTCCCGTTTGTGCTGGTTTTGGTTTTACATACTCCCTCCATCTCTATTTATTATTATAAAATCACGAATCCGCTCCTGGTCATTGCATTGAAATAGAGGGGTAGATCCAGAATGTGTATGTGTGGGGGGGGGGGAGCGTACTTAAGTTGTACAATACGAGATCTGAACGGGTATGCATGTTTTTCAGTAAGAATATTGTGAATTGTAATAAAATATTGGAGTTTAGGGGGTGGGGACATACGCCGGACTATATCCGCCATTGAAAATCTATTAACCATACACATACATATACAGATTAAGTATAATACATCATGGGCATGTAAACAGGACGCTTTGTCCGCACACAACACCGAAATACAAATTCCAGGAAATCTACTTTCGTTTTCGTTTACGGGAAATACAAATCAGGTCAATGACGCTTAGTTACAACTTGTTTATCAGACGTAGCGGTCGTATAATATTTAAAGCGAGGCGATCAAAATGGCGACATCAAAATATATGGGGCGGACACTTCAGGGCGCATCAGATGAAATCTTTGAATTCACATGTTCTGCTTGCAAGACAAAAAACAGGACTAGGGAAGCCACCCATTATTGTGTAGACTGCGTGGATTATTATTGTAGTACATGTGTTAATGTTCACGATGTTCCATATATGAAGGGTCATAAACTGCTGGGTAGGACGGAGTTCCCGACCAGCGTATCCAGGAGTTTAGTGTCTGTGCCGACGGACAGGTGTCCACTACATCCTACTAAACTTCTGGATATGATTTGCCAGAATGACGACGAGATTGGATGCACCGTCTGTATGGCCGTTAAACACAGGTAAGTATTGTACTTTAATCATATAGTTATAAGTGTTTAATTATTAATTTACCCGTAAAATATTGAATTTAATAACTTAAAAGGGAAATTATCTGGATTTTTCAAACTTTTAAAATTGGTTAAAAATATGTTTTTCCAGTATAAACTCACTGACCCCGCATGTCCAAACGGATATCTATCAACACATGCCTATACAAACGGATATCTATCAACACATGCCTATACAAACGGATATCTATCAACACATGCCTATACAAACGGATATTTATCAAAACATGCCTATACACATGATTCTTTTGTTTGGGCTACGCGCCAAGGTTAGACTAAAATAGATTTCCTGCTTAAAAGTGCAACCTAATATGTGAAGTATTTTAAGTCACCTGATTGCATTTGATCCCGTTACATGTATGTACAGGGGCAGAACCAGGATTTCAGACTAGAGGGGCGCAACACAAAATCTGAACGGTCACAGATGTTTTTCAGTAGAAATATATAATAGTGAATTTTAATAAAATATAGGAGTTTATAAGGGAGTGGGTGGGGGTAACGCCTCTTTCTAAAGAGTAGATCTGCCGTTGATACAGGCTTGTAACACGAAGTAGGTATTGTTTCATCTTAGAATCCGAATAACGTAAAGCATTATTTAACTGCGGTCAATTTTAAGAACGTAGATGTACCATTTCAAGTTTAAACATCGATTATGGTCACGTTTTGGTTTGATTTGACATACCAAACAATTCGGGTTCTATTTATTAACGATAATGAAATTCTTTTTATTTATTTTGATATTAATTATATTTTTAAGACATTCATAGCGTTTTTTCCTTTAACTTTAAGCTAAACTCATCTATGTGCAAGCAAAAGCTATCTAGTCAGGTGGGATCCACAATTGTCAAGGGTGAAGGTCCAAGCTATTATTAGATAGGGTTGAGAGCCACCAGTGTTAGGTGTTCAGTGATATTATTAGGTGGGGTTGAGAGCCACCATTGTAAGGTGTTCAGTGATAATATTAGGTGGGGTTGAGAGCCAACAGTGTAAGGTGTTCAGTGATATTATTAGGTGGGGTTGAGAGCCACCAGTGTAAGGTGTTCAGTGATATTAGGTGCGGGGTTGAGAGCCACCAGTGTAAGGTGTTCAGTGATATTATTAGGTGGGGTTGGAGCCACCAGTGTAAGGTGTTCAGTGATATTATTAGGTGGGATTGAGAGCCACCAGTGTAAGGTGTTCAGTGATATAATTAGGTGGGGTTGAGAGCCACCAGTGTAAGGTGTTCAGTGATATAATTAGGTGGGGTTGAGAGCCACCAGTGTAAGGCGTTCAGTGATATTATTAGGTGGGGTTGAGAGCCACCATTGTAAGGTGTTCAGTGATATTATTAGGTTGGGTTGAGAGCCACCAGTGTAAGGTGTTCAGTGATATTATTAGGTGGGGTTAAAGGCCACCATTGTAAGGTATTCAGTGATATTATTAGGTGGGGTTGAGAGCCACCATTGTAAGGTGTTCAGTGATAATATTAGGTGGGGTTGAGAGCCAACAGTGTAAGGTGTTCAGTGATATTATTAGGTGGGGTTGAGAGCCACCAGTGTAAGGTGTTCAGTGATATTAGGTGCGGGGTTGAGAGCCACCAGTGTAAGGTGTTCAGTGATATTATTAGGTGGGGTTGAGAGCCACCAGTGTAAGGTGTTCAGTGATATTATTAGGTGGGATTGAGAGCCACCAGTGTAAGGTGTTCAGTGATATAATTAGGTGGGGTTGAGAGCCACCAGTGTAAGGTGTTCAGTGATATAATTAGGTGGGGTTGAGAGCCACCAGTGTAAGGTGTTCAGTGATATTAGTAGGTGGGGTTGAGAGCCACCAGTGTAAGGTGTTCAGTGATATTATTAGGTGGGATTGAGAGCCACCAGTGTAAGGTGTTCAGTGATATTATTAGTCGGGATTGAGAGCCACCAGTGTAAGGTGTTCAGTGATATTATTAGTCGGGGCTGAGAGCCACCAGTGTAAGGTGTTCAGTGATATTATTAGGTGGGGTTGAGAGCCACCAGTGTAAGGTGTTCAGTGATATTATTGGGTGGGGTTGAGAGCCACCAGTGTATAAGGTGTTCAGTGATATTATTAGTTGGGGTTGAGACCCACCAGTGTAAGGTGTTCAGTGATATTATTAGGTGGGGTTGAGAGCCACCAGTATGAGGTGTTCAGTGATATTATTAGTTGGGGTTGAGACCCACCACTGTAAGGTGTTCAGTGATATTATTAGGTGGGGTTGAGACCCACCAGTGTAAGGTGTTCAGTGATATTATTAGGTGGGGTTGAGACCCACCAGTGTAAGGTGTTCAGTGATATTATTAGGTGGGGTTGAGACCCACCAGTGTAAGGTGTTTTGAGAGCCACCAGTGTAAGGTGTTCAGTGATATTATTAGTTGGGGTTGAGGCCCACCACTGTAAGGTGTTCAGTGATATTATTGGGTGGGGTTGAGAGCCACCAGTGTAAGGTGTTCAGTGATATTATTGGGTGGAGTTGAGACCCACCACTGTAAGGTGTTCAGTGATATTATTAAGTGGGGTTGAGAGCCACCAGTGTAAGGTGTTCAGTTGTATTATTAGGTGGGGTTGAGACCCACCACTGTAAGGTGTTCAGTGATATTATTAGGTGGGCTTGAGAGCCACCAGTACGAGGTGTTCAGTGGTATTATTAGGTGGGGTTGAGACCCACCAGTGTAAGGTGTTCAGTGATAGTATTAGGTGGGGTTGAGACCCACCAGTGTAAGGTGTTCAGCGATATCATTAGGTGGGGTTGAGAGCCGACAGTGTAAGGTGTTCAGTGATATTAGTAGGTGGGGTTGAGAGCCACCAGTGTAAGGTGTTCAGTGATATTAGGTGCGGGGTTGAGAGCCACCAGTGTAAGGTGTTCAGTGATATTATTAGGTGGGGTTGAGAGCCACCAGTGTAAGGTGTTCAGTGATATTATTAGGTGGGATTGAGAGCCACCAGTGTAAGGTGTTCAGTGATATAATTAGGTGGGGTTGAGAGCCACCAGTGTAAGGTGTTCAGTGATATAATTAGGTGGGGTTGAGAGCCACCAGTGTAAGGCGTTCAGTGATATTATTAGGTGGGGTTGAGAGCCACCATTGTAAGGTGTTCAGTGATATTATTAGGTTGGGTTGAGAGCCACCAGTGTAAGGTGTTCAGTGATATTATTAGGTGGGGTTAAAGGCCACCATTGTAAGGTATTCAGTGATATTATTAGGTGGGGTTGAGAGCCACCATTGTAAGGTGTTCAGTGATAATATTAGGTGGGGTTGAGAGCCAACAGTGTAAGGTGTTCAGTGATATTATTAGGTGGGGTTGAGAGCCACCAGTGTAAGGTGTTCAGTGATATTAGGTGCGGGGTTGAGAGCCACCAGTGTAAGGTGTTCAGTGATATTATTAGGTGGGGTTGAGAGCCACCAGTGTAAGGTGTTCAGTGATATTATTAGGTGGGATTGAGAGCCACCAGTGTAAGGTGTTCAGTGATATAATTTGGTGGGGTTGAGAGCCACCAGTGTAAGGTGTTCAGTGATATAATTAGGTGGGATTGAGAGCCACCAGTGTAAGGTGTTCAGTGATATTAGTAGGTGGGGTTGAGAGCCACCAGTGTAAGGTGTTCAGTGATATTATTAGGTGGGATTGAGAGCCACCAGTGTAAGGTGTTCAGTGATATTATTAGTCGGGATTGAGAGCCACCAGTGTAAGGTGTTCAGTTATATTATTAGTCGGGGCTGAGAGCCACCAGTGTAAGGTGTTCAGTGATATTATTAGGTGGGGTTGAGAGCCACCAGTGTAAGGTGTTCAGTGATATTGTTGGGTGGGGTTGAGAGCCACCAGTGTATAAGGTGTTCAGTGATATTATTAGTTGGGGTTGAGACCCACCAGTGTAAGGTGTTCAGTGATATTATTAGGTGGGGTTGAGAGCCACCAGTATGAGGTGTTCAGTGATATTATTAGTTGGGGTTGAGACCCACCACTGTAAGGTGTTCAGTGATATTATTAGGTGAGGTTGAGACCCACCAGTGTAAGGTGTTCAGTGATATTATTAGGTGGGGTTGAGACCCACCAGTGTAAGGTGTTCAGTGATATTAGTAGGTGGGGTTGAGACCCACCAGTGTAAGGTGTTTTGAGAGCCACCAGTGTAAGGTGTTCAGTGATATTATTAGTTGGGGTTGAGGCCCACCACTGTAAGGTGTTCAGTGATATTATTGGGTGGGATTGAGAGCCACCAGTGTAAGGTGTTCAGTGATATTAGGTGCGGGGTTGAGAGCCACCAGTGTAAGGTGTTCAGTGATATTATTAGGTGGGGTTGAGAGCCACCAGTGTAAGGTGTTCAGTGATATTATTAGGTGGGATTGAGAGCCACCAGTGTAAGGTGTTCAGTGATATAATTTGGTGGGGTTGAGAGCCACCAGTGTAAGGTGTTCAGTGATATAATTAGGTGGGGTTGAGAGCCACCAGTGTAAGGTGTTCAGTGATATTAGTAGGTGGGGTTGAGAGCCACCAGTGTAAGGTGTTCAGTGATATTATTAGGTGGGATTGAGAGCCACCAGTGTAAGGTGTTCAGTGATATTATTAGTCGGGATTGAGAGCCACCAGTGTAAGGTGTTCAGTTATATTATTAGTCGGGGCTGAGAGCCACCAGTGTAAGGTGTTCAGTGATATTATTAGGTGGGGTTGAGAGCCACCAGTGTAAGGTGTTCAGTGATATTATTGGGTGGGGTTGAGAGCCACCAGTGTATAAGGTGTTCAGTGATATTATTAGTTGGGGTTGAGACCCACCAGTGTAAGGTGTTCAGTGATATTATTAGGTGGGGTTGAGAGCCACCAGTATGAGGTGTTCAGTGATATTATTAGTTGGGGTTGAGACCCACCACTGTAAGGTGTTCAGTGATATTATTAGGTGAGGTTGAGACCCACCAGTGTAAGGTGTTCAGTGATATTATTAGGTGGGGTTGAGACCCACCAGTGTAAGGTGTTCAGTGATATTATTAGGTGGGGTTGAGACCCACCAGTGTAAGGTGTTTTGAGAGCCACCAGTGTAAGGTGTTCAGTGATATTATTAGTTGGGGTTGAGGCCCACCACTGTAAGGTGTTCAGTGATATTATTGGGTGGGGTTGAGAGCCACCAGTGTAAGGTGTTCAGTGATATTATTGGGTGGAGTTGAGACCCACCACTGTAAGGTGTTCAGTGATATTATTAAGTGGGGTTGAGAGCCACCAGTGTAAGGTGTTCAGTTGTATTATTAGGTGGGGTTGAGACCCACCACTGTAAGGTGTTCAGTGATATTATTAGGTGGGCTTGAGAGCCACCAGTACGAGGTGTTCAGTGGTATTATTAGGTGGGGTTGAGACCCACCAGTGTAAGGTGTTCAGTGATAGTATTAGGTGGGGTTGAGACCCACCAGTGTAAGGTGTTCAGCGATATCATTAGGTGGGGTTGAGAGCCGACAGTGTAAGGTGTTCAGTGATATTATTAGGTGGGATTGAGAGCCACCAGTGTAAGGTGTTCAGTGATATTATTAGGTGGGATTGAGAGCCACCAGTGTAAGGTGTTCAGTGATATTATTGGGTGGGGTTTAGAGCCACCAGTGTAAGGTGTTCAGTGATATTATTAGTTGGGGTTGAGAGCCACCAGTGTAAGGTGTTCAGTGATATTATTAGGTGAGGTTGAGACCCACCAGTGTAAGGTGTTCAGTGATATTATTGGGTGGGGTTGAGAGCCACCAGTATGAGGTGTTCAGTGATATAATTAGGTGGGGTTGAGAGCCACCAGTGTAAGGTGTTCAGTGATATAATTAGGTGGGGTTGAGAGCCACCAGTGTAAGATGTTCAGTGATATTATTGGGTGGGGTTGAGAGCCACCAGTGTAAGGTGTTCAGTGATATTATTAGGTGGGATGGAGAGCCACCAGTGTAAGGTGTTCAGTGATATTACTGGGTGGGGTTGAGAGCCACCAGTGTAAGGTGTTCAGTGATATTATTGGGTGGGGTTGAAAGCCACCAGTGTAAGGTGTTCAGTGATATTATTAGGTGGGGTTGAGAGCCACCAGTGTAAGGTGTTCAGTGATATAATTAGGTGGGGTTGAGAGCCACCAGTGTAAGGTGTTCAGTGATATTAGTAGGTGGGGTTGAGAGCTACCAGTGTAAGGTGTTCAGTGATATAATTAGGTGGGGTTGAGAGCCACCAGTGTAAGGTGTTCAGTGATATAATTAGGTGGGGTTGAGAGCCACCAGTGTAAGGTGTTCAGTGATATAATTAGGTGGGGTTGAGAGCCACCAGTGTAAGGTGTTCAGTGATATTAGTAGGTGGGGTTGAGAGCCACCAGTGTAAGGTGTTCAGTGATATAAGTAGGTGGGGTTGAGAGCCACCAGTGTAAGGTGTTCAGTGATATAATTAGGTGGGGTTGAGAGCCACCAGTGTAAGGTGTTCAGTGATATTAGTAGGTGGGGCTGAGAGCCACCAGTGTAAGGTGTTCAGTGATATTACTGGGTGGGGTTGAGAGCCACCAGTGTAAGGTGTTCAGTGATATTATTGGGTTGGGTTGAGAGCCACCAGTGTAAGGTGTTCAGCCAGACGGGGATACCGTCCGATGATTTTGCTCCATGCACAGCGGAGAACTCATTGTCTTGAAAGTAAAAACATGACAGAGAGTAAATAGTATGTACTGAATGTTTTTACGGTGTACAGATACAACATATAGCCTACGTCTCAAACTAGAAGTTACATTCCAGACTAACGGCCTAATGTACAATGACATAACGCTGACATACAGAGAAAAATGAATGGTGAACAAATGAACATATACCTTTATAATCTAATACATGAAGTGTTATCGTTTACGACATGCAATTGACACAGTTGTGCAGTTATTATTGATAATATAAATACACAAGTATATAATATTATGTAGACTGATAATCAAAATAAGCCGGTATACATATGTAGACCGATAATTAGAACAGGCGAGTACATATGCAGAATGATAATTAAAATGCATCAGTACATATGCAGAATGATAATTAAAATGCATCAGTACATATGCAGACTGGTAATTAAAATGCATCAGTACATATGCAGACTGGTAATTAAAATGCATCAGTACATATTCAGACTGATAATCAAAGTACACCAGTACTTATGTAGACTGATAATTAAACACGCCAGTACAACTAAAACACGTCAGTACATATGCAGAACGATAATTAAAATACACCAGTACATATGCAGACTGGTAATTAAAAAACACCAATACATATGCAGACTTATAATCAAAATACACCAGTACTTATGCAGACTGGTAATTAAAATACACCAGTACATATGCAGACATGTAATTGAAAAACACCAGTCGATATGCAGACTGGTAATTAAAATGCATCAGTACATATGCAGACTGGTAATTTAAAAACATTGGTAATTAGAAAACATCAGTACATATGCAGACTGATAATTAAAATACACCAGTACATATGCAGACTGGTAATTAAAATACACCAGTACATATGCAGACTGGTAACTAAAATACACCAGTACATATGCAGACTGAAAATCAAAATACACCAGTACATATGCAGACTGGTAATAAAATACACCAGTACATATGCAGACTGGTAACTAAAATACACCAGTACATATGCAGACTGAAAATCAAAATACACCAGTACATATGCAGACTGGTAATTAAAATACACCAGTACATATGCAGACATGTAATTAAAAAACACCAGTCGATATGCAGACTGGTAATTAAAATGCATCAGTACATATGCAGACTGGTAATTTAAAAACATTGGTAATTAGAAAACATCAGTACATATGCAGACTGATAATCAAAATACACCAGTACATATGCAGACTGGTAATTAAAATACACCAGTACATATGCAGACATGTAATTAAAAAACACCAGTCGATATAAAGACTGGTAATTAAAATGCATCAGTACATATGCAGACTGGTAATTTAAAAACATTGGTAATTAGAAAACATCAGTACATATGCAGACTGATAATAAAAATACACCAGTACATATGCAGACTGGTAATTAAAATGCATCAGTACATATGCAGACTGATAATCAAAATACACCAGTACATATGCAGACTGGTAATTATAAAGCATCAGTACATACGCAGACTGGTAATTATAAAGCATCAGTACATATGCAGACTGATAATCAAAATACACCAGTACATATATAGACTGATAACCAAAATACACCAGTACATATGCAGACTGATAATCAAAATACACCAGTACATATGCAGGCTGATAATCAAAATACACCAGTATTTATGTAGACTGATAATCAAAATACACCAGTACATACGCAGACTGGTAATCAAAATACACCAGTACATATGCAGACTGATAATTAAAATGCATCAGTACATATGCAGACTGGTAATCAAAATACACCAGTACATATATAGACTGATAATCAAAATACACCAGTACATATGCAGACTAATAATTAAAATACACCAGTACATATATAGACTGATAATCAAAATACACCAGTACATATGCAGACTGATAATAAAAAAACACCAGTACATATGCAGACTGGTAATCAAAATACACCAGTACATATGCAGACTGGTAATTAAAATGCATCAGTACATATGCAGACTGGTAATTAAAAAACACCAGTACATATGCAGACTGGTAATTAAAATGCATCAGTACATACGCAGACTGGTAAGTATAAAGCATTAGTACATAATGCTGACTGATAATCAAAATACACCAGTACATATGCAGACTGGTAATTAAAATACACCAGTACATATGCAGACTGGTAATTAAAAAACACCAGTACATATGCAGACTGGTAATCAAAATACACCAGTACATATGCAGACTGGTAATTAAAATACACCAGTACATATGCAGACTGATAATTAAAAAACACCAGTCCATATGCAGACTGGTAATTAAAATGCATCAGTACATATGCAGACTGGTAATTAAAAAACATTGGTAATTAGAAAACATCAGTACATATGCAGACTGATAATAAAAATACACCAGTACATATGCAGACTGATAATCAAAATACACCAGTACATATGCAGACTGATAATCAAAATACGTCAGTACATATGCAGACTGGTAATTAAAATGCATCAGTACATATGCAGACTGATAATCAAAATACACCAGTACATATGCAGACTGGTAATTATAAAGCATCAGTACATACGCAGACTGGTAATTATAAAGCATCAGTACATATGCAGACTGATAATCAAAATACACCAGTACATATATAGACTGATAACCAAAATACACAAGTACATATGCAGTCTGATAATCAAAATACACCAGTACATATGCAGACTGGTAATTAGAAAACATCAGTAAATATGCAGACTGATAATCAAAATACACCAGTACATATGTAGACTGATAATCAAAATACACCAGTACATATGCAGACTGGTAATTATAAAGCATCAGTACATACGCAGACTGGTATTTATAAAGCATCAGTACATATGCAGACTGGTAATTATAAAGCATCAGTACATACGCAGACTGATAATCAAAATACACCAGTACATATGCAGACTGGTAATTATAAAGCATCAGTACATACGCAGACTGGTAATTATAAAGCATCAGTACATATGTAGACTGATAACCAAAATACACCAGTACATATGCAGACTGATAATCAAAGTACGACAGTACATATGTAGACCGATAATTAAAATATGGTAGTATATATGTTGACCAACAATTTAAATACGCCCGTTCATATGCAGACTGATAATTAAAACACGGCAGTACATATGCTGACCGATGATTAAAATACGCCAGAACATATGATAATTAAAACACGACAGTACATAAATACTATGTAGACTGATAATTAAAATACGGCAGTACATTTGGTGACCGATGATTAAAATACGTCAGTATATACATTGTATGCAAACTGATAATTTGTTTGTATTTTGATAATAGGCATAACGTGTATGACAGAAAAATATAAGACGTACCTATTTCCATCTGTTATAATTGGTACACTGTATTATTCTGTTGTTTTTCAAAAACATTTTCACATTTTTCTTTGAAAACTAACCCACCCTCAGTAATTTTGTGTAAATGTTCTGCATTTCTTTAATGTGAAGTTTCATTTAGAAATACTGGCACATTAATATCCCCTCGTGATTATATGTTCATTTCTCCTCATGGTTATACCTTCATGAATATCTCCTCATGAGCATACGTTCATATCTCCTCATGATTATACGTTCATATCTCCTCATGATTATACGTTCATACCTCTTCATTATTATACGTTCGTATCTCATGATTATACGTGCATATCTCCTCATGTTTATACGTTCATATCTCCTCATGATTATTCTGTCATATCTCCTCATGAGTAAACGTTCATATCTCCTCATGTTTATACGGTCATATCTCCTCATGATTATTCTGTCATATCTCCTCATGAGTAAACGTTCATATCTCCTCATGTTTATACGGTCATATATCCTCATGATTATTCTGTCATATCTCCTCATGAGTAAACGTTCATATCTCCTCATGATTATACGTTCATATCACCTCATGATTATACATACATATCTCCTCATGATTATACGTTCATATCTCCTCATGATTATACGTTCATATATCCTCACGATTATACGTTCGTATCTCCTCGTGAGTATACGTTCATATCTCCTCGTGATTAAACCTTCATATTTCCTCATGATTATAGGCTCGTATCTCCTCGTGATTATACGTTCATATCTCTTAATAATTATACGGTCTTTTCATGATTATACGGCCATATCTCCTCATGTCTATACGTTCGTATTTGTAAATATTGACTGGACTCGTGTACATGCGTATAATCGATGTCTACATTGCAGTGTGTTCCTTTAACAGTGGTTTTGAAATAAAATAACAAGGAAATGTACATGATAACATCTCGGAGTAATTGTATTATACAATTACTAAATACATGTGCTTGCGTGCGTGCAGCGGGGGGTAGGGGGGGGGGGGGGGGGGCGGGGGGGGGGGGTTGGTGCGGGGATTTGTCCAACATTTGACATATAAAATGTAAACAACCAAATATATCGTGTAAAATTGATGAGCAACATTGTATATATTATATTTATTTAGAGTTATTTTTTCTGATGTCGTCAGTTTATCTAATCTGAGACCGTCTGTTTAATCATTAATATAATACAGGACATCAATCCAAAGTTACAGCAAATACAGTACATATTTTAGGTTCTGTATATATTAGCATGTTTTTGTATATGTTGTTACGGGGATCTGCCAATACAGAAAACATCCACGGTTATGATGTACAGTCAAACATGTTTTAGTCGTCACCTGTATTTAGCAGCCACTTGTCTTAAGCAGCCACATTTACTATTTCAATTTATATGGTTTCAGAGTAAATCAACGTGTATTTAGCAACAACCTGTCTTAAAAGGCCGTTTTTGCGCCTTCCCTTGACTGGCTGCTTAAGTCAGGTTTGACTGTATATATTAGTTTAGTATTTATTTTTCTTTTACAAAACAATTTATTTAACCGTTTTCAGGTCGTGTATAGATGTGGTCTACATTCCCGAAGAAATAGACAACATTTATAACGAAGGTGATATTACCCGGCTCAAGACAGATCTCACAAAAGCTAAGCTTTGTTTGGAAGATTTTGTTAAATCTCGACAAAACGGCATCGACCAGGTCATCAAAAACAGAGCCGTCGCTTTGGTCAAAATCAAAGAATTCAGACGGAAGATTAATACAACCCTAGATCAATTAGAGAAAGCAACAATTAACGAATTTGAATCAAATATTAAAGCTCTTACCGACAAAATAAATAAAACCTTAGACGCCATGAGCACCGTGCTTAAAGACGTTGAGTCATGTCAGCAGAAACTGGAATCTGCGAAGAAGAATCAATCACAACAATTCGTGTGCCTGAAGATAGGTCAGCAGAAACTGTCCGAGGCAGAAAAACTACGCAAAGAAGAAGAAAAACCGTTGCAAATTGTAAAAATTGACTTTGAAGAAAATCGCTCAATAAAAGCATTTCTGAACAAACTGGACACACTTGGAAAACTTATTGAACAGTCAAATAGTAACCTGCATCAAGTGACAAAACAGTCTGCCCCGTACACGGTTACAAATACAAACAGTTATAAAGTACAGACCAGCGGTGAGAAGTATGACTGTAATATACCTGGTTCCTGTATCATGACGTCAGGTAATATTTTACTGGCAGATCAGAATAACAAGAAGCTGAATCAGCTTCACGGTACAACGTACAAAGTGATAGATCAGTGTGGTCTGCCTACCAGGCCTAGAGCAGTATGTGAGATAGGTCCACAGGAAACCGCCGTGACCCTGGACGACAGCACCATACAGGTCGTCTCCATGGGGAGTAAGATGACGCTGACCAGGACGATACAGATGAATCATTATTGTGAAGGCCTGGCTTTCAGTCGCGGTGAGATATTTGTATCAGATTATAACAAGCATGTTTATGTACATGATACATCCGGGACACTTTTAAGAACGATCAGTAAGGATCAATCTGGTGGAGATATATTCTCGAACAGCAGACATATCGCTATAAGTGATGACGGCAACACTGTTTATGTCGCAGATAGCAAAAAAGGTGTCGTCACCCTGGACAGACAGGGGCGAGTACTGTCACGGTTCACTGATCCAGAGCTATCGGGAGCGTGGGGAGTATGTACAGATGGGAGTGGGAGTGTGTTGGTATGTGGTAATAGATCACATAATGTTATACAGATTGGACCGAGCGGGAATAAACTTGGTGTAATAGCCAACAAGTCACATGGTATTAGTCGTCCTTGGTCAGTGTGTTATGATAGATCACACTCAAGGATGATTGTTACCAACCACAGCAGCACCATCACGGTGCTGGATCTGGTTCCAACATGAAAATATAAGAAAGAAATTAATGCAAAAATGCAGTTGAGAAACCTAAATTTAAAATAAGGTATTACAAGTAGACACGGTCACAATAAACTCTGATGGACTAATGTCGATATAGAGATGTAGTCACCTATACAACAATTAACACGATACTCATGTTTGTGTTGTGTGACGCGGGTGTCGTAAACAGAAAAAAATCAAGAAAAAATATTATTTCATACCTTAGTGTGATTTACCTGGATATATTGAATTAAGGCTACATTGAATAAAATAAACATTTGGACTACTGGGAGTTGTTACATCGGTATTTAACTACTTCCTGGATCCGCGCTTGAGCATACCGACGTCATCAACGTCCTTTTGTATAGAAACTTACGTCATCATATAGACAAACGACAAGTGTTAATGGATTAATGGATGTAAATAAAAACATGTTAATAGAAGTATTATGGTAAGAGCACACAGCGGGATATTGTGAAAAGAAACCCAAAACGTGATTTTCCTAGATATGTTAAATTAAGGCTACCTTGATTAAAATGATTAGTATCAGTACAAGTGGTTGTTTTATCGATATTTAACTACTTCCTGGATCCGCACCTGAGTTTACCGACGTCATTTACGTCAATGTGTATATAAACTTACGTCGACATACAGACACATGTAGAATTGTACAATACTTTGAAATGAATCACCATTGGTTTATTTGACAGAACTTTCATTAATTGATTTTCAATGATGAACTATTAGTGATTTTGATAGTATTCTAAACAGTTCACAATATTATCGCGGACAAGATCTAGTTTAAATTATTGTTAGTAATTTAGTGATACACGGAATATGATCACGAGTACACTCCCAGTTTTTTTTGTGTTTTTTTTATCATATTTGATGTGCATGAATTTATCAAATCACTTACTTGGTAATCATAATTTGTTTTAAAATAAATTCATTTTCATAATTTTCTTTGAAAAGTGATGTCATAATGACCCAGCAGGATAAAATATCGCTTGTTTTTTACCCCTCATAAATTCTGTACCCACCTATATTATGATAAGTATAAAGTACGATATGGTGGGATATATCGACACATTTAATTGTTTATCACTGTGGGTATTTGCATTGTCAGAATATGGACGGCCTGAACTTGTAGATTATGTTTGGCGTTGTGCCAATATTTGGGTAGTACTGTTGCCGGCATGATGTCTGTAATCAGGAAATGGACACCAGGTAGGGGTGTTTGTCATCCATGGCACTGGTGTTTAATGATCAATTACCTCTCGCCACTGAAGTCGTAGGTTCGAGCACTTTTACTTGCGGAAAAGTATATATATATATCGTTATGCGGTCTTCGTCCAACAGTAAAACTGGATATGCCCTGTATTACCCTCTCCCACGACCGTGTGTGCTGTCCTCAAGCAAGACATGTTCCGTATATGTTTAGTGGTGGTTGGAACCAGGATTTGTATCAGGTATAATAACTTGTTTCACAATCGAAGTAAAATAATTAAGTTTAAACTAAACAGCATAAATATATAATGGGGTCAAATAACCACTAGTGGATTCAGGGGCGATGAACTCATCTTATAAAAAATAACATTTAAATTTACAACAATCCACTAGATCGTACTACTTCTGTCAAGATACATGTTATAAGGAAATGGATAATGAGTTGGGGCCAAATAACAATAGCCGCTCCAGGGGTGGGATCAGCGAATATATCCCCTAAAAGTTGTTCGATAACGTTAAAGTGGTAGACAATCAGGCGTTAGAACCGGTGTGTCGCCTATATACGCCCATAAAAGTGCCAAACACAATTTACGCTCCTACCTCCCAAGGTAGTTAACACTTACCGAGAACATAACCCTCCACCCCTAACACGAGTCGTGAATCCGCCAATGGTAACATGACTATATGACAAGTTTGATAACTAGGAGGGTTTACGTGGACAATCTCTAACTAGGATTTGATAAATTTTACGATGAAACGTGTATGATAATTGTTATTTTACTTATATTGATGGGCATGTGGAGTGATAGAGATGTTTCAGTATATTTATTTCTTTATTGTGCTAGAGAGAGAGAGAGAGAGAGAGAGAGAGAGAGAGAGATCCAGAATATGTCAGATAAAATGGAAAAAATAATAAAATCGATGTTTTAACTCATTTAATTCTATAGTCATCATCATCATCATCATAATCATCATCATCATCATCACTATCATCAGCATCGTCATATCATAATCATCATCACCATCATCATCGTCATCATCATCATCATCACAATTATCATCACCATCATCAGGTCAACAAAGTTTGTATTTGGTAATATTTTTTCAAAGAAGCCACTGCTTCAGCCTTGAGTTTACAGATATGACGACCCTGACCTTTGTGACTAATCTAGTGTTATCTGCCTTATCCGAGGTCAACTGTTTCTGATTCTTTGAACGTAATGAAGGCATTTCCGCCCGAATGTCCATGTGCTTTAGAAGCTCAAGTGACTCTCAAAATCAGCTACGAACACATCACCGTCTTGTACCACAGCTACGAACACATCACCGTCTTGTACCGCAGCTACGAACACACCACCGCCTTGTACCACAGCTACGAACACACCACCGTCTTGTACCGCAGTTACGAACACACCACCGCCTTGTACCGCAGCTACGAACACACCACCGTCCTGTACCGCAGCTACGAGCACACCACCGTCTTGTACAGCAGCTACGAACACACCACCGCCTTGTACCGCAGCTACGAACACACCACTGTCGTGTACCGCAGCTACGAACACACCACCGTCTTGTACCGCAGCTACGAACACACCACCGCCTTGTACCACAGCTACGAACACACCACCGTCTTGTACCACAGCTACGAACACACCACCGCCTTGTACCACAGCTACGAACACATCACCGTCTTGTACCACAGCTACGAACACACCACCGTCGTGTACCGCAGCTACGAACACACCACCGTCGTGTACCGCAGCTACGAACACACCACCGTCTTGTACCACAGCTACGAACACATCACCGCCTTGTACCACAGCTACGAACACACCACCGCCTTGTACCACAGCTACGAACACACCACCGTCTTGTACCACAGCTACGAACACATCACCGCCTTGTACCGCAGCTACGAACACACCACCGTCGTGTACCGTAGCTACGAACACATCACCGTCGTGTACCGCAGCTACGAACACACCACCGCCTTGTACCACAGCTACGAACACATCACCGCCTTGTACCACAGCTACGAACACACCACCGTCTTGTACCAAAGCTACGAACACACCACCGTCTTGTACCAATGATTTAATTTCTTGAATGTGCTTGTTAAACATTTCTTATAAATACTAGCATCACTATTCTTACCACCTGCGAGATATGGACCAAGCACCGAGACAATACAACCCGATGTCGTCATATTAATTACAGCCACCATCGATTTAATAACAGGGGTCATCAGCTGAAAGTTCAGAAAAAAAAATGCTCATCAAATCATAACACAAACCACCGTAAATAAATAACAGCAACTTATTAACTTTCTGTAGGGATCGGAAATATACGTATATATCATTCTTGCTTCAAGGCAAAGTACCACCATTGGAGACAAGAACTGCTTCCGCGGGGTAGTCGCATAATGACGGTAATAAATAATCATTGTTTTTTCTTCTTTAAAAATGCATTTTACTTATTTTAATGCTTTTTTAATTTGAATGACAGTTTTGATGTATTTTGAACACTTTGAAAGCATTGTCATGTTTGAATTGTGAATTTAGAAAAGAAAATTGGCGCTTGAAAATGGGGTATGTATACATGATTTCGGCATTCCCTTTTGACATGTCAACAGTGTACACACTGAGCAGAAAAAAAATCTTATATGGCACATGACCACTACTTTTCTCATCATATTTTGGTAGTGCAGACGTTGACAAACAGTAAAGTGTAAGTTTCACTTTTTTTCCTTTGGGTCTCTCTGTGAATGACAAGCGTTCAATTTTTTATCATTTACTATAGAATAAAAAACAAAAATCAATGGTGGGTTTACACATCAAGCTCACCCCTAGAGGTTGCTTTGCTTCAGTATCCGTGGTTTGATTGGTTGTTGAACACTAAGAAAATAGCATCAGTGTGTGCGTTTATTAAATATAATCGATATGGAAACAATTTAATAAACTCACTTTAGACATATTTTTAGTTTTCCCTCCAAGTATACTGTATACTTCCATCTGATTATAATTCATTTCTTTGGTTAGTAAAATATGATTTAAATTAATCATTATTTTGAATTATACTCAGTTAAAATTTGGTTTCTGTCTGTCTGTCTTTTAAGTTAATAAAACAGTCACTATACCCATGCCACATATATGTAATTCTTAAGTTTACATGGTGACATTTATCATAATTATTTCTGCATTACGTCTGATGTCATTCTCAACCGTTCATTTTAAAGATACTGACTTCGCGGCGAGAAATGCCACAATTATATACAGAGTTTACACTGCAGAGTCGGCAGTTGTACGGTGCAAAGTTTCCACGTGTAATCTTTAAATATCAAGCTAACATGTATAGACCTGCCAATATTATATGTAAATGTTAACTGAAATGTATGGAAATAAATGGGCGTGGACAAATATTTCCGAAAGAAACATGCATAGTATTCCGTAATTCTCTGAGTACTGGTACCCAATTTCATTTATAACGACGTTATTACGAATAAACAGTGATATTTTATTCAATAATTATTGTTCGCCGTAACAATATCAGTCTGTTTGAACTTTATGGGTAGGGTTTAAAACATGTCAATACAAAACTGTTATTAAAGCGATGTGTGGAATAATAAAGGCTGATTCAAATTATGGTATTGTACTGACAGTTCATGAATAGATATATCCTGGTGTCACCGGTTTACACACACGACACACACATAAGTGGCAAGGAAATAACCGTCTTGTGGGATGAATACAGACAAAACTATTCTATAGGCCTTTTAATAATTTATATCTATCAATATGGAAACAATATGGACAACATTAAGTTTAACATATGTTGTTCTTTCGTCTGATTTGCTATTTCGACGGGTTACCGAATACCACGTAATTTGCTATGTACGTCACCAGTTTTCACGCAATTTGCAAACATTCACAAAAGTTCACAGTGTTGAATTTGTTCCACGTAGGCGGTTGTCTCATTTAACCATATACTAAAGCGTAGAAAAACGTTCTTTGAAATGAAAATTTAGAATGTATGAATATATTTAAATCATATTTGAAACAGTCATCGTTTTTTTGTTGAAATTATCTGAAGAAGCGGTGGTCTACTGGTAAGCATGTTTTCTCCAAGGCCCAGAGGTCGCCGTTCCTGAACGGGGTTTCGTCCAGAGTTTTTCAAACACACTCCCGGCATGCCTCATTCGGGCAAGGTACTGTGAATGAATGCAATACTACGGAGGATGAAGCATTCTGTCCCGTGTACAGGGGGAGTCGTACCCGGTGCACGTAGAATATCTCACTAAACTTCTATGTAAATCCGTTATTCAAATGCTCCAGAATGTGCCCTGTACAGTATAGAAAGAAGAAAGGGGTAACAAAAACAAGTAAGATTACCGAAAACAACTTTTTAAAGCACCTTCGGGTTTTAAACAGTGAAAATCATGTGCTGGATGTCAAGTCATGGGTGTGAGGGCATGGCAGAGTGTGGGATTGGGTGTCCCATACTGGTGGATATAGTCAGGAACGTAGCTTCCTATAGACACTGTAGACACGTGCCTACACATTTTTCTGAGAAATCGAAATAATAAAAATGCAAAAAAATGTAATATAAATCGGTCAATATTAAGGATAACCAGGCCCCCTAAAACGAAAGTCTAGCTGAAACAAAAAATCGGGGAAGAAATCTCCCCCCCCCCTCGCCCCCACCACACACACACACACAAGCGCCCCTACAAATGGACCCATACATTGTTTTCGGTCAAGCTACGCCCCTGATAGCGTATATACTAAAACATGTTGATATCTTAAAATCCCAATGCTGTATTCTTGTGAGTATAAGGGGTGAGGGAATGGTTATTTGTGACTTTAGATAAGTTTATAAAAAAAGATAATCAGATATGTTAAAAAAGCGAACATCCACCAGGTTTTATACCTGGGACCTCATGAACTGGAAGCCAAATCGGGGAGAAAGTGTTGGAGGGGTGTGCCCCTCGCACTACTGTGGGTACGGGATTTTATCCAATATTTATTTTAGTTTTAATTTAAAAACATACACAACTTAAAAAAAACTACAAGATGCATTACAGCAAACCTCCACCAGTATGTATCCCTTCTAACAGGGTTTCCAAGACTACACTGGCATACTTAATAATGGACATTTTATCTATAAAGAATTACAAATTACTTCATAGCTTATAATATATATTATTTACACACACACACAATAAAAACCATGCCATTCTATAAGGAATTACAAAATATTATCTCCATGTCATACCATCTTTTTAAACATTGTATCGATAATTACATTATACACACATACATCGGCAAAACAGGTAGACTATCAATATTATTCAAATGTAGTGGATTTATACGAAACATGGTGTACAAAAACATTGGTTTTCGAATTGTGATTTGGTCAGCGTTTTCTTCATATTTTGAACTGAAAACTAAGCTACTAAAACAACATCTGATACTAAATTTCATGTATGTCATTCAAATACATCTTATTTTACACAACAAGAAATGTTTACAGTAAGTATATTATTGACCTAGTTATCATTTTCCGACTGGTCAGCGTTTTCCTAGCAAAATTTGATCAGCCTAACTCTAACGTCAGCTATGAAAATCAGCGTTATAGAGTGGCCCTCCGAATACGATTTCTGTAGTCGATTCTCTCGTTTCCCTTTTGGCTAAGTTGATATAAATCAGTTCTACCCAAATGATTTATGTTGTTTCAGTCGTACTTGCCAAGTATAATACGATGAGGTTCAATGCTTTTACCTACCGTCAAAGTATCAAACTCAAGCGCGCACACAGAGTGCACTCCCTTTCTCGAAATTGTTTGGCCCCGCCCATTTATTTTCGTAAGTTCCCGTTGACATTCTCATATGGGCAATACAACATCATCTATACATGTAACTCTACGCATGTTAACTCTATAGTTGTTGGCTGTACATTTGTTTTCTGTACAATCTGCATAGTCGACATTCGCAACTGCTCGCAACGTTCTATTTTCTGGTCTCTGAAGAGGCGCTTATATTATTTTGCTATTTAGCGATACGCAAACTTCAGAATTACAGATTTATATTTCTTTTTTACACTTTTTTAAATTAAAAATGCATGATCGAGACTTACAT
This sequence comes from Panopea generosa, assembly GCA_029582155.1. Lineage (NCBI taxonomy): Eukaryota > Metazoa > Mollusca > Bivalvia > Adapedonta > Hiatellidae > Panopea > Panopea generosa. Next base: position 36,322,510 of record CM055898.1, on the reverse strand, counting down.
CAGACATAAAGCAGTTATAGTTATGTCCCATGTAAACTTGAGAATTACATGTCTGTATTTTTGGCAACCAATGGCCTCCTCCATAGATACTGTCGTATACTCGTGGTAATAATCTGTTTTCCCGATAGCGTCAAAGGTATCTATTGAATATATTAATATTTATAGGAAGCGACTAAATCGAAATCATTTTACTCAATATCAAAACAAAACACTGATACGTACATATTGATTTCAATGTTAAACAAAAACGGTGCAAAATGACGCCATTGTCAGTGTCTTTCATATGTATGTGGGTTAATTTACACTCGACGTAAATCAAGAAAATGTGACGTTCTATGCTGGTTAGTGATATTTTTAAATATTCATGTATGTAATAATAATAATAATAATTATAATAATAATCATAATAAGTATAATGTCTTTATTTAGAGAGAGTAAACTCATCAAGTTTTATATATAATAGAAATCTTATTTTCAATTTTCAACACATTTAAAATCAATAATATCATTGTTGCAATTGTTTACATTTAAAACAATATTTGGAGCAGATTACCTGCTAAAATCAATACAATGTTAACAATGGCAATGTGGAATATTTTATTTTCATGCGAAAAATGTTTTAGTTAAAGTTATATTGTTCCAGACTAAGAAAATGCACGTTTAAGACGTTCAGTTTTAGCCTTAGGATGCATAATGACCATAGATTATAGCGAGTGTCAATGGGTATCTTAATTAAGTTACATATATATGAAGGTACTAAATTATTGATTGCTTTTAATTAAAAAATGCAAATATGATGTTCTTGAAAAGGTTTAAAAGAAGGCGATTCATTTGGTGCATCCAGTATGAGTCAAGCAGCTTTCTTCTGTATTTTAAGTATCTTGTTAGTATAGGAAAGTGTACCAGTACCCCAAATAGTTTGTGAATAGTTGACTATAATACATAATTTTCCAGAATGTCAAATTTTGTTATATATACCTATAATCATGCATGTGGTTTTGTTAGGATTTAGAGCCATATTATTATTTACACACAAACTTTCAATTTTTATAATATCATTTTGTAATTTTGTTTCAGTTTGCCACAAGTGACAATCACTAACATGCATATTAGAATCATCGGCGTACATGTCAACACTTGTAGCACATATTCTCTCCCAGGGTTCATTGCGCTACGCAATATTCACAATGTACCAAGATGTGCAAGGCTCTTACTCTACTAAACCTGCAGATGATCCCTCATACATCCAACACAGTTAAGATAGAGGGATTATCAAATCCTTTTTATTTCTTCAGATTGTTTACTAAACTTTACAAAATTAATGTTAATTTTATACAATATAATGAAACCATTGCATCTGTACAATCATTTGCCAACAAATACAATTTTAAAAAATTTACTAGGAAAATGTCATTACCTATTATTCCAAGTAATAGTCAACCTTACCTCAAAACAAAAAAGGATCACAGGACCTATACCATATATAGATACTAATTAAAGTAAACCAACTTTGAAAATAAAATTGGAAGAAATTTATTCTATAGAAGACGAAACATGGAAGGAAATATATATAGTGACAATATAAACGTTTACACAACCAACTAAGTAATGGAGCTCTTCAAAACAGAATAAAAAATGTCTTACACATGTCTTGAATGCATTGCACTGGGAAATAACATACTTGCAGCATTTCAAAACTATGGAAGGGATTTAAAAATATAATAAAATAATTATCTCGAACAATCAGACTACCTGCCATCCTGACCAACCCCAAGCCCCACCCGCTTAACCGAGGTACACTTAAATAAAAAAAGTAAAACTATCATCTAATTCAATAACGGTGTGGAAGTTTACAATATGGATGAAGAGATCTTTGTTTTCATATAAAAATATTAATTAAGCTTTAACATTTATAATGAACTATTCCCCAAGAATAATGATGAAGTATATATGTATAATGAAGGAGAGAACGAGAGTACTGAATGAGAGCAATTATTTATTTAGCTATACTTACATTGTAAAGTGTGCGGTTGGATGAACCACCCCGACCCGCAACACACTTATTCACGGAGTGAATAAATCGGTTACCAATAGGTAACTGGGAAAAAAAGATAGGGGGATATATTATGTTTCAAACATGACTGTTTACTTACATTTACTTCCGTGCAAAATAATCCAACACATAAACAATTGTGAAAATATAGAATATAATGCCGATTTGGTATGAAAACTGCCATGCCGTCAGTTTGTCAATTGTGCAATATTTTAAGAATTTTGCAAAAGCAGAGCATACTTGCATGTATATCGACGTAAGGTTAAAACAGATACGTGTTTAAGTCTAAGCATATTGATTCCATAACAGAAATGCATACTATATATACATATATGTGTAAAAGTACAAACACATTTTACTTTTCATATGTTGCGTTTGTTTATAGTGAGTAACTGTTATATACAATTTGTGTAAGTAAACACGGAAAAGAAGATTAACGGTGTGTTAAAATCATGTGATTTCCATGGATGCATTTATTTCCAAAAAATAGCAGAAATAACTTTGAGTTGGGTTGTTTGTAATTTCATTTCCCTTAACAAATCTAAAATATGTAAATGTGTCCTCCGCCGTGGTCACGTGATCTAAGGCGCTATTGTCTAACGATTAGTAAAGAATGTTTACTGTTCAGAATCATACCAAAGATGGAATCAGTGTAACTGCTTTAAGTATGATCGGTTGGCCAACTGGTCCGGCTTTCTGTTTTTGAGGTCATTTGAAATGGAGTCGTACATTCCCTACCAAGTTGGAACTCTGATAACCATCAACAACGCATGTAGACAAGAGACAACAGTATCTTTGTAATAGTCTACCCATAATCAAGTCCCCAAAAAGTTATCCCAAACAAGGATATCTAACCAGCATATAATAATCCGTAACTGTCCCCAACGCTGTATCATAGACAAACACGTTAAGGCGGACTTATTTTTCAAGGTCGGTTTAGCTCTGGTGGAAGACTGAAGATATTTCTTAATGTCCTATGCAAAACACCAATCCCCTGTATTAGAATGGACCGATCAAGGGAAAAAAATCTGTGAAGTCTCTCTCTCATTCTCTTCCATAAATATTTTTATTACTTAAACTATTCTAAATAAACTATTATGTTATGTTTTCTTATTTTATGCATATTTTGCCAAACTGAAATTAATACGGAACAATATGATAACGACTATAATGCCACGTAAAATAACTGTCCCGGAAGCAGATTCACACAAGCTTTAAAAACTATTTTCTGTATCCCTTCCACAAAATGTGTTAGATGTATGACTTTATTGCTTCATTGTTCAATGTATTCTATATATATGTACTTATGTGAATAAATATTGTTTAAACTAAAGTCTGCATCCTTAATTATAACTCGGTTTTGCCACTTGTCAACTCCCACTAGTTCTCCTAACGTCTTATAATTTATAAACCAACATAAATGGTTGTCTATCAACAATGATGGATGGTGAAGTGCACATTTTCTAAACAGATTTTTATAATTTGTTTGACCATTTAGCGCCATTTTTATTTTATAAAATACGTATTAAGTAATTTCTGTATGCATGTGGAGAAATTGATCAACAATTTAAAAAGTTAATATGAATTATTTAAATATGTATGTACCAATGTATCATAATTTGTACATACACATAACACGGACTAATATAGTAGTAAATTAAAATGCTTGGATAGGTTATTATTGTGACCGGTATTTAGCATATATGTATATATATTTAGTTATATCCGGTATTACTGTGTTCTCAATCCTCATATATTTATAAACAAACATTTTATTATTTGTGAAGAGTATTCCATTATCCTTACCTACGGTGATATTTATTAATCGATTATTTTGATAACGTGAAATGTTAGAGAAAGAATAGATTATACCAATATATCCTGCATTTTGTGTTTTACGGCAGCTTATCTACGGTGTTCCGTTAGGGCCATCGTGCTATCGCTTTGCCAACAAGCATACGCGATGCCATGATAGCACGATGACACGATGGTGATGACACGATAGTACGATAGCACGATGATGATGGTACGATGACTCGATGGTGATGCCACGATAGCACGTTGACGATGACGCGATGACACGATGACACGATCGTGATGAAGCGATGCCACGACAGCACGATGACGATGACGCGATATTACATCGCGTCATCGTCATCGTGCCATAGTGTCATCACCATCGTGTCATCGTACCATCACCATCGTGTTATCGCGTCATCGTCATCGTGCCATCGTGTCATCACCATCGTGTCATCGTACCATCACCATCGTGCCATCGTGTCATCGCGTCATCGTGTCACTTTCTACAGTGACCAAAATTTAACTTTCGTTAAATACTAATTTACAGAAAAGAGTACTTTAATTGTAAATAATATGATGTTGAATAGAGTATTTTTGGTAGTGAAAGAAGAAAGTGAATTGCGTGACAAAATGTATTGTGATATACTATTTATTACGTGAATGGCAACTTGAATCTGATTAGTGTTCCAAATATGATGTCGCTTCAGTCCATATCTCCGCAAGTGCCATTTCAACTAACGGTAACTGATGGAAAAAGAACAACAATACAATGATGACAACAATGACTTTCCAGTGCAATTTGGTCGCTGTATTTCTCTTCATGTTTCCAACTTATAAATGACAGAGCTTTACGTATCATGTTTTAATGGGATTTAACGCCATTTTTCAGCACCTGATAAAGTATATATGACATATCAGGTTTGATTGTTGGATGAAAACCTCAAAATCAATCTGAGTAGAACTACCATCCTTCCGCAAATAACCGGCAAACATTTTTACATAGAGGTTCTGTACCAAGCGGGGCGTTCTGGGTGTGTGATATAGCCCTAATTATATACAGCATATGCTTTTGTCGTATAAGCAATACATATTCAGTTGTATTCTTTTTAAAAATCGAACCCACAATCTCCAAGTCAAACATATATTAAATATATAAATTTATTATATAACACGTTATGAAATGATACGAATGAAAAGGAAAAGAAGGAAAACTCGACCCACAATAGATATAGTCATATAAGTAAAAGTGTCAACTCTACACACCACTATGTCACGCATCGGTAGTATATACACCAACTATTTTATCATTTAAGATTTTGTCTGTTGTTCAACTCTTTGTGAATCTATCGAAATGTCTATAATCATAATGTGTACCTTCTCAATGATTTGTCATTCACGTAATAACATATTTGCACGCGTAAATAGCTCACTTTTAGTGATTATAATATAAAAAGAAAACACATGATTGTTTATCTGATATAAATTCCCTTTTCAGTGCTCAGCAGCATTTTGTATCTCCGGGTATGTTTAACCGGATACATATTAACCCCGAATACTTGAATCCATGATGTACGGTGTTCCTTTAGGGCCATCGTGCTATCGCTTTGTCAACAAGCACACGCGATGCCACGATAGGACGATGACACGATAGTGATGACGCGATGACACAATGACACGACGGTGATGGTACGATGACACGATGGTGATGACACGATAGCACGATGACAATGACACGATAACACGATGACACGATGGTGATGTAGCGATGACACAATGGTGATGACACGATAGCACGATGACGATGACGCGATGACACGATGACACGATGGTGATGGTACGATGACAAGATGGTGATGATACGATAGCATGATGACGATGACCCAATGACACGATGACATCGCGTCATCGTCTCAAAATGTGGGACGAGTTGTCTTTGGGACGAGTTGTTCATAACTCTTTTGAAACAGTGGTTAGAGACGAATGACAATGAGACTGATAGTCGTTAATCAGTCATCACGGAGAATGTGTTGTAGATTACTGGCGAGTATTCAAACTCATGACTCTTGAATTGACAGTCACACACGCTACCAACTGAACGAACAGGGCCTGTCTTTACCATGTATGGCCAATCTACTTTGAACAGTGCTCACTAGTTCCTAATTGGGTGTTTAACTACCAAAAATATTTTCTTACTCGACACTCGACTTTCTTGCTCAATACTCAGTTTTCTTACTAGACACTCGTCTTTCTCACTCGACACTGAACTTTCTCACTCGATACTCGACTTTCTTACTCGACACTCGCCATTCTTACTCGACTTTCGACTTTCTTTTTCGTCACACAAAACCTTACCAAAATGTGACATATCGCCCAGTCATAGTCTCTGTGATGATTGACTGATATACAGCATTGCGCCTTATTGTCATTTGTGTAACATCGCTAATTCAACTGAAAAATTCATCAGTTACTTGCAGAGATAGGCGTGCTCGAGTACTGAATTGCCTCCAAGGATCCAAGGAAAAAGTGTTTCGGTGAACCGGTCGCCTGTTAGCCCTCGATGGAGTAAACATGCTGCTAAAATATTCAAACAAACGAACGAACGAACGAACGAACGGACGAACGGACGAACGAACGAACGGACTGACAAAGGAACGAACGAACGAACGAACACATACACAAACAAAAAACAGACAGAAAGACAGACTCTCTCTCTCTCTCTCTCTCTATCTCTCTCTCTCTCTCTCTCTCTCTCTCTCTCTCTCTCTCTCTCTCTTCATCTACTATATTAATGACAACAATGAACTGAACATGTTCAAGTTATAATGAATAAAAATATGCTCTGTTCTGCTCTTTACTAACATGTCTGTCTGTCTGTTTGCCTGCCTGCCTGCCTGTCTGTCTGTCTGTCTGTCTGTCTGTCTAAAGGAATTATTTGTGAGTACAGACTGCTATTGTCGGGTTGTGTTGAGTTTGTGGGGTTAAAACATTAACTGGGGTTTAAACATTAAACCCACAATGTCATACCTGTAGAGAATGCTATTGTGGGGTTAATTCCATTTTTAACGCATTCTTCTTTTATTTGTTTACCAATTTTCATTTCTTATTAGTAACAATAGGACTAAATCTCAATGTTTGTGACATTTGGGTTAGGAAGAAACGAGGTTTTGTTTTGTTTTATGAAATAAAAATATGTCTTTATAAGAGATAAAGATATAACCTCATAACGTCCCTCTAGTAAGAACGTCAGTCCGTTCGTCAGCCCATTCGTTTGGCGGTTGATTGGTCAGTCGGTTTATCAACAACTGTTACATGTGAACTACTTCCACAGTTTTCAGGTGACAGACTTGATTCCATGCAGTTTTATTGCCTTTACACTTAGCAAAATGTCTGTGTTTAGTATATTGCAGTTCTTGCGGAATTACATCCACATATTTAAGTCAATGCGCTTGACGTGATCTGTCGGTCAAAATTGGTGCAGGGGACTTGGCAGGGTCTTGTCACCCAGAGGGTGAGATTTTTCTATTTTACAAGAGTTCTCATGATGGATTTCTATATTCTGACTCGACACTCGACTTTGTTGATCAACACTCGGTTTTCTTACATGACACAGCATTTGACTTTCAATTCGACACTCATTTTTTAAACCCCAACAGTTAGACCTACCTATTTAAATTCCAATTTGTAAGAGAAGTCTGCAGTTTTCTCTGTCATTATAAACTGTTATGTTGGTTCAAAATAAGGAAGAAACGTTCATGGTTTTCAACAAAAAAATGTACCTCACATATAACAATATTTATTTTGTTTTTAGATTAATGTCATATAGATGAAAAACTCAGTTATTTATTTGAATTATTTTGGGTTATACCAACAGCAGAAAATTTGTTTTGTAAACAAACTCTGGCCAATTTAACGGATATATTAGGTCTCTGTCGCACTTGCTTTTGTCTTGGTACCCCATCATGGGTATAACATTCATTGCTTATCAGTGTCTCTTTATACCAAATAGTTTAATTTACTGCAAAGTATTGTTTTTGTAATAAAAAGCAGTAAAACAACCTCATTTTTTTTTATAAAACTTTTTTTTTTTTTTTAAATATTTGACCTTTTTGTATGTTTTCATAATTTCTCGTGCTCATACTGATCAAATAACCATTAAACCACGAAACTTTACATATATATATAAGTATTTCGACTTTCTTGCGCGTCACCTGACTTTGTTACTCGACAATCGACTTTTTAACTCGTCTTTCAATATTTTTTACTTGGCACTCGACTTTCTTACTCGACATTTAATTTTCTTACTCGACATTCAATCTCCTAACTCGACTGTCCTTACTCGATACTCAGTTTGCTTACTCGAAAGTTAGAAAGTATCTATCCCTTTTACAAAGAATAGTATAAAGAAACTTTTTCATTATAGTTTCAATGATATTTTTAGTTCAATTTAATGAAACGACATTATTCCAATGTCCACTATTTATCAATCAATTGGGTCCTCCTTGGTCGAGTGATCCAAGGCACTCCCGTCCAATGACCACAATGTCTTGTAGAAGAACGGTGTTTCTACTCAGATTTATTCTGATGCATTCCTCCAACAGTACCACTGGATATACCATTGATGATTAAGTTACGTGTTGAAAATGACATTAGACCCCATAATGTTATCCACATATCAAACTTAATTTATATGTGTAGTAAATAAAAAGTAATGCTTTGTTTCGTGTAAAATAATATTTTCATTTCATGTAGTGGGCACTGAAGTGGATTGGTCATAAATGGTAAAGACGGGCCCTGTTCAATCTGTTGGTAGCGTGTCTGACTGTCAATTCAGGGGTCATGAGTTTGAATACCCGCCAGTAATCTACAACACATTCGCCGTGATGACTGATAAACGACTATCAGTCTCATTGTCATTCGTCTCTAACCACTGTTTCAAAAGAGTTATGGACAACTCGTCTCAAAGACAACTCGTACCACATTTTGAGACAGGTTTCGAGATAATTTGTCACCTATTTAAAGACAACTCGTTCAATCAAAAGTTAAGTCGACCAAATTGATTATTTCTTGTACTGTTTCAAACGGGAAAGATAGCGGTTAGTTACGCAAATGAGTTTAACTGATCGTCTGTTAACAACTACCTAAAATGTATTTATTTCACTTTGATTGTGACACAAGTTATTATAACAAATCACGTTCGGCGTATTCCTGAGTAGAAACAGTACTAAGCATATACGGATAGAGTGTCCGTCTCACACATGACCGTGGCGGAGGATCGAATCCACGACCTTCTGATCGTCTGTTAGCTCTCGATGGCATAACAATTACGCTTAGTTCTCAACTCAACAATCAAATGATAAGAGAAGAGTGTTCAAGTGATATTTTAATACATGTATATTGTATTGTATTGTTGGGTGTTTATTGTCATTTTCAACAACTGTTAAGTGCTGGCACACATGGGTGTCATGCCGAACCCAAGACCTTCTAGACAACTAGACCACCGCATCGGTTTATATTATGACAGGAAACAGCAGCAACATCATTTATAATCATATCACTATTTCAATATGGATATTTTATGAAGTAATTCACTGCGAAAACTTTGGAATTCATTTAATACATTATTTATTTTGTTATATACATGTATATAATGTATTCATTGTCGTGTTAAAATGAAGTACACGAGTAATTGTTCCCCTAGATTTTCCATTTCTAGTTATAGCAGAAGAAGAAGGAGAAAAAGAAGGAGAAGAAGAAGAAGAGGGGAAGACTATACACAGTCTTCATCAAACTACAATGTTGCAGTAATATGCATATCTAAACACATAAACAAAAAAACGAGTTGAATGACTAACATGTACATATTTTAATATATAGACATAACTATTACTTCAGATACTATTACAAAAATCCGACTTAAATGCAGGAAGGCGATGGTACGATGACACGATGGTGATGGCACGATAGTACGATAGCAAGATGATTATGGTACGATGGCACGATCACGATGACGCGTCATCGTCATCGTGCTGTCGTGGCATCGCTTCATCACCATCGTGTCATCGTGCCATCGCGTCATCTTCATCGTGCTATCGTGTCATCACCATCGTGTCATCGTACCATCACCATCGTGTTATCGTACTATCGTGTCATCACCATCGTGTCATCGTGCTATCGTGGCATCGCGTATACTTGTTGACAAAGCGATAGCACGATGGTCCTAACGGAACACCGTACTTATCTGTCCTTGAAACGGAAAGCACACACAACAGTGACACGAGTAACGCTGGATATCATATTATGTAGTCAAATAATGAAAACTGTTGTATATTGTATACATACAGATACTTGATTGATTGAATATTAAGCGTCATTTTAATGCCATCGAGGGCTAACAGACGATCAGTTAACCTAATCACTGTTTCCTTGGATCCTGTAACTGATGACTTTTTTACCTTAATCAGCGTTGAGAAACGAATGATAATGAGACACAATGTCGTATATCAATCATCACGGAGACTGTTGCGGGACGGGGATTCGAACTCACGACATCTGGATTGATAGTCAGACGCGTTACCGACTGAGCTAATGGAACCCGGCTAAATAATACATATTCAAATTTATTCTTTACTGGTTTAGTGACAAAATCTGTTAATTTATTTCTCAAAACCTGATATAAGTAGTATACTTATTCCTCATGGTAATATGATGACTTTGAAAATCTAAAACGGCCATATATTTAGCTTTTCGAGAGTTTCACCAATCATATAATATTTACCGACAACAGGACTCGCTGTTATAACCAATGAATAACTATTCGCACATGAGTAGACGTAGAAATGAAGGAAACTTTTTTTTTATTTTTATCAGGATATATATTGATCAATGGACTAGTTCAGCTTTAAACCATACCGACGGAATGTGTAACTTGGATTAGCATGTGCACATTAACCAGCTGGACTTGTACACTTAAATCTAAAACTGATAATCATGAGCTTGAATTCAAACAATACCAACTCTAACGAAACTACAACAGTCATTGGATGGTTGGAGTTGGCTGAATTTCACGTTAAACTGACTTTAAAGTGTCTAAATAAATGTTGATTTCCGTCTAAAATACACTACAGTGCGTCGGTTTGAAAACGTATAACATAGAATGCACGACATTTGTTAAAATACTCATACCAATAGTGTATGTAGCAATAAGTATTATTTATTTCAATATTCGTTTAACACCATTTTCAGACATGACGGGTTAAATGACATATCCATTTGTATTGGTTAGGTAATACCCAAGAATGAATCAAAGTTTAACAACCGTACTTTTTGTTATCACGTAAGTGTTCAACATGAACGGGTGACCTATTCAAAGTGCATGTATATATTCTGTTTTAGCTTACCTGATACAATGTGTGTCGTCCATCAAGTCAAAGCTAATAGCGTTCTCTACATTATCAATACGCCAGACTAGATAGATATATAGTTTTATTCAGCATAAATGATCACTGATCTATACAATATCACAAGTTGATGTAAACATAGCAAAATGTCATTGTGTTGCTGTACCTTATTACAATGCTAATCATCATTTCAAACATGAATAACTTATTTTTAATTAATTATTAATTGATATGTTAAAAGATACTAAATGAAATGCTTGGAAAGCTCAGTAAAGTCTAATTTTCACTGAGATCCATCAAAACACATTTAAAAATTTATCCTGTAACTCTAGACATAATTGATGATATATTTTTCTCTGAAAATGTATTAAATAATTGAAATAAAATAATACACAAATATCGTAAATTACTTTGATGTATTTGTGTGATTAAATATCACGCACACACAATCACGCAGATATTGATTTACCTTTTAGGAAAAGAATACAGTTGATAGGCATTTTAAGGGAAAATAAAACAACAACAAATTGTTTCGAAAAATCACCAACATTTGAGTAGTTAGCTACGTAGCAGTTCCTGAAAATAACCAAGCCTATAATCCTTACAATCTAACTTAACGACAGTTAGGACGCGTAGATCCATAGTGGCCAAATCTGGAGAGTAGGCAGGATGTTCCACTAACCCAAAGCCAAGCAGGCCGATCACCAGCATGGTCATCTCCGCTGTGTGGGCAGGCGTGTTGTTCTGGTGTAACACGTGTAGGTCCATAGGGCCAAATCTGGAGAGTAGGCAGGATGTTCCACTAACCCAAAGCCAAGCAGGCCGATCACCAGCATAGTCATCTCCGCTGTGTGGGCAGGCATGTCGTTCTGGTGTAACACGTGTAGGTCCATAGGGCCAAATCTGGAGAGTAGGCAGGATGTTCCACTAACCCAAAGCCAAGCAGGCCGATCACCAGCATGGTCATCTCCGCTGGGTGGGCAGGCGTGTTGTTCTGGTGTAACACGCGTAGGTCCATAGGGGCCAAATCTGGAGAGTAGCCAGGATGTTCCACTAACCCAAAGCCAAGCAGGCCGATCACCAGCATAGTCATCTCCGCTGTGTGGGCAGGCGTGTTGTTCTGAAGTAACACGCGTAGGTCCATAGGGGCCAAATCTGGAGAGTAAGCAGGGTGTTCCACTTACCCAAAGCCAAGCAGGCCGATCACCAGCATAGACATCTCCGCTGTGTGGGCAGGCGTGTTGTTCTGGTGTAACACGCGTAGGTCCATAGGGGTCAAATCTGGAGAGTAGCCAGGATGTTCCACTAACCATAAGCCAAGCAGGCCGATCACCAGCATAGTCATCTCCGCTGTGTAGGCAGGCGTGTTGTTCTGGTGTAACAAGCGTAGGTCCATAGGGGCCAAATCTGGAGAATAGGCAGGATGTTCCACTAACCCAAAGCCAAGCAGGCCGATCACCAGCATAGTCATCTCCGCTGTGTGGGCAGGCGTGTTGTTCTGGTGTAACACGCGTAGGTCCATAGGGGTCAAATCTGGAGAGTAGCCAGGATGTTCCACTAACCATAAGCCAAGCAGGCCGATCACCAGCATAGTCATCTCCGCTGTGTAGGCAGGCGTGTTGTTCTGGTGTAACACGCGTAGGTCCATAGGGGCCAAATCTGGAGAGTAGGCGGGGTGTTCCACTAATCCAACGTCAAGCAGGCTGATCACCAGCAGTCATCTCCGCTGTGTGGAAAGGTGTGTTGTTCTGGTGTAACACGCGTAGGTCCGTAGGGGCCAAATCTGGAGAGTAGGCAGGATGTTCCACTAACCCAAAGCCAAGCAGGCCGATCTCCAGCATGGTCATCTCCGCTGTGTGGGCAGGCGTATTGTTCTGGTGTAACACGCGTAGGTCCATAGGGGCCAAATCTGGAGATTAGGCAGGATGTTCCACTAACCCAAAGCCAAGCAGGCCGATCACCAGCATAGTCATCTCCGCTGTGTGGGCAGGCGTGTTGTTCTGGTGTAACACGCGTAGGTCCATAGGGGCCAAATCTGGAGAGTAGCCAGGATGTTCCACTAACCCAAAGCCAAGCAGGCCGATCACCAGCATAGTCATCTCCGCTGTGTGGGCAGGCGTGTTGTTCTGGTGTAACACGCGTAGGTCCATAGGGGCCAAATCTGGAGAGTAGCCAGGATGTTCCACTAACCATAAGCCAAGCAGGCCGATCACCAGCATAGTCATCTCCGCTGTGTAGGCAGGCGTGTTGTTCTGGTGTACCACGCGTAGGTCCATAGGGGCCAAATCTGGAGAGTAGGCAGGATGTTCCACTAACCCAAAGCCAAGCAGGCCGATCACCAGCATAGTCATCTCCGCTGTTTGGGCAGGCGTGTTGTTCTGAAGTTACACGCGTAGGTCCATAGGGGCCAAATCTGGAGAGTAAGCAGGATGTTCCACTTACCCAAAGCCAAGCAGGCCGATCACCAGCATAGACATCTCCGCTGTGTGGGCAGGCGTGTTGTTCTGGTGTAACACGCGTAGGTCCATAGGGGTCAAATCTGGAGAGTAGCCAGGATGTTCCACTAACCATAAGCCAAGCAGGCCGATCACCAGCATAGTCATCTCCGCTGTGTAGGCAGGCGTGTTGTTCTGGTGTACCACGCGTAGGTCCATAGGGGCCAAATCTGGAGAGTAGGCAGGATGTTCCACTAACCCAAAGCCAAGCAGGCCGATCACCAGCATAGTCATCTCCACTGTGTGGGCAGGCGTGTTGTTCTGGTGTAACACGCGTAGGTCCATAGGGATCAAATCTGGAGAGTAGGCAGGATGTTCCACTAACCCCAAGCCAAGCAGGCCGATCACCAGCATAGTCATCTCCGCTGTGTGGGCAGGCGTGTTGTTCTGGTGTAACACGCGTAGGTCCATAGTGGCCAAATCTGGAGAGTAGGCAGGATGTTCCACTAACCCAAAGCCAAGCAGGCCGATCACCAGCATAGTCATCTCTGCTGTGTGGGCAGGCGTGTTGTTCTGGTGTAACACGCGTAGGTCCATAGGGGCAAATCTGGAGAGTAGGCGGGGTGTTCCACTAATCCAAAGTCAAGCAGGCCGATCACCAGCAGTCATCTCCGCTGTGTGGAAAGGCGTGTTGTTCTGGTGTAACACGCGTAGGTCCGTAGGGGCCAAATCTGGAGAGTAGGCAGGATGTTCCACTAACCCAAAGCCAAGCAGGCCGATCTCCAGCATGGTCATCTCCGCTGTGTGGGCAGGCGTGTTGTTCTGGTGTAACACGCGTAGGTCCATAGGGGCCAAATCTGGAGAGTAGGCAGGATGTTCCACTAACCCAAAGCCAAGCAGGCCGATCTCCAGCACGGTCATCTCCGCTGTGTGGGCAGGCGTATTGTTCTGGTGTAACACGCGTAGGTCCATAGGGGCCAAATCTGGAGAGTAGGCAGGATGTTCCACTAACCCAAAGCCAAGCAGGCCGATCTCCAGCATAGTCATCTCCGCTGTGTGGGCAGGCGTGTTGTTCTGGTGTAAAACGCGTAGGACCATAGGGGCCAAATCTGGAGAGTAAGCAGGATGTTCCACTAACCCAAAGCCAAGCAGGTCGATCACCAGCATAGTCATCTCCGCTGTGTGGGCAGGCGTGTTGTTCGGGTGTAACACGCGTAGGTCCATAGTGGCCAAATCTAGAGAGTAGGCAGGATGTTCCACTAACCCAAAGCCAAGCAGACCGATCTTCAGCATAGTCATCTCCGCTGTGTGGGCAGGCGTGTTGTTCTGAAGTAACACGCGTAGGTCCATAGTGGCCAAATCTGGAGAGTAGGCAGGATGTTCCACTAACCCAAAGCCAAGCAGGCCGATCACCAGCATGGTCATCTCCGCTGTGTGGGCAGGCGTGTTGTTCTGGTGTAACACGCGTAGGTCCATAGGGGCCAAATCTGGAGAGTAGACAGGATGTTCCACTTACCCAAAGCCAAGCAGGCCGATCACCAGCAGAGTCATCTCCGCTGTGTGGGCAGGCATGTTGTTCTGGTGTAACTCATGCTAAACAAATTGTGTAAACCAGTGACTTAATTACATGTGTACATGTTTCTGTGTAAATTAACTAAATTTTCCAAAATCGATTTCGTAAAGACGAAAGCGTATTGCGAAATAAAGAATTGTAATCAATAGAAAAATAGTAAAAACACGTGTTGTTATTTACCTCCATCCGCCATTTTGTTCAAAAATGTGTCACATGACTAAAAACAGTGTAATTTTCACGTAATTATAAAAGAAATAGCGACACCGTAAAATCTGAGTCGATGCAATGCATGCAGAATAAAGTTTCACTTGCACCATGATCAAAAATTGAGGACAACATGATATTTTCCAACTTTAAAACTGTTTTCCGGAATTTTCACAGAACAAAAGATCTTTGCAATGGTAAAAGATAATTTGAAACAACATATATTTACGCATTTTGAAATGATGTCCTTGTATCTTTAATTTCAAATCAATTTTAGAACGTGCGAAGCAATTGGTGTTTTCCAACAATATCAATGATAATGGGTGGGGTATGAATCATTAGCAATGTTTATTTATATAACAAGACTTGTACTCATTTAACTGTAAACATTTCCTCTGGTATATATATATATATATATATATATATATATATATATATATATATATATATATATAATATAAATATATACCAGAGGAAATGTTTGCCTGATATATATATCAGGCCTTCTAAAATTCCAAAATGCAAATCGGTCCAGGTTTTTTTACTACCGTAAGAATCGCACTTATTTAAAAAAAAATCACTTAAATTGCCTTACATTATGCCTTTACATGTATGCATACCCCACCCACCATGTCAGCAGCATCATGTATTTTCTGCGTTTATTTATTAATAAGGAAAGATTTCAAGTATATTTGTGTATTATTTATAACATACTTTACCACAATGTGTACATTTTAATGACTGACATTATTTTTCCGTGTTACTGAATAATTTTCATTATATTAAAAATGATCGATCGAATCGGAAGTGATGCAAGTTCCGGAAGCTGCGTGAAATAATCACCGTGGAAACCAATGTAATGGTTCAACCACCAAAATAAATCATTCCGAACCTGTCCCAAATCAAAACAAAATTGGTCTGGGTTCACTTTCATTAATTAATGTCATCAATTTTATAATTAAATTATTTTTTTAAAAAAAATGAAACAAACAAGTAACGCTGCACGTTTTATCAAATATTTTAATGACGCAAACAATATTCGGTCCGACCGTCCCAGCTTTGGTTAGCGGTATATCAAAGAAATTACGGACGCAAACACAGTCTTTTGATGAACCGACAGAATGCTATGGGTCGCTGATCACACATCAGAGGCGTGCTTCATAGCGATAGACTCTTCCGATAAACTCCCCTAATACCGTCAATAGTTTGGTCGAAATTGACATCATTTCGCACAGCAGGTGACAAAAGAAACGGATTATTGGGTCAAATGATATTGCCGCAAGGTGTATTTCACAGGTCAGTGTGGCATGATAAGAGCAATTTATGAGATTTTATACGACCGATAGAAAATATCTGGACCGATTTTTTATTGAACTTTGAAAATATTTGGACCGATTTTTTATTAAACTTTCAAAACGAAAACCGGTTTTGAACTTCAGAAATTGGTCCAAAAACCGAAAAACAGGCAATTTTAGAAGGCCTGATATATATATATATATATATATATATACACACATATCTAAACCCTTCCTCCTCATGCATTACCCCTGGCAAAAAATCGCAAAGTTATAAATCTTGAATAGTCTACCACATGTTGATGCAAAATATGTGGATGTATTGAAAATCGCACTAGACCACCATTGGGATTTGGAGACTTCATATCAGTTATGAATCTACACCATATGCTGTCATACATTTAAGATAGCGATATAGGACTTAATGTATATGAAATCTATCAACAGACTTGGTTACTTTAAAAGTTCTGATAACAACAGATGTACAGTACTATAAAGGTATGCATCACGGTGGGTTTTAAAAGGATCTAAAGGCCTTTCCTTTGGAACCTGAAATCATCAGACAAGTACAAGTACAGAAGAAAACAATTATCAGCATTTTCAACATTAGCTGTGATGACAACTAGTCATTGAAAATAAATAACTAATATATATTTATTACCAAAATTGAGTGAAACATTGTGCTAATAATCCAGGATGGACCCAGAAATTGAAATTAGGGGGTCAAATTCCAAATGTGAAATTAAGATTTCTTAATACTTGGGGAGGGAGACTAAGATCTATAATTACCTGTTATGTGTTAAAAATCACATGGGGTCCAAGTCACTGATTAAAGTGATATTTCATCAAATGACTTGTATTTATAACTTGCTTATTCATGTAAATGGCTTTTATATCTCATGTCACCTATAAATACATATATAAAATTTTGTATCTTGTAAGTATTTCTCAGTGGCTGGGGGGTCTGGTAATACATAACACATTCCCATTTAATGTTTCATTTCAATGTTCCTATTAAGTAGGAGCAGGAATAAAATTTTGTCACAAACTATTTAAAAAGGTTGAATGACACAATGATATGTTTTTATGCAGCTTTACTAAAAAGGAATAGAATTCAGTCTTTGAAGTAAGTCAAAATTAAAAAAAATATTTCAATTTTTTTATGAACAGTTTAGAAAAGAATGGAAGTTTGAACAATATTTTATATTTTTGATCATAGGGAACAACTTATGAATAAGAAAGCGCTTTCAGGGAGTTGAATGTACTTTTGAGATGTTTTTTTGGAAGGCGAGCTAAGCTCTGACTTCCATAGCTGTCCTGCAGCCCTAGCAATCTGATACACAAGATACATATGACAGGAACCGCCATATTCATCCGACCAATAAAGTAGTTCACAAGTTTCTAAACGCATTTGCCGTAGCAGAGGATTTATTATACAACAAAAGATTCAGTGTTTTATTTATTGCAGATTTTTTTCTGTACAAAAATTCAAAGATACGATACAGGAAGCATACAATTTCCATGAAAGGTATAATCATTAATGGGGTGAAATATTGACATTTTTTCGATATAATAACTCTTAGTTTGAGTAAATAGTGATTGTTAGTGTAATTTTTATTCACTACCGATTGTCCTCTTTTAATTTTGGATAATAAAATAAAGAAATTAGGTCGCTATTTTTGTTGTTGATAGAAAAACGTGCCAATCTGTCATCTTATGCAAGCAGTGTTTTGATGTTGATGAACAGGTGAACATATTTAACGTTAATTAGGTCATCCAACCATTATGTTTGTTGTGTTTCTGTGTTGTATTTTTTAGATTGATTAAATCTAGATCACACAAAACTGTTTATAATGCTATTAATTGATAATTTATATTATTCATTGAAAACTTTATGAGAATAGAACATAACTAATTGATTGATTGATTGTATATTTAGCGTCATTTTTATGCCATCGAGGGCTGACAGACGATCAGTTAACCTAACCACCATTTCCTGGGATTAACCAGTACTCGAGCACACCCCATCTCCGCAAGTACCCGGTAATTGATAACTTTCCCACTTGAATCAGTGGTGAGAGACGAATGATAATGAGACTTAATGTCATATATCAATCATCTAGTGACAAGTCAATATACATATAATTCTATAAGTAGGTCATGTTTGTTTTGTTCTGGTCAAAGAGTTATGGATATGTGTGGTATATTCTCAGACATTTTGTACTGAATGCGTTTTGTTATCCATAAATCATAACTATTGAACTGGAGATATTAAAATTGACTGGAGTTGTAGCACAAAATATATGATTGCCAGACTGGAGATGATTCATGGAAAAACAAAATCTGGAGTGGTAGTTAAAACATAAAATATATCTGGAGCTGAATCGTTGAAATTCTTGCTTGAGGAGTTGGACAAGTTAAGAGTTAAGATGACTCATTTGAATTGTATATTTGTGTTTTTTAAAGAAATCAACTAAATAAACAATAATCCATTCATTGTTGGTGGTTATTTGCACATTATTAAAAGGCACTTTAAAGCGGTACATTCTTTTTTTTTATGGAATAATGGGGATAGATATTGAGCAGTGGAGGTGTAAAATTGGTAGTTTTTCTGGGAAGCATGTGTCGATCAATACTTATCAAAAAGTCAAATGTCGGAATATGAAGATTTGTTTGCGAAGCTTTCATGTAGGTTGTTCATGTTGATAACATTTTTGTGGACATGTGGAAAGGAATCCTGGACCACCACATTACCAGTTTACAAAATTTCATATAAATGGATATTTTCACCAGGGTCATCAAATATTCAGTTAATTTTCACATGGAAGACAGTGTGTACCATGTTTAGCATTTTTTGCAAATGCATAATTAAAACCGTTTGATAGCTTCTGTTGGAAAAGTATTGATATGGACTCTGTATTGTATGCAGGAGATTATTTATACAGATCCACAAAAGAAATATCAAACACACCACATTCTTTTCTAAATCCCAATGAATTGCCTTCTTACTTAACATATCAGAAAAATCTAACGTAGTTTTCCAATTTCTCGAACCTACATTTTCAAATTAACACAAGCAGCAAGCCTTCCCTCATGCCTTTCAGGCCTTTGTTTTTAACACTAGATTTTTTTAAAACTATATGTATCAACATTCTGTGCCACTTATGATTACATACAGGTTTAACCAATCTAGTCTTTCAAAACATATTAAACTTCACTTTTGCTACGTATATGTATTGTCTTAGTTTTGAGGTGAATATTTGATTTTTTTTTATAAATTTACATGATGCTACATGTATACCAATAAACTGTTACAGTCATCATTACTTACTTCTGCACTACCTTTTTGTGTGTCCAAGCAAGAGACCATGAATACCATTGATGAACTCTTATTTTATTTCTTCAGGATTACAATTGAACATCCCAGCGGCAGGTGTTACTGGAAATTACACATGCAGAACAACATCGGCTGTCCTGAACACTCCCTCCATCAGTGAGTCAATACAGAGATGTTTACACACCCGATGTACTGGACTCACTGCTGTACAACCTCTCGTATTGCAACAGAAGCGATTTGTCAGAAAAGTATATCCAGATCCTTTTGAGCAAGACCCCTTCTTTTATGAATTGTGAGTTTTTATAGAATAGAATTTATTTTATCTAACTATGTGTAAGTTTCAGCCACAGACAGTTGTACTATATATAAATTATTTTAATATAATATTAACCTTGGTGGACATTTGTGACACCAGGTGCTAGGGTCCTTTGGTGGACTTTCATTTTTACATAGGAAGAAGATGGACCCCACTCCCATCCCCCACACTCTGAGTTTTTCAGCTATTTCAGCAAGGATTTAGTTATTTTGAAGTCTGAAGTATTAAAATTATAGCACTTGATATTTGGTGAATAATGTAATTCCTGAGGGTAGAAATTTCAATTTTGTCAAAATCAAGGGACTGGTCTAATCAGGAGACTGATTTTTACATGGCGATACTATAGGAAAATAGAAAATTCTGTTGTGAGTTTGGATTCATACATTGCCACTGTCTTTGGGATGATTGGTCATTAACTTTGGTGTTCTACGGAGTCTCCCAGCTCTAAATATAATGGGAGGTAATCAGTGATTTGCTGAGATAAATGAAATACTGTTGAAACGTGAGGGAGATAAACATACAAACAAAACTATTTGGTTATGATTTAATTTGTCACATTTAATGGAACAGTTCACAGGTATATGGTAATTCATTTGAATGTATAGAAATAGATATCACTTATAATTGAACGTACATTTACTGTCATTTTTCAGGCCTGAGGAAGATGGCCCCATAGATATACATCATGTTCCAGTTCTGAGCAACAATGGACCAGGTAAAGTAAATTGGAAATGACCATATCTATGCAAATTTTCCATTCAAAATTATTAGAGCTGAAAGTTACTAGTAAATCATTTTATGTATGTTATAAGATCTGTGGCAAACTCAAGTATAATTCATATTCACTGGTAAAACAGCTTCCTATCTTGTTTCCAAGGCTAACATAATTTTGTAAATTGTGTTGCTTATATTACAATTTATTTTTTATGGCATTTCAATCAATAAAAAGTATATATACATTTATATACATTTTTAAGAAAAAAATTTATGAGTGATTAGTGTTGTTTCTGCTTTTAAATGTAAAATGTCATATTTATTTGGATGTTTATTTTAAACATGAAACTGTTAAATTTTAAATAGTCTAATCAATCAGTTGAGGATGGAAAGTTCTAGAGTTCCATGAAGTATATCAAACCCAACGTACCTACAACATTCCCAGTTATTGTATTTCATAGTGAGAGTGGACCATGTACAAATGGTTGCATATGCTGAACATATCTCTTTCTAGATGATATATATATAGTGTATCTGTATACTGATAAAGTACAAGTTCTGTGTATGATAACATCGGTAAAGTTTTACAAGAGTTGTACCCTGTTTTCGACATAATTTTTAAAAAAAATTATTGAACCTATATGTCTCGCACAATTAATTTTGCACTGATCAGTATATAGAGAAATGTACTTCTGGAACACTGGATACATTGCCAATGGTTCTAAGAGTGCCTTGTTCCCATATATAGTCTTCTGTTGGTCCAATTTTGCTGAAAAACATGGGGTGACCTTGTTACTTTTTCACAATTTTGATGGTTGGATGGCACTCCTTCATTTTTGACAATTCTGCCCATTTGTTGCAGTGTATCACTACACCATTAAACTGTTATAGCTTCATCAAACAGTTCCCAGTGTCATCCAAACTTGGCAAAAATCATGAAATTGTTTACAATGTTCTCATATGCACAGAGAAATCTTAATTTTTTAAAACTTTTTCAACAAAAAAATGCCCAACTGCTTTATACCTATTTTTCCTTGGGAATAGGAATCTTGCTACTGTCATGTAATTGAGGTAATTCTTAAGTGAGACCTTTTAGTTGGCGCATCTGTGCCCTAATGACAAATTTTTAGTTTCTATATGTATAAAAACAGTATGTTTATAAATTTTGTTGTTCAACAGCAACATACGAATCTTCCTTTCTGCTGACATTATTTAACCATTTTGCATTTGTACCTCAGTTCGTTCATTCATTTAAATTAGTACTATTTTTACTCCATGTAGCGTTGGTAGAAGAGGTGCATGCAGCAGTGAAGGGAGATATGGGAAGACTGTTTGCCCTCATACACATAGATGGTAAACAGAGAAAGATCACAACTGAGGATGTTCTGGTCGTCAATGGATTCTACCCTCCACAGATTGGTGAGAGGATACGACTAGAGAAGGTTAGTGAGTGAACTGGTGTTAATTCTGATGTTCTTTTAGTTTGATAAATGTTGATTAATATGCTTCTAACACAGAAGGTCAGAGCTCGAATTTAAGCACTCGCAAAATGCAAGCTGTATTTGGATAATGCGAGTTGAAATAACTTAAGCTGGCATTTTTTTTGCGAGTAGATTTTAAGTTGAGAAAATTACTTATTGTATTCATTTTATTGATTTTTAAAAATAAACAAGTATAATCCAGGTAAAAAACGAGTTCTTGTCAATTTTACCCAATTTCTTTTGCTTCTCGCGTCAAATTACTCCCTAGCAGCATGATTGTCAATTACATGTATTAAATATTTAAATAAGAAGACTACATCCAATTGTTTTTGATTTCGAGTTCATTCTTCAAAAAGGAAGTAAAGTTAAAACCTGTCAACAACTAAATGTGTAGACTGAGTCTAGTTTGATCGATGGTGCACTCACTCTATAAAATAAAAGCTGAAACCCGTCAAATTTATTGTTTACATATTTTATTAAAATGGCTGATAAAATCTCTACTTTGAAAAAAAGAAATAATCCTTCTGTTAATACTGAAATGAATTTGGAGCAAAAGTTCACTATCACACTGGGCTATAAAGTTGACAATGACAAAATGGTGTTTCAGTTGTAGAAACCATTTGATCGACAGATCATCCATAATAATTAAACTATATTACTATGATATCACAACATTTACAAATGTTAAACAATCATCCATGGCTAGATCTAGATCTTATTTTAGAACGAACGGCCATTTGCTATATTAGTTCTATAAATAAAAATGTGTGTATCATCAGTCTCAGTCTCTGTACACTTGTTATAGTTGAATCCATGATTCATATTTTTGTTTTAATAGTTAAAGGTGTTTGTTTATAATCTATCATTGTATGCATTTATTTATGGTAGTATAATAAATAACAAAGACAATTTTATTTTTGAAAATATTTTGTTTTGTAAAGTACTGCTGTTAAATTGAAATACCTCAACATATATAATAACCTTGATACCATTGTCTATAAAATAAATACAAGCTAATAATGCATATTAGATAACACATGGGTTTTGAAACAGTAAATTATGGGTTTTTTAGACATTCAGGACTACAAGTTTCTGCGAAATTGGTTTGGCTATTTGGTTTCAAATTTGGCCAGTTGAAATTTTTTTGCACAAAAAAGTTAAATTATAGCTCTGATGGTGATGGTGAGATTATTTGGCGAATACATGGTTGGCACTTGGATGAGTTTTTGAGCTTTCGGATAGTATTAAATAATTATTTAGCAATGGCTGATTGATGAGACACATGGCAATATTAATAAATATTCTCTCCACACTTTTTCAGATAAATATATCTCTGTATGTCATGAACTGAGTTCTTGTAATTTCTTAATTTTGCTTGTTTTGGAAAGTGCCATAACTCTGGTTATTGACTTATAGTCATACCATTTAAAATCATACAATTTTACATGTTTGGTTCTTTTTAATATAAATCAAATACACATGGAGTTGTTATTTATTATACAAACATATCATGACTTGTCTCAGCAATATGAATTTACATTTTAACAAATACAGATACATATCACATATACATGGCACTGCTAGCTTTATGAAACTATTTCTAAAATAAGAATTTTGAGAAAATATTACTTTTGGATAAAGATCTCTAAATGAGTACAATTTTATAATAGAAAGATTGATTTGATGCATGACCAAACATGTAGGTTATTGATTTTAGATTACCGCTACCGAGGAATCATACTCGGACAAGTGGTCTATGGCACTTTTGTCTCACTGCTTAGGTCGTAGGTTCGAGTCCCGTTCACACCAAATATTTTATGTGAGAAAGATTGCCAGTTACTTGTAGAAGAACATTGATTCTGCTCTGATTCATTAAGAACTCTTCTCAACCTATTGTGTGTTGTAAAACACTGTTAAAATTGATGTGTGCTCCTTTAAAATAGAACCTTGGTCATCGGTAAAATTACGAAAATCTTTCTGTTTGATATTTGAGGCATAATCCCTTCCACTCTAATCGTATGTGGGACAAATAAAGAGAGTACAAGTATTCTTTACACACAGAAAAAGTATTCACTGTACCATTAATACAGCATTCAAATGCGTGTTTTGCAATATACTCCATTTGTACAATGATTATAATTTATACCAATTATATTATAAACCAACTGAAACACTGGAGTTATGACATTAACATGTTCATAGCTGCAAGCAGTTTTACGATGTTTCATATGTAAATAAGTTGGATTTAAAACAAATTATTTGGTTACAAAATTGTTTACTTCAATGTATAATGCTGGATGTTATTATCATTATAGTAACATTAATATGATAAAATTCTGTATATTTTCTTTAACAATAATAAGTATGCACAATACATGCAATTTTACTGTAACTCTATTTTTTCCTGCAGATTATGCTGGTTGGAAGTAAAGATTTTACACTTTTTGGTCGACCCTTGTTGAGGTATAACACAATTTTTTTTACTTATTCTGTAATTAAACTATTATGTTAGTCTTTTAAGTCTGCGTTATTTATGTAATATAATTGTGATTTAGATATGTGTCAACACAAATGCATTTAATATTTTGCATGCTCAATTTCTGTTTTTACTGAATACAGAGTTGACCTTGTCCATCTGTAAACTTTCTCGTCAGCTGTGCTTTTCCAAATCTTCTCAAAATTTTTCACCAAATTTGCCTGGAGTATTGGTATGAAGTCCAGTTGTGCATATCTGTATTGTATTCCTGTCCATTTACATTTGGTGGAGTTATTTATTTTGAATAATAATTCTGTTGCACTTTCTTGTCAACATTACTCCTCCAAAATTTTCCACTATTTTGGCACACCTTGCTAGGAGAATCAGCATGTCATTATTTTGCTATGGTCCATGGACTTTTGGCATATTGGCTCTTCTATTATTTTTAATGATAATTCAACCTTATAATGTATGTCACATTTTTTATGTTATCTCTTCTCTTCTCTTTCTGGGCCTATAAACCGATTTTGGCCAAAACTTGCTACGTAGTATCTGTATGAAGTCCAGTTTTAAATATTATCCATCGTCTTTTGGCATAGTTATGGCCCTTCAGTTATTTTAATTAGTTAATCTATGTATATATTATATAAACTTCACAATTTCTTGTGACACATTATTGTCTCATTCCAATCCGTTCACTTTTGGCAGAGTTGTGGCACTTTTTTTTATTTTTAATGGTAAATCTTTGTGGCACTAAACTTCTCAACTGATATTTGTCAAACTTACTAGCCAGCAACATGTATGAAGTCCAATTGCTTACATGTATGTCATTGTCTGTGTTGTAGGACTACTGTATCTAGTAAAAACACATTAGTCAAATGAAATTTCTAATATTAAGATAACAAACAAGGTAGAGGCATTTGAATGAACGGTCACATTTCCAGTTTATTACATATATTAGATATCATAATATCTGCTGTGTATTATATTACGATATTATAATGTACAATATATGTAATAAACTAGAAATGTGACTGAATAAACTTGAATAAATAACATCTTCCTATCAGTGAAAATCTGTTTATTTTACTGGTTACAATTGGCTTGTATGTCAAAACAGCTGGATCATTGTTTTTTCCATTTTTATATTGTATTTCATAGTTAAATTGCAATTTGAAATTAAGGAAAATGCACATAAGATCACACTTGACCAACGTTTTCAAATTCATAAAAAAAAATCTATGTTTATCTTGCATCGATTGATTTTCAGGGCATACACAAAAAGAATACAAACTCTGTGTGTAACCTATTTTAAAGTTAAAACACTGTTGTTACCACTAATTATAAAAAAACAAAAAACCTCATTATATGGCAACAAATGGTTTAGGAAAATGCAATTAGGTGTCATAAACAATCGCATGGGTGATTTGCGGTTCAATGCATTTGTGTCCACCAGCTATCGGACAGGTGGTATCCATGGAGATGATTGAAAATTAAAGACAATGTCAAGCTACTTTATAAACGTTGGCCATAGAAGTAAAATATTGACATACTTTGTTGGTGCCAATTACTTTCGCCAAACTGGAAAAAAAAGAGCCACTTTGATTTTCTTATCACAATTAACACGTTTGGCAACCAACAGCATGAGCCCTGATATCTGCTGTATATTTCATTGTATGTTGGTAAATAATCAACTTGTAGATGATGTTGATTTCCATTTTCAGTAGAGACCTGGTAAAGGTTGAAGCCACAGTGATTGAGAAGACATTGTCACATATCAGGGTAGACTTTGACTACAAGAAGAGATTCAGAAGACTTAAATGTAAGTCGTTTTATTATCTTGTCTTTAACAGTAAAATGTCTGTATGTATCGGTATGAATCTGAATGCTTTTTGTGTAGATCTGTATGTATCTATGTATTGGTATTTGTGTTGTTTAATGATAGCAGAACAGTTCATAATACAAATGGCTTTAGATGGCATGTATACAGCTGTATTCTATTGATGGTGAAGGAAAAGGTTGATTGATTGATTGATTGAATGAAATTTTGGCATCATTTTTACGCCATCGAGGGCTAACAGGCAATCAGGTAACCTAACCACTATTTTCTGGATCCTGGAAAGTTAACCAGTGCTTGAGCACAGCCATCTCTGCACGTATCTGTTAGCTTTCTCACTCAAATAATTGGAGAGACAAATGGCAATGAGACACATTGTCATATATCAACATCAGAGGCTGTGGCTGGAGAGGGTTTCAAACTCATAACCCTGGATTGATAGTCAGATGCGCTACCGACTGAGGGAGAAAATTGAAAAAAATTCAAATAAGAAATTGTCTGTTCCAGATAATTATGATAATCAATAAAACCATTTTAAGTAGTTAATATGTACTTTCTGCTTGTGTTGAACCAATACCAAGCAAATAGTGCATATATTATACCATCCCCATTAGGTCAGTTGGGAGAGCATGAGATTTCAAGCCTTGGGGTTTAGGGTTTGATTCCCGGGGCTGGTTAACTAAAATACTAACAGTTGTTAGTTGGGGGCATTGCCCATACGATAAACAGGTGGCGATGTAAAATAATCTTATATATGACATGCATTATTATAGTGAAAATCAAACCATGATTCTCCATCACTAGATGTCAATCTTTATTATATAATTATGAAACCATGCTTTTATTATTGGCTGTTTTAAAGTACTAGTATCATAAATAAGTTTTTTTTTATGTCCATTTCAGTATTACAGAATCCCCAAGCTGTTCTGGTGATCAACAGTATCGAGTTGAATCCTTCTGCATTGCAATAGATGTTTTAAATTTGATAAGCTTCACCTTTGATGGAAATGATCAAGAGAAAAAAATGACTTGGAAAGAACTGTCACTTCATACTGATAAAAATTTATACAAGAAGACATGGGAGTACATCCTTAAAATATCTAATTTAGACTTCAGTACACCTTGTTGAGGAATACTCACTGTGTTCATACATTTGTAACTACAACTACTCGTACCTTTTCATTTGACTTGTGTTTGAAAGAATGCTGTCTTATCAAGTAAATTATAGTGGGATAGAAATAAACAAACACTGAAATCAATGAACTTTCCGTTTTTTATTTACATTCTAAGTATGGAAAATGATATGAAATGAAATTTTTTAATTGACTTATATCAGCCTTGATATTTATTATCTCGTTCAATCCACACCAAGATCAATGCTGTGTTTAGTACCAGCAAAATGTTTTATGTATTAAATCCATGAGCTAAGGTTGGCAAACAACTATATTTAATTGCTTATGTTTAACAAGGGATTTACTTGATAACTCGACTAGTTTAAACTTATATATTTTACTTCGATTGTGGAACAAAATATTACAACTTACACAAATCACGCTCAGTCTTCCTAGATAGAGCCAGTACTAAGTATATCCAGAAAAAATGTCTTGCTCAAGGACACCACACTTGGCTGTCGTGGAGGATCTAACTCGCGACCCTCTGATCATTAGGCCGATGCTCTACCACTGGACCACACACTTCACATGTTTTTTTAACATTGTGCAGTTACTGACCATAAGCATTTATAAATCTCATTAGTTGGCTCCAAAGTGAGCGCAGGCGAGCCCTTACATGCAGCTAAATATGTGACATATTTCAAATGAGCACAAGTTGCCCAATACAAATCAATAACATGCAAAGAATGATTTTATGTTTTAAGTTTTGGTTTTAAACTTATTTATCTTACTTCAATTGTGAAACATGTTCTTATAACTTAGACAAATCACGCTCGAAGTCTTCCTGGGTAGAACCAGTATTAAGCACATGCAGAAAAAGTTTTTTGCTCAAGGACACAACACAGCTGTGGCAAAGGATCGAACCCACGACCCTCCAATCATGGGTTTGGTGCTCTACCACTGGGCCACGCGCTCCACTAGATTTAATGTGAAATAAATTCCAAGATATTTCCTATTTACATTGATTAATATATATGGAAGGCAGACTTTGATTTCCTTTCCATGTTCAGATGTTTAAGCAATTTAATTGAATGAGTTTTTTCAGTTATTCTTTTTTTTAAAGAAATTACATTTATGATCAATATATATTATGATAGGATGTTGGAAGTAAAAACATTTACAATTACTTGCACATACATGAACTGGTATGTCAAATAGAATGTTAATTCATTCCATGAACAAATAGTATATGGCAAGTATTACTCTTATAATACTGAACAAACAGCCCGAGATTTGTACAAAATCTATTTACACAAACATACCTACATGTACATTAAGAGGAGAGATCCTTCTAGTCATCTTTTGATAAGTTTAATTCAATGAAAAAACAAAAAATACATTGTATAACTATCAATGAAAATGAAACAATTAAAATTTACAATAGTTTATGTCAATTCTAAATTTTTAATTTTTTGTTCAGGTTTTCCTTCAAATATTAAACAGCAACATATAAAAATGAAAAACTCAAACCAGACAGTGAAATTTGTGATTAGATTTATAACAGCTGTTACTTTTATTAACATAATTACAAATTACTTTTTTTTCTTCTTCAAAATAAACATTTTTTAAGTATAGGCAACAAACATCCTATTAAAGGCTTAAAGCAATATAAATAAAGTGTACATTGTTCAACTGAACTGTCCTGCAATTTATTTAAAAAAACAAAAGCGGAAATTAAGAAAACGGAATCTCGACTGTGCCCAAAACATTTAATTAGATAACTATAAACTGTGTAAAACAAAACAATTTGCACATCTAAGGAAAACTAGAAGAAACAAACTATAAATACAAAGGATATACGAATGTCATTTTAACTATATTGAGATCTTGGTCCTATCACAGTCTAATATTTACCGGTTATGGTTTTATAAAATATACAATATATACAGCTTTAAGTAAACCTGCAAACATGGCTTCATTTATTTAACTTCAAGAACAGCTGCCCTTATTTTACATTAATAGCATAGGTAATTCTATCAAATACATACATGAATGTCCACCATATAAATCAGTACAGAAAACAGTAATGGCAGGGGAAAAAACATGTTGGAAAACAATTTTCTCCAGGTGCAACTACACACAGTCACATGTCTGTTTTGATAACATAACAAAGATTGCTCTTACAATAAATACATGTACTTCCTTTGGTGTACATCACCTTTGAACAATACATGGATATTTTAAAAATATACACATTTAATGGCATTACCTGGAGACCAGGTTAACAAACCGGAGTAATATCAACGATAATTATATATATATATATACTGCACGAGAAGTGCTTTCTGGCGCATATTTATTTTTTAAAGCTTGACGCATATCTTCCTGGTACATACTTATTTTTAAAGCTGGACATATGCCTTTCAAAGTTAAGGCCATAGAAAGGTTCTGTGAAAAATAAATTGTAATGTGGAACAAAATAATACACAAATTTTGAATTACAACAGATAACGTATATCTGTTACCCTGTTACGGAGTCTGTGACTCAAATATAATATCAAACAATCCTTCTACAAAATATACAATTTTAAACAACACATGGTCCACAGCTTCTGTTCAATAATTCCAGTACAATCATCATGTGGTTAGAAATAAGATCCCTCACCCCAAACTATTCTGGAAGATACATACATGTTAAATACTTTACATAGGAAATATGGTGGGGAAAAAAATCAAAAATTGTCAGTTCAACAGTATTTCAATCATTCTTCAAATGAGAAAAGTATTCTGTGTATAGTACGCAGCAACGTATTGGAATAAGAAACTATTCATGAATAAAGAAGTTACTAAACTACATATATACTCAAAAGATATGAAACTGTAACACAGTAAGATACATGTATATGAAAATGTAACATATTTAGCACGAGTGTATATATCCATATCATGCAGTAATTATTGTCTGTTGAAGTCTCCAGTTGTCACTAAATAATTTTGTACCTTCTGCACTGGTGTCACATTTCTCATTTCCAAGCAAGTCTCCTCTAATCCCCGTTTTGTGTTATATCTCTTCCTGTGTTTCGTTTTCATATCTCTTGAGTGTATAAAGTTTGCTTATGATACATAATGGATGAAATAAACAGAAACTATGAATCATTGCCATTCAATTTTTAACTACAGCAAACTTTGATTCCAAATATCGCACAATACCAAATACATTCAAAATAATTCCTTTACTGATGTACCCCATTACTCTTGAGTTAATATATTAATGACCTTTTATACAAGATGACCCATTTATCATAAACAGTATTAGTACAAGGTGAGTACAGCATTTAAAGGATGTAAAAATGTGGGAAATGATCCGATTATATCCGAGATATTGCAACAATCTTATACAATACTGAAATGGTATGGCACGCCTCATGGCAATTTTGAACATTGCAATAATCCAACCAAAGATAAACAGATATAAATACAACCTATAGAAATAAAAAAAATTCCAGTAATCAAATTTCCTATAAAAAAGGTTTTTACATTAGCAGCAAAAAAAAACCCAGGCCCACTCAAGGTGAAATAAGGTCACACATCAAAAAGGTAAAAAAAACGATCGTCAAAAAAAATTTAGTAAGAAATTAAACTTTTCTGTGATAAAAGTCCTGACAAACCAAAAATTATTTTTAGTGGCTACCACTAATAAATTTATTAACCCAATGGAAATCTCATAAAGCCACTAACATAAATGGACTATTCTATAAAGGTTGTATTTACTGTACCTACTTCTGTTTAATACCAGATATGGCTGAATTATTTTTTATTTTATTTTTAGTTTAGAATATAATATTATATCTATATGATTAAATTAAGTTTTAATAAATAATTGTTAATAATATTATTAATGCGTGGGCATACCCTTATAATTGGATAGTAACAAATACTTATGTTGGGTCATAATAATACTTTTTGTTTTATTTTTTTAGATTTAAGTAAAATTAAATCCAGAGGATGTACACATATTTCTTGTAGAATATTGTTTTAAATAATGAAATTCAACAATAAGTAGTCAAACCTGTTTTTAGATGCCAGTCAAGGGAAGGAGCAAAAATGACATTTTAAGATAGCTTGTTAGTTTGCTATTAATGGGAAATAGCAAATGTGGCTGCTTAAGACAACGGGTTACTTAATAGGCGAACACTTACAAAGGTTTGACTGTACATTACATTTAAATCTCATTCAAAATGCATACATCCAAGATGTGTTAATGTTTTAACAATTAAATAAGAAAATATAAACCATAAATACAATTAACTGAGCAACACAAAATTAAATTGGACATATAAATTCAAATACACAATAAAATTACATATATAGAAATATATACATCTCGTATTAAATGTCAGCTGCACTGTTTATCGCAAAGAATGTGGTTGCATCCGTAAGCTTTGAAAGAAAATAAATAATGTACAATATATACATGGCATCTTTTCAGGCCTATTAACAATGTCTACATTTGCTCTAACACGACAGCAGACAATATGGTGACAATGCACTCGATACTCTGCAAGAGCCAACACACTAGTGTCGGTCTCAAAGGAATTCATAAAAAAAATTAAGTTTTACTACATTCCAATTCAAAAATAATATTAGTTTGATGACATGTTAGGCCTTGCTAAAGCATATACACAATGTATTAAATAGATAATGGTTGTACATAGTTATGTATAATAGGCCTTGCTTAATACACCATTCACAGCATAGTAAATAGATATTGGGTTAAAACTACAACAGCATACATTTCACGCATCAACTATGTACACCCTATACAAATGGATCATTGAGGCATAAAACTTACTGCCCAGGCAGCAAGAAATTGTAGGAGTGAATAATGGATACATGCTGCGTTCTGTACCTGTCAGTTAGGTTTCACTGTGCTTAATATATAACATTAATCGACTGCTTCAAGCCTGCTAAAGGTGTATATTCACAAATCCATATGTATTTGTTTATAATTTAGAAAGCATGAACTCTTTTCCAGAAATTTAATTTGTTAAAACTTCTTTTTCAAACTGTGTATCACAAACACTTTTTTGGAAAATATTTTTTGGCCAATTAAATATAATTTATAATTATCTAGTAGTATGCAAAATTATAAAAAAAACAATGTAGTGGTGACTCATTTTGACAAGGGTTCCCCGATTTAAATAATGTAAAAACTTATTTAAAACCATCTTGCTGCTTTTACATGAACATGCTAGTACGGGCTTCAAAGGCACTAATCTTGTCTATCTGCACAGAACCTTGAATCAATGAGAAAAATAAACTTTTAAATTTGCACCAATAACTAGTCAGTTCGATATAAATACATATATCTATGGAGCACCACACAGAAATACAGAACATACATATTATAGGGTCATAGAACCACAAAACATTTTTTCATAAATAAAGTAAATGGTTTGTTAAGCCAATTAGAATACTGTGAAATCATTTATTTTCATGGGTATTATATTCATGGTTTCCACTTCAAAGACATATTCGTGGGGACTTTAATTCATTGAAACTGAATTTCCAAACAAACAAAAAATAAGTTTACACTTTCAACATCGCATACTGCGTTCCAGTAATTAACCTCTGTTGTAAAACACATGTCACGCATCAGGATTTATCACACCCTAATTGACACATACCAATTTGTACTCTAATATACAAGTACGATATTGACTAATTGTTATGCAAATAAGAGGAGAGGAAAGGAGAAGTATGAGATTTAATCGAGAAAGGGTTTCAGAAGGCAGGCCTGCTGTAAATAACAATAGTACGTTCCACATCACGTGACTAATGAATGGTAAATCAATGTGCTATGTCTTTTAAGAGATTTGTTTGTTTTATTCATTAACAATGTATCACCATATATTTGATCATAAAGAGAAACAATAGAACAAAATAAAAAATACCACTAAATAAAAGATATTCCTTCAATAGAAACTTGTGTTTTAGTTTTCTTTGTATGCGTGCATACTGTCCCTTTACGATGTTTTACACTTTTTTTACAATGTTTACTGTTGGACCATATGTCGCATTGTTTCAGATAGCATTTAGCTACAAGGTGATGGTCTATTTTTAGCACCTCTGACATTTGAATGAAATACACCCGCAGTGGGGTAAATTATAACACATACATGTATCACTAAAAACACACGTCTATTAGCAGATGGACATAGAATTAAAGATGATATGAGTACTAAAAAATTCTTACACTGTTTACAAAATTATCAATGTAAATATTAATGGATGCAATATGAGGAAAGAAAATATATAAACAAAGAATGAATTATTTACGACAATGCGATGCACGTAGGCATATAAACACAGAGGTAATTTATATGTTGACAGCATTACATAGCATAAACTTAGTTTGTGAGTATTTGATTTCGTTGTCTAGGTTCCCCACATAATCAACAAAAATTATTACCCAACAAAAATTAATGATTTCACAGTATCCTTATTTCTATTGTGTATTTAGAAAATACTAAAAAGCCGCTAAAAGTGTCTTTAAAGTATTAGTTAGCAGTAAACAGCACCAAAGTTCTTCAAACTCCTTTACTCAAGCAGTAATTACATTTTTTTTGTTTAGATTAATGACAAACCTATCAGGACCTAAATTCATCAATAATTTGAGTCTGAGAATTGGACTCGGACTCAAAATCTTAGCTTTGTATAAAAAAACCTGCAAACATACATTTATAGGTAAAAATGTGATTCTGCAGAATTTTTTGTAAATTAATCATTACAACTATTTGTTTATACAGATAAATATAGGGATAGTAATTTACTTGTTCAATAGATGTTATTAGAATCTTAGGCAAGTCCAAGCCTAAATCTACCTCAAATTATTGATGAATTTAGGTCAAATTCTTGCAGATGGTCACTTTAATAAAAGTTAATATGTTAGTTTGATTAATTATTAAATTATTTTAAATCAATTTGAAATATATATTTGGAATAAATGTTCACATGTTTATATTTGGTATACTCTGACAGAGGTAAAATACAGATGATGTGATAATTTGGCACAATAATGTAAACATACAATGCGGATGATGAGATGAGCATATTGCAGTTTATCTTGTATGAGGTTTCAAGGTTTGTTTTATGAGAAAAAGAACTTTGATTAATGGGTATGAAAAGCTTGAAATGAAGGATGTTAACAAAGTTTTTACTTTGGTGGGTGGGATATACTTTTGGCCAATGAAGATGTTTTGGCACAAACGTAATGTTATTACAACTGACAGGACGATTTAGAAAATTAAAGATCAGACACAGTCATCAGCTGTTTTCTAGGATACTACTTAATTTCTAAGGCCTAAGTATAAAATATTGTTTGCTTGCTGCTTCCCGCTGACCCACAACAATCACACAGGAGAGAAAAATATTTTTGGGGTCCAAAAAAATAATGGTGTTCATTCAAAATATTTTTGGTCATTATGTCTCCCTAAAAATTCTCTGATTGATAACAAAAAAGATAACTACCTATCAACCACCCATCCCTAAAAGTGGAAGTGACAAACAAACAATTCTTTTAAGTGTGGCCTAGCAACTGCATGATGTTGTATTATTCAAACTAATGATATCCTCTGTAGAGATTATCTCCCTGGTGTTTGATATTATTTTTGACAATTCCTTCATATTAATATACATAACTTCCTGTATAACTGCGGCCAAGATTACCTCCCTTAACACTACTGCCTTCCTTACTAGTGAAACAGCGGTAGATTACCTCCCCTGTTCACTGTGTTGCACAGTTGAGATTATCTCCCATCTCCTCAGCATATTTATTACAGATCATCTTACGGACTTTTTCCACTTCTGCGCGAAGTTCTTTCAGTTTAGAGAACCAATGTTTCAATGTTTGTTCCTCTCTCTTGGCCCCACCCACTGCACCCTCGTCATCATCATCGTCATCCAGGGAGGAACCTAATAAAACAAATAAAATATCAAAATACAGTGGAACCTCTCTTGTCCGAACTTGCTCATACCAGAAGAAAAGTTCGGATTAAAAGTGTTTTCAGATTAGAATGGTTTCTATTTGTAGACGCTTATCAATATGTCTCAAAACTTACAGATATGTTGTGCATGTACTGTACATGTTTATATCAGTATTTAAAGTGGATTACTGAAAAGGAAGTAAGCAAAACATTGTTAACCCGCTACTTCATATAGACGCCTTTGGACACCTAATGCTCGTTACGAGCAATCTGAACTCTGCCTGCACTGTTTTCAAACACCTTCTGTGATTGGTGCGGGAAAACATGTGTCTATGGAGTAAAGGGTTAAACATATATATGCTTTATTTTCATGCTAAATATTTTCATAACTTTGAATGCAACCAGTTTATAATGTTTTGAAATGTTCGTATTGGAATTTTATTGGAATGATAATGAACATATAATTATGTATAAGAAAATAACACAACAAGCATATTCAACATAAATACATCATCATGTAAAGTATATATTTCACACTTTCAACACATTCATGTTTCTGCTTTATTACAATAATTACGATGTTTTCACGTAGCCGGTAATTGATGCCTAATTAGTTATTCAAACACTCTTTATGACTTTCACACTTGTGCTGATCAAACGCTTTCACCAGGTAAACAAGCGGCGAACATTTTCTTGTTTGTCAACACCTTTTTAAGTGTCAGGGATTAAACTGATAAGAGGTTGTGTATTGTCAATATCAATAACCAGACGAGACTAAGATCCGCCGAGACAAAGATTCGGATCCAAAAGGTAAAATATATAGTAATTTAATGAAAGAAATCTTTCAAACGAGTAAAGTTTTTGGAATAGAAAGGTTTTGGAATGCCGCGGTATTTTTACAATAAAGATAGAATAAGAAATTTTGGGACCAACAAAAATGTTCAGTTTAGAGAGATTTCTGGATTAGAGGAGTACGGATTAGCGAGGTCCCACAGTATCTGCATCTAAATGTATAACCTGCATGCCTAAATTCAAATGTACAATACGCTAGAACTTTAATATTAGATAAACATAACTCCAAGTGTCAGTTGCAGAATGTAAAATGGATCTTTTTATATTGGTCTGACCATATGGCCTATCTTGTAAATTGTCGAAACACACAAAACTAAAAGCAAACATGAAGAAAATGAAAGTTTAGCACGATCTTCATCACATTACAAGATGCATGATTAAGGTATCAAGTATAATTGATGGAGGATGATGACAGATGCACATAAACAAATCTGAGCACAACCACCACGGTCCTTCTGCAAGTACCTAGCAATCTCTCTTGCATAAAGTCTTTGAAACAAGCTGGGCTGGAACAAACAACCTTGGCTGTAAACATTGTGTGATCTCAAGATGAACCACCTATATAACATCACCAAAGATCACATTAGCACATAAATATATATGAACAGTGAAAGTGGCTCACTACATCTGCTATGCACACAGTTGGTGCTTTTCTATCTGATCCATGAGCAAAGAACAGAATAGGTTGACAAATACTGGAAAACAGGTCCAACTTTTTTGTTTGAAAGAGATCATAAACATTATATCTTTTGAAACTGATTACAATGGTCCTACTATTCATAAACCATCTACCTTCATAGAGTGTTAGCCGCTTATGCCTGAGGTTCAGGATCGATCCCCAGCTCGACCCAATGCCTCTCAAAAACAACGTTCAGTACAGATTCTACCCAGAAAGCTGGACTCGAAAACAGTTCACATAAGCTTTGAGATTTCTTCAGAATCAAGCTAAAAAAGATTAGTATACACAAAACAACCTACCTCTCATACCCAACAGCAATGATATATTCGGATCCTTGCCTTCGGCCCTCTGTACACAAATCTGCACCAAGGACTGTAACTCTGCGAAACACAAACTCATCTCCTTAACAAATCTTCGCTGTAGCTGCTGGTTCTCGTCCTCTGACGTCTCCTCGTAATGTCTCAGCTGTTCTTTCAGTATCAGACTTTCGTCCATCAAATCCTGGTTCTTATTGGCAAACTGCAATGTAAGGTCACACATCCTCATGAATATTAAATTACAACATGTCAGATTTTTCTAAATGTCTATATATATGTATATGTTGTCCAAAGGACAGAGAACATAAATTTATGATAACATTATATAGGTGGTTTATAATAAAATGTTGTCAAAACTGTTTATGTTTAAATTTTTGCAACCTCGGCAGTGATCGGTTAATAATCTTGAAGACAACTTGAAAATGGTGAACTTCATTTACTATTAATAAAAAAAAAGAAAAAAAGAGAGTATATTTTTAGTAACAAATATATGTAGCCACATGGATTTTGTTGCATACAATTTTATCTAAAGGGCAAACTAACACATACATCTTTGAGAGATTTCTTCAGTTTGGCAACTTGCTCCTCCTTGAGTCTCGCTTCCTCTCTGAGCGCCATCACAGCTTCTTCCTCTTGTCCGAGTCTCTCCTGGACGGCACGTATATCTGTCTGATGTTTCACCTCCAGTTGACGTACACGGCGATGATTCATCTCCAACAACTGATATTAAAAAAACAGCATATATGAACAGGGTGTAGTAACAAGACATGTGTGAAGCTTACAGGTGGCCACAGTTAAATTCATTACATCCATTCCATACCATGTATACACATTTTTTAGACTACTAATTACATAAGTTTACATTAAAACTAATCATGGTAAGATTAATTTTGCATAAGTCGTTCACAGGTGTGGCACATATTCCAGGAACAGCACACAGGTAGGTGGAGGACAAGGGGAAGGTGGCAGTCAGCAAACCATGTATATAAAGAAACTAGTAGTAAAAAGTTGTTTAAGCCATAATAAATTAATTGCTAGATAATCATCCCCGCCCAGAACCTAATTTTCATGCCACCCCGACCCTTTTTATTTCCATAAAAAAAAATTATTATTAAAAAAACTATAAAATTTAAAAAATAAAAATAAAAAATAAAATCCTCCCACCCTTCCCATTTTAAGAAAAATTTGGATAATAATCTAGCAATTAATTTATAATGGCCTAACGGAATACATTTTTAAACTAGTCTAATAGATTTATCATAATGCAGAATAAATCATTACCAATAATGACGTTTTAACAAACTTCTGTTTACTACATGTATATATTTTTATTTAACTACAAAACAGCTGTTGGATAGTCAATGGTATTCAAACAGGCTACCACAAGATATTATTTTCTTAATACTGTAAAACCTGAATAAGTGTTCACGTCTATTAAGCAGCCACTTGTCCTAAACAGTCATATTTGTTATTTCCCATTTATATGCTCTTAGAACAAATTAACCTGCATTAATTTACTGGTAAACTGCAACCTGTCTTGAAAGGCATCTTTTGCACCTTCCCTTGATTGGCTGCTTAAGATATTTACATTAAATATAAACTTCATGTTTCTTCCAGTAACTGTATTTAAAATACCGCTATTTGAAAATTAAATAGAAACTTTATCCTTTTTATTCCTATAATTTTATTTCCACTACTTGAAATATCAATATTTGCATCAAACAGAAACTTAATATTTTTAACTATAATTGAACTTCTATTATTTAAAAGACTATTATTTATTTTGTCTTAACATACATATAAATGTTTTCCCACTGCTTGCAATACCAGAATTTCAAATAATTGAACTTGAATTACAGATAAAAAGATAAAGTTGTTGTTTAATAAAAGTACTTAAGTCTAGTATCATGGCAAAGAACACCATAAGATTATGTTTTCTTTCTGCTCTCACAAAGCATAATTTTGTGTTTGTACATAGTATAACATTTTATAAAGATAAAATGAATAAAATATGTTTAAATACAGAATTAATTTCAGTGTATGTTAAATATCCTGCGATTATCAGTTTTTGTAGACTTCAAGATGGGCATTTGGTCGATCCCCAAACTGCTTATAACTGTGTGTGTGTGTGTGTAACAAATGTTGAAAGGGATATTAAGGGTGGATAGCTCTGATTTATTTTTCAACTTGACTTAAATTCATCATTATTTAGTCTAAGAATCAGACTCAAACTCAGAATTTGAAAATTTGTAATTTGCATTAAAATTTTTTTTACAAGAAATTAACAAAAAATCAGACTCTAACTCAAAGTCTGAAATTTTGTAATTTGCATTAAAAACAATTTTACAAGAAATTAACAACAATTTCATTGAAAAAGCAGTCAATTTTAATTATACGTTATAAGAAACTATCTAAAAAATCAGAAAATATTTATCTAAAAATGTATTTTTAACTAAACTTTTGCTATAAAATAATATTTAAAAATCAGAATTTTGAGTTTGAGTTTCAGTTTTAAGACTAAAATAAAAAGTTATTTTGAATTTAAACTTGGTCCTCAAATCTCAGAATATATTAGTACAAATTGTATGGTTGTTAATAACAAATTAATACACACATATAATTATATCTATCTGACATACAATTGTACCAACACCACTCTACATTAAAACATTAGAACAAGTACAAAAATATTAAAAGAACCACAAACAAGATAAAACATATTTTAAACTACACTATACAGATACATGATGAGCTTTTAAACACATATAAAAAAATTTCTGCTGGATACTTTGATGGAATAAATAGTTAATGACTTCCGATTCAACTGGTGCAAACATACTTAAATTCATTTACATTTCTTTGATGGCACATTATGCAAGGAAGTAAAACAGACTGAGCAGCGTGTCAGGCCCCTAATCACTATGATAACTATACAAATCTAATCCATAATAAGCGTAAACCAAACTTCTCACATTCCTATCTCTAAGACAGCAGATATAGATCCAGTCATACATGTTCAGGGTAAACGTGTTATTTAGTCACTAACAAACCCTTTCAATTCTATTTCTTTGTTCAATATAATATACAGCCTCTGACAGATACCGCTTAAATGTGAATCTTTATGTTCAGACAGTGACATAAAACATACATAAATTGGTTTGTGAAGTGCTAATTAATGTCTGAATCAAGTATATCAAAGTGGTATATAGGTAGACACTAGATGGTGGGCTGTACAATTAAGCTATGTCCTTTTCCTAAAGGCAGGGTGTATTTCTTAAATTGAGAAAGAGCCTTATTTCATTAATACATTTTATGCAAATCAATTTTTAAATCCTACACAAAATCTATATACTTGAATATTCATTGTGAAAAAAATTTAACATGGGAGAAAATACAACATGCAGAGGAAGGCAGGCCCCGGTTTCAGTTTTAGAAAGGGGGATGACATA
The DNA here is from genome assembly GCA_029582155.1 of Panopea generosa. NCBI lineage: Eukaryota > Metazoa > Mollusca > Bivalvia > Adapedonta > Hiatellidae > Panopea > Panopea generosa. The sequence goes on along the minus strand of CM055898.1, from coordinate 36,281,198 downwards.
CCATAACTAGACCAGTGTTGAATACCCCAAGCAAATGGAATATTTAATTCAGTTTTTAAACATTTATGATACACCCTTTAGTCATGGGCAACAACTGATGAAAGTTTGAAAGAGATCTTTAACTTCATTTCTATTTTGAAAACAATCAATTACAGTGACAGCAAATATCAAAATATAATTTAAAACAAGAGGCCCAAGAGGGCCTGAGGATGCTCTACTGACTCATAGTGGCCATAGTACTTTTTGAAATTCTCCTATGCAAAAGAAACATCAGGATGGGGTCATTTTTAACCCTAGGGACACCATTTGAACAAATCTAACAAAACTATAGTTGGTCATCATTACTACATAAACATTTTAAAAATCTGTTGGGCCATTCATGAGAAGAAGATTTTTTAAGTTTTGGACTATTTTTAGTAAAGGTGGCCATCTATAATTTCAGATGAAAAAAAAACTTCTGTATAGTCTCCTATGCAATAGAAACATCCATGTGAAGTTTCAGTTCAGAATAGATGAAACAAAAAGAGAATATTCTTTTCCCATAGTATTCTATGTAATATTCTAAGTCCCCTTACAGGGCCCCTATAAATTTTAGCCTCAAACTCTTATCTGCAATCAAACCCCTACACATAGGGATAATTTATGCTAAATATGAACAAATCTGACATACCGGTTCTTAAGAAAACGATTTAGTAATTCCCAATTTTTACCCTTTTGGGGCCCCCCCTGGCCCCTTAAGACAGTGGAACCAAGTCATTTTTACAAATCTGAACCTCCTTTACCAAACAATGCTTCTGTGAAGATATAGGCAAAATCATAACCATTTTAAAAAAAAAAAAAAAAAAATTATAATGACATGTGTCCCCTAATTGAGCTCTCAGGGCGGGGTCATTTCTAACCCTAGGGACACGATTTGAACAATTCTAACAAAACTATAGTTGGTCATCATTACTACATAAACATTTTGAAAATCTGTTGGGCTGTTCATGAGAAGAAGATTTTTTAAGTTTTGGACTATTTTTAGTAATGGCGGCCATCTTGAAATTCAGATCGAAAAAAAAAAAAAAAAAATTGTGTATAGTCTACTATGCAATAGAAACATCCAAGCGAAGTTTCAGTTTAATTGGCATAGTGGTTTTAGAGAAAGTGCTCCTAACAGACGACAGAAGAAAGATGTCAGACGACAGACAACAGACAAAGCGCCATCGCATAAGCACTCCTGGCCTTTGGCCAGTAGAGCTAAAAAAAAGAGAAATGCGTCTATAGGACACAGATGCCCCTGCTTTGTAACTACATTGTAGACATCAATAAAGCCAAATTTCAATAAAGAGTTTAGAGGTCGGAAACCGTAAGTCAATCAGAGTCCAGATCACCTTATTAATATGCCCCAATTCCATCCATTGTCGAACTTGACCTTGGTCTTGTTGATATAAAGCCAAATATAAATTTTCATCAAAATCGGTCAATAAATAAAGACTTTAGAGGTCGAAAAGTATCAGCCAATCAGAGCCCGGAACACTTAATTCATATGCAGGGATTTTGACTGAAATCGAACCATATGTTTTTCTACCAAATATGAATCAAATCCATCCAATCCTTCAAGAGATATTTAGCGGAAACCAATTTTTTGACATTTGTCAATAATCTAAGTCCAAAAAGGGGCATAAGTCCATAAAAAATCATCAGACCGGAAAGAAATACAAACTTGGCCTGTATTACCTGAATATAAAGTCACACACCAAATTTGGTTTAAATCTGTTTATTAAAACTAAAGCTATAAGTAGAAAACCATTTTTGTATGTACATACGGGTCGGTAGTATGTACGGACAGTAGTGATACTATATGCCCCCCCAATTAAAAATGGCAGAAGCATAAAAATCAGTACATTACAATGTCTGCCAAAATGAGATGTATTTTAGTTCTTGAGAACTGGTAACTGTAAATCCTCGACGCTAAATTGAAAGATGATTGGAAATACAACATTCATCTCCCAGTTCTTTCCAGGTTATTGTTGTTTATTTGTTCACCACTGCTTCCCAACTCAAATCAACGTGATCTTAGCCGTTAAAGGAGTCGTAAAACGTAATTGCATGGAATTACTGGAACATTTGCCTTGACATGCAATGATGCACACAGACAGGTTTCTAATTATGATAACTTCGTCTTGATAAATGGAATCAATATCGGGGGAAATAATTATATTTTAACTGTTCTACAATTAAGTGAGTGCACTAAAGTCAATTTGAGATGTTTCATTATTATGTCGTAAAACATATTACGACTCCCAGTCAACGTCATTCAATCATTTCAATCATGCTATGCACACACATGGTTTTGTTTGTATGAATATTCAGCATCTTTTTAATGCCATCAAGGACTGACAAATGATCAGTTAATTTAACCACTTTTTCCTGTACTCAAACACACCTCAGCAAGCAACTGATAACTTGTCTACTTGAAGCCGCGTCTGAGACTAATGACAATGAGACACAATGTCTTATAAAACTCATCATGAAGACTGTGTTCATCATGGTAATGCAGTGGGTATACAAAAGTGTGTGGGGGGGGGGGGGGGTGCGAAAGTGTAATTGATAGTCTTGGCTGCTCACGCCAGAGGTCGTGGATTCAATCTCACGCTTGAACAGATGAACTCTCAAAAATGATGACACACAATACTGGTTCTGCCTAGGAAAGGGACAGGAGAGTGAATTATAAAGGTATTGAGCTACATCATTTTCAAGTTAAAGGGAATTAGTATAAGGCCATTATAAATTTATTGCTAGATTATCATCCAAATTTTTCTTAAAAACAGGGAGGGCGGGAGGATTTTATTTTTTATTTTTAAATTTTTTTAATGTTTTATAAATAAAAAAAAGAAGAAAAAGATGTTTTTTTAATTATTTTAATTTCTTTCTTTTTTTATGAATATAAAAAGGGTCGGGGAGGCATGGAAATTAGGGGGCAGGCGGGGATGATAATCTAGCAACTAATTTATTATGGCCTAAACTACATACATGTACATATATAAACTATTAAAGGTAATTATACACTGTGTCAGTGGAAAAACACATCATTGTGAAATAATGAAAAACATGGGGTAAGTTAGTCACTCGTGTAATATAAATATTTTCAACTACATTCATGTGACTGGTAATCATTTATAAGTAAAAACAGCACAAATATTTGAATAGATATTGCCAATATTCTTGAACACAGATATACTTCAACTTACTCTGTCCTACTTAAAAGTGAGCAGATGATATGAACAAATATATTGAAAAAAAGACAGTACAAATCCATTAAAAGTAATCAATCATAATTTTACAGAGCAAAACTTATTGTCATTATTTTTAATGCAGTCTTAATGCTTTTGATGTAGATAGGAGGGGGGATCAGAAACTTTGAGACTTTTACCATAACTTTTTTATTTATCATTGTATTCTAACAAATCCCAGGGAGCCTATCCTGCTATATATTTTCAGTAATTTTGCAAAAAATTTATAACTTTTCATCATTAGTTTATATTCTATAGTAACTATGGAAACGTCCATTTACATAGTCGGGGCAGTTTTTGCTTTTTTTCTACTTCTACTATTCAAACAAGTGTAGCGTTGCCAAAACTGGTTTTATTTTTAAATAAAAATAACAATGTGTGCTGTATCATATGCCTGTTTACATCCTTTAAAAAAATGGTACTGATAATGTGCATCTCAAAATGACGTCAATATTGTGATGTTACGGTATGCCATTTTGTTTGAAACAAAATGACCTCGGAGCACTTGAAAATGGGTTAACATGTGGCATTCCGCAGTTCCGTAAAATTCTGCTCCATGTTAGGTAAAACACCTGCTAAAACAGAGTAACAAAAGTATGTACAGTGAATCTTATGTTTCAAGATCTTTAGTGTTTAAATGTCACAAAAATTAAAGTTTTTGAGATGGCCGAGAATCAGTCATTAAAAAAAGCAAATGGGAAATCGTTTTGAAGACATATTGGAATTATAGCATGGTTTACAGACTCAATTTTGTGTCCAGTATACCATCTTCAGATTTCATTAATATGTTCATTCAATAGTGTAAATGGTGGCAAAAACGTATAGACCACAGAGGAGAGTATTTTGAAATGGAAGACTCAGTAAATTTGATACAAAAGCATCTGTTTAAAATATTGACGTTGGTTTTTGTTGAATACAACATCATCATTTTGCCCTGACATAACTATTAAACTGCTATGCTTTGAATAGCGCCTTATTGTTTTAAAAGTTGACAAATCATGCTAAAATTTTCAAAATTCCCATATACATTTATTTCAAATACAATAACACTATTTTGCATTGTATAGTTGATATAAATAAGTAATGGCAAAAGTCTACAAACTTTCTGATTCCCCCTCGTAAATAAATAACAATCATTAATGTCAAAACTGGGATACAAATTCATTCTCTGAAATCAAACTGATCAATTCCAATCATTATTATTTTTAGTACATGTAGATGCTTCCCTTATTTTGGTGTTGTATTTTTTCTTAAACAACTCAAACAATATGATTTTTGACAGTGAATAACATCAAAAACCCATATAGCTGTGGCCGTACCTACCTTTTTGGCCTTTTCAAGGTCTAGTATGACCCTGTCCTTTATCTCCTTGGTTTCAGCCAGTTCTCCCTGGGCCAGACTCAGGGCTTTCCCCTGTCCTTCTGACTTTATGTGCTTCATCTCTGTTGACAACTCTCGCATCTTACCAGCCAGTTGATGCTGTTTACCTACACATTCAAACAATATATTTCTCTAAACATGTACATACATGGATGTATCTTATTCTTAAGATTTTAAAGGGACCTTCAGAAAGTCACCCTAGATTGATCAGTTTGAAATGCTGACAACAAGGTACCTGCATTAGCAATATTCCATTACAGTAGAACTGAGATGGCTCGAACCCAATGGGACTCGACAAAATAGTTTGACTTAAGGGTTGTTCAAGCCGAGTATTGTTCAACATCATACTCTAATGTACATACATCAAAATAGGAATTTGGCCGGGACCAGATAAATTGTTTGTGCTATCTGTGGTGTTTGAGCAAACAAGGTTCTACTGTATGTAACAATATAATCAATATGTTAACCACTAAAATGACCTTTTAAAACACCTAATTTGTCAGTCTGGAATGCTGATAAGTGCTTAAAAATACCTGTATTTGCAATATTTAATACATGTAGTTTAACCGAGTGACCATTGGAACGACTTTAAATACAATGCTTCTTTTTCAACAAAATGTTACTTTAAAATTTAATATTGACTGGTTATTAACCTAATATATGATCAATATCAAAGAAACCATATACAGTTTTATTGGAACCAGACTAGAATAATGATCACCTGGCTGCTTTACTTAGATTCAAGTTTTAAAGTATACACATTTGTATGTATGTGTTGGTGAAATTGAAGTCGGGGTCATCAGATTGGGACATAATTAAGACAGTGTTGAGAAAGTGTGCAATGTAACTGAAAGACTTTGTTTGTATGAATATTTAGCATCATGTTAATGCTTCTGACGACTACAGAGAATCAGTCAACCTCACCACTATTCCTTGGATCCTGGATGATTAACCAGTACTCAAGCACATCCATCTCCATATTAAGAAACTGATAACTTACCCATTTGAATCAGCTGTGAGAGACGAATGACATTGAGACATAATGTCGTGTATCAATCATCATGGAGACTGTGTCAGTTGGGGATTCAAACTCACAATTCCTGAATTAATAGCCAGATGCACTACCAACTGATATATCGGGCCTGGCAAGAGCACTGAATAAAATGTTACGGATAGGTGAGTGAACAAGTAATATAAGAAGAATAAAGAATCATATTGCCTTAACCTTCTAGTTGTTGTATGGTAGTTTCCCTATCTGATAACATTTGTGTTGTCTCGGAGAGTCGTTCCTCTAGATCTATTATTTGCTCCTTCTTCACAGCATTGTCTTCACGGTATGATGTCAGGTGAATGAGGTTAAGACAAATATAGCATTTACAGATCTTAAAGAAATGATTTACAAAAAGTACACTAATTTGTTCCTATTTTACTCTTGGTTATAATTCAAATTTTGTTTAATTGTTAGATTGAGATGTAGTTTTATAATATATATTTTTTTTTTCAGTTGGTTGAATAATGTTTATATTGTTAAATAGTAATGACTATGGAAGGATTTGTATAGGTTTTCTTTTCCAGTTATATAGATGTGGTCAGCACAACTTATCATTGTTCCAGGGATCTGAAAGAAGGTTTACAAGTACTAGACACACCTATCTCTGCAGAGATTATATGCACATGATTATAGAGCCAATTTCAGGACCAGTCATCATAATCAGATTGGGATTTGAACTCAAGATCCCAGGAATGACAATCTTACTGAGCTGACAATGCTTGATATTTTTTTTTTTAATGGGGGTTTAACGCCATTTTCAACACATTTCAGGTTATATATGGCATATTCAGTTTAACTTTTGAAGGAAGACCTCAGACTGAGTAGAACCACCTTCCTTCCGCAAGTAGCTGGAAACTTTCTCACATAAAGATTTTGGAGTGAGTGGGACTCGAACCTACAACCTTAACAATGAGAAGTAAGTGATCTTGAGACGGTGCCTTAGACCAATCAGCCAGGGAGGACTCACCAGGCCTGGTAAAAAATTTAAAAAGATAATGCTGACTTGCAGAGGAGAAATATAAATGACGAAGAAAAATAATTGTTATTTATCTACACTTTCAGAAGAATATCTACTAAACATGCCATTATATACTGAAACAAGATTTTCTAACTTCGGTAGACTAAAATAGATTTCAAGCTTAAAATTGCAACATAACCTGTGATGTATCAAATGAGCTGTATGATTTCATTTTGATTCGCCGTACATGTTAGAATGAGTCTGAATGATGATGTGAAGGTTATCAGGCAGTATTTAACTGCCATCTATTTTCATTGAATGGGGATTTCTTTTCAAGTTAAGCACTCAAATTAAAATGTAATTTTTTGTCAAGTATTGTATGATTAATTATATCAAACCATTCAGATATTATTTGTTTATGATAATTTTCAAACTTTGAAAAAATATGAGTTATCCAAATATCAAAAAAAAATGAAGCTAATTTATTTAAATATATTTCGTTGTGCAATTAGTTTTAAAAAAACAAAATAACAAATTAATTCACTATTAGTCTGAGATTTAGCTGTTGTCTTAATAAAACTTCATGACAAATGCTAAGTTTTGGAACACAATGCACATATCTTTATTACATGTTTGTACTCCTACAGGTATAACTTGAAGTGACTAGCACAAGTACTTTCATTCGAAAGGATATTTCCTCTGCATTCTTGTTGAATTCATCTATGGTGGGAAGATCAGAAAGGTATCTCTCGAGACCGTTAAGTTTATCTTTGAGTCCATCATAGGTATCATTTAACTGCGAATACTTCATCTTCCACTCTCCAATCTCTTCATCCCGCTGTACAAGCTGTATACAAAAAACAGGTAACCATGCCATAATTCACTGCAGAAACTGATATGAGAATAGATTTAAGTATCAATATTGACCGTGCTGAACACAGAATTAAAATTTCCTAATTTAAACTGAATGCCAGCGTTTATCTTTTGAATACAAATACTCTATACAGAAGACGTTAATATACCACATCACAAAAACATCTCTCTGCATTTGTAAAGACGTTTCATAATAAATAATTGATAAATGTGTTCATCCTAAAAAAAAACTTGTTTTTAATAAATACAAACTAAAATCTGTTTTATGTCAGTATTATAATGTTGATAGTTAGTGTGAATAAGTGTGGTGGTGCACACGTGTGTGTGTATGTGTGTATATATGTGTGTGTGTGTGTGTGTGTGTGTGTGTGTGTGTGTGTGTGTGTGTATGTGTGTGTATATATGAACTATGTGCATGTTAGTTACTTAACTTGCTACATGATTATTTAATTACATGTTATTACAACATTGTTATTTGATGAGAAACTATGTACAGTTTAAATAAATAAAAAGTTCTTCTTCTATAAAATTACTTGCTGTTGAAGAATAACCATAATATTTGAGGTTATGTAACTACTCTAAAATGCACAGTATTCTTACTTATATACAAAGTATTAAATGTATATCTTTAAAACCATTAACAATATTAAAACCTCCCTACCATCTCGGTATTTAAGTTAAGTACATGTAATACTAAAAGTTAATCACATACTTTACGGTGCAAGAGTATAATAGACCCAGGACATATATTTGATGTTAACCTATTGCCATATCACTTTCCATTCACTGCTTGGTGTTTTCCATATAACTCGGCTCTCTTATGTAAAATACCAAACTACTTTCGGACCTGCCTGAATATATAAATTAAGCTGATTTGTTATGGTAAAAAGGCATTATTTTGAGACATTAAATCACACCACAACTGCCTTGTGCAACACATACATGTATACATACCTTATCTTTTATTTCTGCAGTATTGGGCTGGGTCTTTCTTAGTGCTGTCTTCAACTGTACAACCTCATGTTCCACACCACTGTTCACAAATAATGTTTATATTAATGTACAAACTACAAGCAACTTTAAAAGACAATGTTCTATTTCAAGCAATTATTGTCATAGGTCCAAAGTACAAACATACACATACATGTGATATACATACAGTTATTGTGAAACAGCAATGACAGGGGGACAAGATAATGTAAGAAAAAACAAGAAATATCACTATTAAGTGTCACATGCCCCCCAAATGGTCTTTGAAAAATAACAATATATGACATAATAGGTAGTGATGTATCCATGAATATCAAGAGTAATGGACTAATGTTTCAGACTAGACATGCAATTTCATGTTTTTTTTACATTAAAGCATGACCTTGACCGTTGTGTAACCTTGACCTTGACATCTGATGTAATGGTCTGGGTATTTCAACGGTTAAATGCAGGTGAAACACAAAATTTCACACAAACTCAAAGTGTTGTCAAACAAACTGAAATTGTGACCTTGACCTTTGAGGTAAGGTGTGGGTCTTACTTGCGATATGTCGCCATGTTATGTTGATCATTTGTAGCAAGTATCAATAAAATCCATCTATGCATGACAAAGTTACAGACTGGACACAAAATCTCACACAAACTCAAACTTTTGTCAAACAAACTGAAAATGTGACCTTGACCTTTGAGGTACGGGTGGGGGTCTTACCCGCGACATGTCGTCATGTTATGTTGATCATTTGTAGAGACACGTCGTCATGTTATGTTGATCATTTGTAGCAAGTATCAACAAAATCCATCTATGCATGACAAAGTTACAGACTGGAAACGAAATACCGGACGGAAGGAGGGACGGACAGATCGATGGACGCTGCGATTATTATATGCCACCCAAAAAAATTTGGGGGGGGGGGGAATAGAAAAATATGAATGGATGTCAACATTTTGATAACTTTAATATTTGTTAAAGTCAGGGTCTCACCATTTGTACACATTAAAAGATTCTGAACACATAAAAAAATCATGGAAATGAATTAAAAATGTTCTATAATAATGAAAATTATGATATCAACTTAGCATTTAAAAGAAATACAGGACTTTTTCCTGGCAAGAGGCCCCAAGCCTTTGAAATTGGGAAAACAAACAGCATGATTGAGGGGAAAATGGGATTTTTTAAGGCTGTAGAAACTGGAAAAATAAAATGTAACACTGTTAAGATCATGTTATAATCATTACCTATTAGATATTAAAGTGATATTTCATATCCAATGTATCTTATCTCCAAATGTAAGAAAAAATCTTTATTTTTTTTTTCATTTTGGCAAATTCTTTTGCCTCAATTGGAAATAAATCCATGATTTTTTAATTGGGAAGTAAATTGGTAATATCGGTCTCTGTTTTAATAAGATGAAAAGTCCTGAAGTATATATATTTTTTCAAATTTTACAATAAGCAACAATAGATCATGCTTAGATACTCACTCAGCCCTCACTACCATAAGGATACATATCAAAACATGCCAAAATAATATATGGTTATCTAACAAAAATAGAAGATTTTTTGTTTCAGATAATTCTCTATAAGGGATGGCATGTATTGTATTGGAATACAAAAAAAAAAAAAAAAATAAAATAAAATAAAAAATAGAAGATTTCTTAACTTGGCTTACACGCCCAGCTTAAACTAAAATAAGATTCTTATTTTATAAATGCATTTGCTTTTATGACATATTAAACGAGTCATGCTACTTAAATTTGATCAATCTTACTGATTACATACACGTATTGTTGAGTTTGGTTTCTCTTTAAATAGAAAGTCTGAATGACAAGGTGAAGACCATCAAGAAATATGCAGGATATTTTTTTAGAATCGGAATTCCATTTCAATTTTAACTCTCTGATTAAAATAATGATTTTTGTCACATTTTGGAAGATGTGAAATTTCTAAATCATTCGTAGTTGAATTATAATCAAATGATAAGTAGATGCTTTATATGAATTTTAACTTAATTTTATTTTGTAAACATTAATAGTGTTTGTCCTAAAACACTGACTTAAAGAATTGGCTATGTCTCATGCAAAAGTAAAATCAGCTTCACCAAGTCACATGGCACTGGACAACGGTATAACCAAACAAGAGGCCCAACAGGGCCTGAGGACGCTCTACTGACTCATAGTGGCCATAGCACTTTTTGAAATTCTACTATGCAATAGAAATATCGGGGTAAGTAATTTTTAACTCTAGGGAAACCATTTGAACAAATTTAACAATTTAAAAATTAAAACTATAGTTGGTCATCATTACTACATAAACATTTTGAAAATGTGTTCATGAGAAGATTTTTTAAGTTTTGGACTATTTTTAGTAACGGTGGCCATCTTGAATTTTAGATAGAAAAAATAAATATTTTGTATAGTCTCCTATGCAATAGAAACATCCATGTGAAGTTTCAGTTTAATTGGCCTAGTGGTTTCAGAATAAATGAAAAAAAAAAGAGAATTTTCTGTTTTCCCACAGTATCCCTATGTTCATGTAAAATTGTAAGTCCCCTTACAGGGCCCCTTTATATTTTAGCCCCTAAATTCTTATCTGCAATCAAACCCCTACACTTAGGGATAATTTATATCAAATATGTACAAATCTGACATACCGGTTCTTAAGAAACAATTTTACTAATTCCCAATTTGTACCCTTTTGGGGTCCCTCCTGACCCCTTAAGACAGTGGAACCCAGTCATTTTTACAAATATTAACCTCCTTCATCTAACAATGCTTTAGTGAAGATATAGGCAAAATCATTTCCATTTAAAAAAAAAAAATAAAAATATTATATTGACATGTGTCCCCTAATTGAACCCTTGGGGCGGGGTCATATTTAACCCTCGGGACACCATTTGAACAAATCTAACAAAACTATAGTTGGTTATCATTACTACATAAACATTTTGAAAATCTGTTGGGCCGTTCATGAAAAGAAGATTTTTTAAGTTTTGGACTATTTTTAGTAATGGCAGCCATCTTGAATTTCAGATCGAAAAAAAAAATCTTCTGTATAGTCTCCTATGCAATAGAAACACTCATGTGAAGTTTCAGTTTAAATGGCCTAGTGGTTTCAGAGAAAGTGCTGCTAACAGACGACAGACAACAGACGATGGACGACAGACAATGCGCCATCGCATAAGCACTTCTGGCCTTTGGCCAGTAGAGCTAAAAATTGTATTTTAGCAGGGCTTGAAGTTTCTGATAAAAGCTACTCATCCTCCCTTTCCAACATTTTTAATTGAATGCTAAAACTCAACAAATTCTAAGGTCGGTTTCTTAAATCTTTCCAGCCCTGTTTTAGGCAATTTAAAGTCACATTATTCACCAATTAAAAGTAAATTTAAAAATTTTATAATAAAAAGAGAGCAAAAAATAATTATATAACAGATTTTTTTTTGCTTCTCTTCACAAAATAAGGTTAATTAATTTTGAGCCTTTATACAGAAGTTAAGGCTTAATAAGGTTTATGAAACACGACCAGTGCCCCTAAGTATAATAAGGTATATGAAACACGACCAGTGCCCCTAAGAATAATAGTCCTGACTGTCAAACCTACCCAAGTTTAATCTCCAGGTCTTCCACCTCGGTGTCTTTCTGTAGTTTCAGTTTAGCCAGATCTGTACGCAGCTCAGCATTTCTGTACTCCAACTCCTACAAATAACCAAACTTTAGATAAAATTCCTTTCAGTACATATTCATGGACACACTGAACTTGAAGAATAATATTTACAAATAGTCAGCAAATAATGTTACAGTTACCAATAGTTTTTTGCATATCGGATAAAGACATTTTGTATCTTTACCAGGGTAATATATTACGGCGGTGATAAAATTGTGCTGTGGAGTTGGAACAATCCATTACATGATACAAATGTATGGCCCTATTTATTGAATTTGATTTTTATTGAATTGATTGAATATTTAGCACCTATTTAATGCCATCGAGGGCTAACAGACGATAAGTTAACCTAACCACTGTTTCCTGGGATCCTGGAAGGTTAACCAGTACTTGAGCACACTCCATCTCTGCAAGTAACTGATAACTTTCCCACTTGAATCAGCAGTGAGAGACGAATGATAATGAGATGCAATGTCATATATCAATCATCTAGGCGACTGGCTGGGCAGGGATTTGAACACATAACCCCTGGATTGATAGACGTGCTTACAACTGAGCTAATCGGGCCTTGGCCCGGCTTATATAATTTGACAAAGCAATAGTAGTAAAAATATCATGATAATTCAAATTAAAATAATTATTTCATATGTTTGATATGCGGGAAAAAGAATAATTCAAGGCGTTTTTGGTTCGGATTTAGATATTCTTTTCCATTGGGATAACTGTTATCAAAGCAACGAGGCACCAAAACATTTATCCCTCGGAACAGAATTTTCTATTAGAACCTCAAACCCATGAAATATTTTCATATTTTTTTTATGATCTATTACATAGGGTAACAATACACATAACACCAAATAACAAAACATCATAAAATAATAAAACTGTGAAGAAAAAAAACATTAGTGCCCGATAGTATCAACTTTCTCATGTGGCATGGAGAAGAAAGAGCTGGATAAATTTTAAATAATTCCTTGTAAAACTGAATTGATTTACCATATCTTCTTTATAAGCCATTCAAATAGCTTACCTGCATTTTTGAGAATGACACAGCTTCCTCGGAGTTATTTCCCCTTGACATGAGGCTTCGTCTCAACTTGTTTTCATATTCCTTTACCCTTTCCTCCATGGTTAATACCTGACCTCGTAATCTATAGTAAAAATAGTACGAAAGGACAGGCGTTAAACTCATCCTAAAGTCTTCCTCCACCAATAAAATTGGAAACATTTTTTTTATCATTAAACATCAGATAATATGTCTTTGCTAAATTGTACATGCTTCAAATATACATGTACATTTGTTTTCATATTCCTATAATGTTTATTTTTTATCTGTGTAACTTCAAAATATACTAGCAAAACTAGAAAGCATGTACATTTATTTAAGAATGAAATAGAATACAATCAAACCATTTAAAGTAACAGATTAATAAAATTAATGATGTATTAAAAAAAATATCAGAAAAAAAACAGCACTACAAAATATTTTAGAAAAAAGCTGAAAATAACTTGGATGGCCCTTTTGCATGAGCAGGTAGAGGAACAGTGACCAATATATTTTTTTGAATTTGACCTTATATTGCTGCAGTTCTAAACTCCAGAGGTGGAAGAAACTGTATGTTTAAATCTTTTTTTTTTTCAATATTCCATGCACATTTTAAATAATAGATTAAAATGGCTTGTTAACTGTTTACATACTCATCAATTATTGCATCTTTGTCCCTTATGATAGCATCAGCGGCACTACGAATGTGCAGCATCTGTTCACTTGTATGTTGCGCTGATGACATGTGATGACTGTCATGTGGTTTTGATGATGTCACGTCACGAGCGGTGTGTCGTCGTGGCAATGCATTGTCGTGGCGATGATATGTGTCATGAGTATGATCTCGATATGATCCCTGTAAAATATTAGAACAATTTCAAGGACATAATACAATAGATTGTAATCAGTAAAACAAGTTTGGTTAAGCTCTTATAACTAGAAATGTGTCCACGGGACACTGATGCCTCGCTATTTTGACTATTATTTTATCGAAAATTAGTCAAAAAGGGGTCAGACCTTGACCTGTATTTTATAATTATACATCTACAAATGAAATGTTAATCTATAAATACATATTCATAGTTATCAATCTGAAACCAATTTGAACTTTGACACCCAAAGAAACTGACACACAAGTGTAACACATTATGCTCCATTCACCAATTTTCGACTGACAACGGCATAAAAATGCGACAGAGTTCAAAACAAGGAGTTTTGGCCATTTCATTATTATGCCAGGATGAATTTTAGACTTTTGAAGCAGTTTGATTAAGCTCCAATGAAAAAAGACAAATGATTGGTGACCAGGCTGTCAAATGGCTGATGACAGACAATAAAAAAAATGTGGGTGTTACCATATACCAGACGTATGAATTTAAAACTGTTATCATAAAAGTTCACCTTAAATCCATAAATCCATTGTTCAGCTTAGTTAACAAAAAACAACAACACTCACCTCATTGTGATGTTTATGATGTGATGGATGTCTTTGTGAGCCTTGATCTATAACAGATGGTTCGGTTCTCTGTGTCTGCTGCCAATGTGTCAGATCGCTACCCCGATTTCTTGGTGGTTTTGCATCACGATGGATAAGAGTTGTCTCCCCTATGTTTCCCTTGTAAAGGGGCGGTGACATGAAGTTGGCTCTTACAATGTTTTCATCCTCATTATTAGAGCCATTGTTTTCAATGTCATGACTATGATTGTCGACTCTCGAACTTGTTTCTTCATTTCGAGCACTCTCTTTTTCAAGGTGTTCATGACCATTTTTGGTGATTTCAGTATCTCTGTACTGAGTGCGAGATTGCTGATCAAGGCTAGAATCATTTCTGGACCCGAGATGAATCTCTGGCATGTGATCCTGGCTCCTGTGGTTAGGAAGAGATGTTTGACTGTCGGTCAGTCTCAGGTAGTCGGAAACTGGAAAGTGGCTTTTTACAGGTGAAGAGAAAAGTTCCTCATTTTGAGATCGGGGGCGACTTCGTGATGTTTCAGGACTAGGAATCTCCAATTCAAACTCGCTAGACTTCCTCCGATGGCTCCTAAAGCTCATACCACTATCACTAGAGTAGTCTGTGGTGGGGTGGGGTGCACGGCCACGCCCTGAATCACTAGAATAGTCTGTTACCCTGTTACTAGAACTCCGAAATGGCTCCAAATTGAATTCTCGGCTTACAATACCATAATTTTTGTCAAAGCTGTTACCGTTTTCCGATCGGAAAGTGGCAGAGCTGTCATCTATCTCTAAAGTTTTGAAATTGGGGTCCACACTTGTGTTGTAAGAGTCTGATGGAAGGCCATATTTGGAGGGTTGGTACTGAGAAGAGTAACCTTGGCGACCATATGAAGAAGTGTTCTGCCTTGGGCTCAGGTAACTCCCCGAGTGTGATCCAGACCCATGAGAGCGATGGGAGTAGGAAAAGTAGGCCGAAGGTGTACTACTCCATCCTGAAAGTTAAATAGGATTGAAAGATAAAAAATGTTCATAGTACTCCCGACAGTTGTAAAAGTAGATTTATCAATTAAAACATATTAGTGGTATGATATATTAAAATACCTAATTAAGTAATCATCTCAGGTAAAAAATCATATGGCTTCATCTCGTATGGCATGTCTTACTAAGTGTACATCATCATAAGGCCAGACAAAAAAATACATCTGTTTAAAGAAACCCAAATGTCCCGACACTAAAGCTTTTTTCATCTTGAAAAAAAAATTAAATACTTATAAATCTCAACTAACTGACACTTAATGTTTTAGTAATAATTAAGTTTTTTTTTTAATATGAAACAGTGGTGACATGATAGTTTTGTAAATATGAATGGAGTTTAACACCATTTTCAATACATTTCAAGTTATATATATATATATATATATATATATATATATATATATATATATATATATATATATATATGGCACATCCAGTTTTATTAGTGGAGGAAGATCACAGAATGAATCCTAGCAGAGAACCACCACCCTTCCACAAGTAACTGGCAAAGGTAAGTGTTCTTGAGATGGCACCTTAGACCATGGAAAGCCCTTCTATTTTTTTTTTACACTTTTTAGTGTTTTTGATTTTACTGGGTTTTTTAAGTTTTCCTTGAATTGATATTCTACCAATCGATAAAGCATGTAACATATTTTCCCAGATTTTTTTTGAAAAAACTTAAAGCAATAACTTTGATTGACATATAGTGCAAAACCTGCTCATGAAATATACTGTGATCTATCATGGTTTAATTTTGGGATAAAAACCCTCCAGAAATTATCGTTCCTTCCAGTGAGGCAAAAAAGAAGGAAAAATACAAAAATACAGTTGAAATATCATGGTATAATTTTCGGTTATTGTAAAATATGGCTTATTGGTACTTCAAAGTATAAAGCAGTCGTAGGTTAAATAAAATGTATGCCTTTTCACCTCCAAACAGTAAATAAATAAAGACTAGATATATATCCCAAGTATTTCAATTTCTTATTTGCATCATTTACACGAAGATGACACTTTTTTAATGTCCCAAAACATACGATGCATATGGTAATTTACTGTATTTCTATGCACCTCAATACACTGCGATCTCAATATGGTGCGGTCAGACACAACATGAAACTCGTTGCAATGTGGGTTTTCCATGGCTCCCAAATTTAAATAAAATTGATATTTTAAACCAGATTCATGGAAAAATTGTGTTATAGATGATATTTCATTCCACACAGAGACTTTTCTTAACTGCGATATATAAAACACGGTTCTTTCTATATCAGTCAGATACTTTGGCTCCTGGGAACCATGTAATACTAAGACTGCAGTGAATATACATATACATGTGTAATTGTGTATTATCATACAAACAAAATATTTCATATACAACCACAAACATTTATACATGGAAATGTAAAACACTGTATAACCCACTATCTATCAATCAATCCTGGGCCTGATGCTCCATATACAAACATGTAATGTACAGTAATGAGTCTTTGAGTACAGCCAACCTTAAAATACAATTTGCTTGCTGTGCTCCGACCCAGTATTTTTCACGTGGGTAGGTAGGTAGGTAGCTAATTTTTAAAAAAAAAAAATGGACAGGAATCATGAAAAAAAATTCAACACTTTGAAAATCAATAAAAAGTTTGGGTAGCAGCAATTTTGGGTGAGTAGGTAGGAGCACAGCAAACACATTATTTTTTAAGAATGGCCCCAACATAAATGAAATACATCACACACAATATCAATCAAAATTGAACACTAAAAATAAGTAAAAATTTATGACGTACCTGAGGACGGGTAGTGGCCCTGTAACATTTTCTGATAATCTGAAAGTAAATTCAATTTACCGTATTGAAATGTTGTGTTGTTTTGAACCCACATCATATACTCAAATGAATAGACACCACTTTCATACAAAAATTATAATAATACAAAATAAGATTTCAATGTTTTTATTGATTTAACCTTTTTTTG
Source organism: Panopea generosa (assembly GCA_029582155.1). NCBI lineage: Eukaryota > Metazoa > Mollusca > Bivalvia > Adapedonta > Hiatellidae > Panopea > Panopea generosa. Next base: position 36,263,501 of record CM055898.1, on the reverse strand, counting down.
TTGAAATCTGTAGAGAAACTTCAACAGATTTTTAGATTCATTTCATCACCGATTCTGTTTGTTACAGGGTGAGTGAGAACCAAATTCTATTTCAGGTTGTGTCTTCAAAATAGTATGCCAACAGCCGGGCACACATCCAGCTTTAAATGTACCATACAGGATTTCCCACGTATTTTCACTGACTAAATGTTTCGTTTCGAGTATACAATTATCTCATAGCCGGGAAGATATTTATATAATCACCTCTGGAGAAATTTAAAACAATGATTTATAGCTGAATGACATCAAACAAAGAACCTAATACGCAGATATATAATTATATAGAAATATTACACTAACATGCATTTAATTTTATAATATTCTGTATTAAATAAAACATGACAGTAATGAAGACAGTAATGCAATGTTATGCCTTTATTTACTAAGTTTGTACCAAAAACAATTACAGATATGAAATCCACACAAGTTCAAGAACATTATAGACGTTAATGTTATTTTTGGTGTTTTTGACACAGTGCAGTTAAAAAAATAATTTATCAAAAGCATTTTTACCATGACATTAAATGACATTTGAGTGTATGAAATTGTTTACAGCCAACCGACTATTAATTATAATCACCAGAAGTAAACGTTTACTGTACGTGTGCAAATATGTACCTCTATGTATCATTGTGCAGATTTTCATATAAACTCAAACACAACCGTACAATAGCTCCATTTTTCTTCAAAAGTCATGCTGACAATAAAGCGGGGTAGTAGAATAGTGCATGGATAGGGTTGACCTCTCATGTCGGAGGTTGTGGGTTTGATCCCCAGCTCATTCCTGATGCTGCTCACTAACATCACTCAGTACTGATCCTACCCAGGAAGCGGACTCATAAGCGTTTCATATAGCCCAAGTTTTTAAGACCGTTATAAATTAATTGTTAGATTATCATCCAAAAAATTCTAAAAAATGGGGAGGGCGGGAGGATTTTATTTGTTATTTTAAAATTTTTTAATTTTTTTTTATGAAAATAAAAAGGGTCGGTGCGGCATGAAAATAATAGGGGGTGGGGAGTGGGTAGGGTGGTTGGGGATGATAATCTAGCAATTAATTTATTATGGCCTAAGACAAATAAGTATAAGCTAAGCTAACAAAATAATATATATTATGTAATATGATAAAGAAGCACTGACCTGGAACATTAGCATCAAGATGTCCTGTAGAGCCACGCCATGACATTATTCACACTACCTGTATATATGGCTGAAGATGGATCACACACAACTGTAACCACCTACATCCTGAAATGGGAATATCAACATGATCAATAATAACAAAATAAAGAACAAATTCCTTCCTTTATATGCAAGAATAGCTAGAGTACCAACAGTTGGTTAGCACTCCCAGTGGCAGCACCAGTTTAAAACCATAATATTTTCATTCTCAGTTTATTTAGATCTAAAAAAAAAATTAAAATCATGTGTATAGTCCAACATATATTGAGATATGTCCATGTGAAGTCGGAGTATAATTGGCGAAATATTTCATACAAAGGGTTACTAACAGATGCCAGATGACACACAACGTGCCATTACATAACCACTTCTGGCCTTTTGCCATCAGCGACTACAAATATTCATACAAATTATTCTTGTGCACAAACAAAACAAATTCGGATTATATAAACTGGACTAATCAATCTTAACCCTTTGCTCCATAAGCATTTTCTTGGACTCTTCCAAATTGAAAGCATTATTTCACCACATATCAGCAATGGGTGAATTATGTTTATATTAACTGACAGAGTGGAAAACAGTGCAGGAAGTGTTCAGATTGCTCGTAACGAGCAATCTGAACTCTTCCTGCACTGTTTTCAAAGGCCTTCTGTGATTGGTGCGGGAAAACGCGTATCTATGGAGCAAAAGGTTAAGCAACACACATGCAAAACTTACATGTAGATGATGCATCTTTAAATACATGATGAGAAAACAACAAGTGATCTCCCAGTACGGATTAATTAACTAAATCTTTTGGACAAACATCACTGCAATGTCATTCATTTTCAAAATAAGAATCATTGTACAGGCAATTTTTATATTTTTCAGTCAAATGATTAATGTCATTTAGGACCCAGGAACAATTGGGTAAGGTCATGATAAATTTTCATCCCTGTTTGCCCCCGTTTGCTTTATTCGCCCAGACATATTTCAATGCAATTTTTTTTCTTCTTTTCCTCCCTTTTCTTCTTGACAATGGGAGCTGTAAATTACCAAAAACAACACCGTGTTTTAAACCTGTTGATAGTATCATGATTTTCTTTAATTTCATGCCTAGTACGACAATTCTATTTTTATACCTGAAAAAATTATACAAAATAAAAAAATATATAATCCCCACCCTCCTCCCCCCTCCCACTCCTATTTTGAAACAAACTTGGGAATTAATTTATTATGGCTTTATGGATCCTCAATAATATGCAAATATCCCCTCTGCTGCAACAAGATTGGATAGAATGGGTATTATGCCATTTTTAACTGTCAATTCAGGTTATATATGCTTTTCCAGTTTTACTGATGGTGGAAGACCTCAGACTGATTAAGACTGAGTAGAAATTTTCTTATATATTTTTTTTTTGAGAGAGCGGAACCAGAACTAATGACCTTAGCGATGGAAGGTAAGTGATCTTGAGACAGCGCCTTAGACCACTCGGCCACAGAGGACACTTAGATTGGACATATTCAGTGATGTAATAAAACAGTGTGCATGAATATCATCTGCCGAGTTCACGCTGAATATTGAATTGATTGATTTATTGAATATTTAGCATCATTTTTATGCCATCGAGGGCTAACAGATGATCTGTTAACCTAACCACTGTTTCTCAGGATCTTGAAAGGTTAACCAATACTCGAGCACATCCTTTCTCCATAAGTAACTGATAACTTCCACACTTGAATCGGCAGTGAGAGACAAATGATAATGAGACATAATGTTGTATGTAAATCATCACGGAGACTGTTGCTGAACGGGGATTCAAACTCACGACCCCTGGATTGATAGTCAGACCTGAAGATTGGAGGAATGTAAAGTTACTAAATAAGCTCAAAAGCATGAAGTTTAATCCTTAAAAATACCCAATTCATTTTAATTGATATCTAATAGAAACCAAAATGACAGACACTGCAGAGGTGTAAAATTCCACTTGCCCACACTGGCGAATTGAAATCCAAGATAGTAGGAAGTTGTAAATGCTATTCCAACAGAGCGATTTCAATTCCGTTGCAAGTAAATCTGAAGCTATGATAAACACCATACAATACAACAGAACTAAAATCGTCCATTAAAAGAGTGAAGAAGCGCCAGAACTGAAATAATAAATTCCAATTAATTGGCTTAAACAATATCTGAACCATAATCAGCTTACTAAAAATAAATAATCATGTGTCCATTGAGAATCCAAATACACAAAAGATGAAAAAGACATTACGAAAAGCTAAATGTGGAATTTTATTGACATGATATTATCAACATAATATGTGGTATCCAGTATCAATACTTTCAGCAACTATTAAAAATCTTCACTGCAAAATTATTGATGCGAGTCTTTGAATCACTAGGCAGTGTGCCAGGAAAACAATTGTGATAAATGACTAAATGTTGAACAAATATAATTCAGTTTACAATGATTATAAAGGACAAGCGTTGAAAAAGTTTAAGTCAGAGAATAATTTTTTTATAACTAATCATCGACCCTCCAACTAGTACATGCAGTAGACCTATTTCTGCATCTCAGTTGATAAAATCATTGGCCATAAAGAAAACTTCAGTAAATTAATTTAATGCAACATATACTGTGACCAGAGCTGGTAAACGATTATCAATTTATGCGCATAATTAAAATTATATCAATGGCAATGGTTGCACTAGCTTTATTTATGTAAATTTCAAAGACTCTTAGGTTAGTGGAAATACACAATCCCAAATTAATTTTACCAGTAAAATTCTGATCTTCCTAAAAATTCTTGCAGACCTTTTGAATATTTAGAAAATGGTTCCAGACCTACCAGTAAAATCCACTATTTCAAACCCCTGAATGATATACCTATATTATTTATAACTTTCCAGTAAATAAAAATGATTTGGAATTTTAAACCAGCCAAAACATGACAAAAACAATTTTCAAATTTGCCAAAACATGACAAAATCGATACTTCATTTGAATGGTAAAATTGAAAAATAAAATCCATTTCTAAAAGTAAATACATTACAAGTACTGGTACTGTTTGAGGATCTTCACATCATCATTCAGATCAACTTCAACAACAGGTAACCAATAAAATGAATTAAATTGAAGTCATGGGACTCATTTCATTTAGTATGTCATAAGAAGTAATGCCTTTTATACTTAAAGGGAATATATCAGGAAAAATTGCTATAAATGTCTTAAAAAAAAAAAAATTAAAAACGTATAAAAAGCATCTCATGATTATTAATAAATAAAATCCAAATGGTTTGTAATGCCAGATCCACCAAAACATGATAAAATTGATATTTAAATTGGAGTGTTGAACTTGAAACGAAATCCCCATTCTTAAAATAGACCGCTTTAAAAAACTGCTTGACGACCTTGACCAGGTCATTGGGACTCTAGATGAAACAAATTTAACTACATATAAACCTGTATAACAAATCAAATTGAGATCAAAATGAAAACATGCGACTCATTTAATATGTCACAAAATATGTTGCAAATTTAAGTGTGAAATCTATTTTAGTTTAACCTAGGCACGTAGCCCAAGTTTGGAAAGCCCTTTTCAATTTATTATTTTGGCATGTTTAAATAGATATTCTTTTGACAATATCGAATGACAGCAATTTGCCAGCTGATGTAACATAAAAACTACAGAAAAATTAACAGAAAAAAACTGGCATTCTGCTTTAAATATTTAATTAAAAAATTCCATAGACATACATGTATAATAAATGCAAAAATACTTACAAATGTCCAAGTCAACTTTCATGTACTACTATGATACTTGAAATGTATGGTTATAATCATGTGACAGGTCAATAACATAGCGTTGACAGCAGTATGAAGTAAGCATTGTTAACCTGGACTGGGTAAATAGGATAAGTACCAGACAGATTGTATTGTATTTTAAATACCATAAATCTATAGTATGTAACAAAGGGATTTGGCTAATCGACCAACATTATTTAGTAAATAGCCAGCCCATCACGTAATATTTCCTCAAGGTTTTACTTTTACAGGTAATATTAAATAACAAGTTTCCAAACAGAATTCGGCTGTCCTTAAAAAAATATATTGTTTGCCGTGCAGCTTCAGAAACTTTTTATTACCGTTCAAACGTTTAATTTTTCTTCATGACTTCTGTCCATTTTTCTTTAAAATAACTATGCAAAATCAAAATTTAGCAAACAAATGTTAGCTACCTGCTAGTACCTACCCACATGAAAAATACTGGGTCGGAGCACAGCAAACAAATAATTTTTTACGGATGGCCTTATGTAGTACAATATAACATTATTTATGTTTCCACTATCAAATAATTATGTGAATCTTAAATAATTAAGCACATGTATTGATGATTTTATTAGATTCATAAATAACTAATCAGACATTTCATACTAAATTTCTATTTAGACTCCAATCCTTTGGACCATTCCATTATTATCTAGAAGGGGTGTTTTATAAGTACATGCATTTACTCACTGAGAACCAAACAATGTCATGTTTGGAATGTCGGCTAGCCTACCAACATGCTGACAAACCGACAAACTTTCTCACAGAATTCAGAACAATTTGATTGTCAGGGCATTGCATTAATGCTCGTCTGACCGCCTGGGACAACTGAGTTCTGGGTACAGACAAGTAAAATATAAGGCTGCTAGTCTGACTGGACAAGTGAAAGTTCAAACATTTAATACAACATCTCTGTTTTTAACTTTAATAAAACAGTTTATTTAATTGTTCTTAATTTTATATCAATAGGACTAGTACCATTATTCTAGAGTAAAGTTTAGACAAGTTGTTTTTGGTCAGGACAAACACATTTTTGAAATACTTGTCCGACTGGACAAATGAAATAAAAAATTAATGTAATGGCTTGATTATTGTAGTAATCAATCCTTAAAACACCAAAATCATATACACACTTTAGAAATATTATTATTCCATTTCTTTTATATCTTTCATATCATTTTAATTAATGTGCATTGAACTTCACAAAATTTGCAAGAAAGATGCCAAGATCCAAACTACTGGCACGACAAATATGTCCCACATTGTCTTTATCATATCCTATAATATAGTACACACAGACCTTTTGTTTTGTTTTATTATTCAGGTCACATACCTAGGGTATACTATGTTATTATCTATATAATACAATCAACCCATTAAATTTTGAAAGACTCCCAACTGACATATTAAAAACTAGGTAGGATGTATAAATTTCTTTAGGCTTAAAAATAATACTGTATTTGTTAATGTGTAGACAAATGGTGCTCCCCATCTTAATGTGTCTTAATGTTATGAGGAAATGGAGGAAAACAGAAGTAACACTTTCCTGAGTTAATTTGTATTAAACAGTATAGTATTGTTTACATGAAACATAAAAAAAAATTAATAGTTGAAACAGTTTTACTGAATGGTTTATTTGGTACAATGCCATTTCACTGGCTGTAAATAGCCTTTTGTATAATACAAGCCATTGTTTTGAATTCATAAATTTATGTGAAATCAAATTGCAATTAAATACAAAACATACAATATCAAGTATATAAAACACAAAAAATTATATATATACTTAAATAGGGCTGGGTGACAAACTAGAACAAGAGTAGGACTGAGTATGTATAAATAAAAAATAGGTAAAAAATAAGTAAAAAATAAAGTGTTTGTTTTCCCCTTTGCTCCATAGATATGCGTTTTCCTGCACCAATCACAGAAGGCCTTTGAAAACAGTGCAAGAAGAGTTCAGATTGCTCGTTACGAGCAACCTGAACATTTCCTGCACTGTTTTCCGCTCTGTCAGTTAATATAAACATGATTCACCCATTGCTGATACGTGGTGAATTAATGCTTTCAATACTAGAGGTGTCCAAAGGCGTCTATATGAAGTAAATGGTTATGCTGTACACAGTTATTTCCCAAAAGCTATCATTGCCAGGCATCAGGCTGTTCTAGACATCTGGTAGCCTTCAATTTAAATAGCTGCTGTGTGAGCAACAGACTGCATCAGGAAAAATACAAGTGATTAAGGCTTCCACCTCTGAAGGGGTTTAAACACTTGCATTTTAAGGACACGGAAGACGGTATATATGTCAGTTATAGACAAGATTCTACGTAAATATACGAAATTAGAGAATTAAATAGATTGTTCCTGAGAATTCTTATCACAAAAATGGACATACTGACGGAGACAATTATTCCACTATGCTGCATATGTGGAGTTAATTATTTGTGAATAACCAAGACATAAATGTACTGACCAGACTTTGGCAAGCGTGCCTAGCTACAATGGAAACCATAGACACAATATCAAGATCTCTGCCAAACTAATAAATTTGGTGTCAACCTTGAATTATATACTATGGGTTTACATGCAACATATCTGGACTGGATGGAAAATTTACATACATGAACTGATAGCTTTATATGAATAGGATCCAGTTAAGGATTCATGACTACTCACATGCTATATAAAGAACAGATTTAGAAACCCGTTGGATCATGAAAATCAAGATAAAGTGAATTCATATGTATTTCACTTTAAAAATGGTACTAGAAGCTTCCTCACTTGACGCTCAGTATTTAGAGGAGAGTTCTAGGTCTGGTCGGCGTGATGTCAGTATAATGTGACTGGGTGGGGTATCATACCATGTGTCTGTGGCATGATACTCCAGTGTGACAGCGCTTAGAATACTGTCTCAAGTAGACACCGTTGCGATATGACTGAAAAATTGTTGGAAGCGACGCTTAACACCATGCAACAACAACATATGTATTTCATTCAATAAAGGGAGATAATATATATATACAACTTTAAATGTTAAAATGGCATTGCATGCACTATTTAAAAAAAAATACGAAGACAGAGGTGGAGTGAAACAGAATTTCATCATATAACGGCCTATAAAATTCCCAAATATAATCTAAGGTTAATTTTCCAGGAAATTTCCTGAAAATATGGTGACTTGCCGGGGTTGCTACTACATCATAAACAAGAATTTTGAGGGTTCCTATAGTTACTCATCGTTGGACACCCATGCGTAATCCATTCCGATACTCTCCATTCATCACCCATGGAATATTAAACTAGCTTACATCATTTCTACCAAGCCTGGTGATGAAACCATATGATTGGTTCCTTCACGATTTCTTATCCAATCGCAATACTGTTTCATGCATATCTCATTTTGATAAGACTTTTTTAACGTTAGCTGCATTTTGTTCAGTTCTGTTCTGTTCAAAATGAGCTAGTGTAATTTCCCACAGGTGATGGATGGAAAGTATCGGAATTGGCACCTGTGGGTATCAGACGATAATAGTTACTATGGGTTCTAAATATAAATCAAAACCTTGCAACGACTCAATGAAAATTGAATTTATACTTTGACAGCATAAACAATTTGACAGCATAAACGACTAATTTTCTGATAACAAAGTGGAAATGGCCACTTTAAACTGGAGACAACTTGACCCCCATTGTATAGAGCAATGACTGGTTATAACCCATAACCAAGTCGCTATCCCAGCTGAAACTTAACTTCTCATAAATAAAAGAACAAATCCCCTAACCCACTCTGTGGCCTACAGACAAATCCAAACAAGTTCTAACTTTTTTAAGCTTTCATTCTTCCCTCACAATATTGTTTGGTGGAACTTGCTCCCTGGAAATATTGTGTCTTTTGACACGATCAGTGCAGACAGGCAGTGCGCTAGGTCTAATTTAAAATATTGTTTGTTTGTCACTTCTGGCCAACCCAAAACAATCCTGCCAGCCAGGAAATTTTTTTGGGTGTTCATTTAAAATATTCTCAGTCATTAAATGTCTTTAAAAAGATTCTCTGATTGATAACAAAAAAAAATAATAATAAAATAAAAAAATAAAATATCATATTTACAAGTGGAAACTGGACAGGACAAGAAAAGATTTACCCATCATTCATTCTGTAGGACGAGTGCTAAAATTGTAGCTAAACTTGCATCATTGAATCTTAGCAATTCAAGGGCAGAACATTTGTTCAGAATCGTGAGCGACTATGTTAAAAATGAAAACTGCAGATCGTGACTACTATATGTCGGTATCCTGTTTGGTCCCGGTATCTATCGTTATCCATAAATGTAATGCTTTAAAATTTTATCTTATGCTGTTTTTTGTTATTTCTAAGTGCAAATGTCCCTTTCTGTATTATGTTTTTATACATTTATTACCAAATAAATAACCATGATATATTCTAATATGGTTTAAATCTTATAACGCTCTGATCCCGGTATAATGTGATAGCCGGGATATGGGCAGAATCGTGTTATAAATATACCAAGGTACACTGCTCTATATTATTTGGCAATACTGTTTCCGGTCGATGTACTGTAAACAAACACACGATATATTAAATATGACAGACCATTATTTGTCAGGGTAAATAAATTTAAAGGGAAGTTGTTCATAACAATAAGAATGTAATCCATGCACAAATACATGGTCACAGTTAGGAAAAACATAATGAGTTTGCAAACACTTCATCAATTATTATACCATGAGTTTCTAATGAGTCTGGTTGTATTAAGCTTAGCATTCTCTTAAATTTTGAAAGAAAATATCATAATGATTGCTTCTAAGAACAAGTTTGTTGTCACACCAATAGTGTTTTGTCGATTATTTCATACCTGTTTGTAGGACAAGTGAATATGGTAACAGGACAAGTGCATTTAGCAGGACGAGTTGCATACAAAAGACTTTTTGTCCCCTGATACAACCTGAACATTATCTCTTTTTTTTTTATCTCTTTGTCAGTCAACGCATACATGTCAATTAAGGTGTTTGGAAGAAAGATAATTTTCTCAAGAAATTCTTCACACACATCAGCATATTGATCTGTAAGACATGACAATACCCCCCACTTAGGTTCTACTCAGTAATTTAATTGTGCACATTGATATCTAATTAAAGCATTTTGACTGAATAATAATAAAATTACTTAGGAGTTGAACAATTTCAAAATATGTGTCACATAGTCACCAATCCAAAGACTAACCCTGTACTTGGTTGTTTAACTTTCATCATAGTCGGTGCACTTCAACCATGTCACTGTAAAAACTAGCTTAACAGCGAGGCTGTTGTTAGCGACCTATGTGCATTCACTATAGATCGTTTAATGTAACTATCCGAATTACTTCACCCACCCGAGTTTACAGGTAGTTATTTTTTTTATTTCAGTTTCATATATTTTACGTCCCAGCACTATACTAGACAAAGCACTGAAATGAAACAAACTTTACTTAGAAATACAATATATAATTTTATTTTACCTTCCAAACATGAGAAATAATAGCAGAATTTGTGAGTAAGCTGTAAGACCTATTTTCCAAACACAAGAACGGACAAGAAATATTGTTTTCAAAATGGCAGCCTTGTAAACTTCCGTTTAAACGGATGAAGCTAAAACCCGGCCAGGTTCCAGCTGACCCCGGTCACCTTCCGGCGAATCAGTGTGTGCATATATATAGCCTTGATTTAATGCGTTAATTCATGTCAGTCATTATATGCATGCCATTTGCATATCTAATCAGAACATTCGAGAAAATATAATAAATGGTTTAATGATTTTTGATAAGAAAAAATTGACACTTCTGAAAATGCAGGTAATTACAAAGAAGTAAATAGTATAAGTCGCGACAAGAAATTCTAGATATATATAAGCCATTGGTCGCGAGTACCTTTTCTGCCGACCGTGTAAGGCAAGGGCGGACTCATGGGAGAAGGGTGCATCCTGTGCGCGCTCCATCTAAAATTCGAAAAATATAACTTTTTTCACATATTCAAACCTAAATTTGCATGGCCTTCTTTGCATCAAATGTGCGCCCCCTTCAACAAAAAATCCCGGATCCGACCATGTAAGGTACTTCACCACTATATAATATACGTGTATACTCATACCAGCATATGTATTGAAGAGACGACTGTACAAATATATTTTCTAAATTGATTATTTACAGTGCAGTTTAGTTTAACACTGTGCGTTTGACTTGAGTCTAGCCGGGGTGGACTGTCACTTGAAACTGTCTATAGACATCGGCTCTGCTAGAGATACGTGTTACGAATGTAAAAGGGCTTACAACTCATACGTCAATGCAACCATCACAGTCGACTGAATTACCAAGAAGCTGCATATACTTTGAGGAAAGTGGGTGCAAAGGCATCGGTATTCCCAACTCATGTCTTGAGAAGTTGCTCACAACGTTACACAGATGGCAGATACTTCATTGAACAACCGATTCAGTGGTGACTTCACTCCAGAAGTCATGACAAACATGCCGTCTATGAAAGAAAGCCATTATCTCAGTTATACGTTTAACATATCTTTGGAAGGAGTGAGGAAACTGCAACTAGCCGATTTCAACGCACACAATACCATAGCACTCGACATCAACTCATCCAGGCTCACGATGAAATACGGGGATGTACTTAAACCAACCCTCAATCTCCAAAAACTCATTAAGAGCTTAGTTTATTTGTTGTTTTTCTTGCCGACATAAAGAAGTTTACACATAAATGTCTTGAAATGACTTGAAAATTCACTGCATCCAGAGATCGACATATATGCAAATAAGTCACTGCCACAACAGGGAATGGTACCAATTGACTGGAAACAGGCATATGTAAAGCCCATCTTCAAAAAGGATACCACAACAACCCAACTAGCTACAGGTCTATATCATTATGCCGTTAGATACTAGTACTAAATTACATTATACACAGCCAAACCATGAGCCATCTAGACACAAATAGCACTCAATCTAACCAGCAACACGCAAGAGATGGAAAAGCTGCTAGCCAACTGATTATAACACTGGAAATCTCGCTGCTGAGCTGAAAGGGGGCGAACATACTGCTGTTGTTCTGTCTTACCTCAGCAAAGCTAACCAACAGAAGCCATCGTGTCCTGGATGCATGTCACTACTAACTTAGCTCCTGTAACAGCAGGTGTACGCCAAGGGTATTACGATTTCTCCTATACATATATGATCTGCCAGTGTAAATCAAGTCTCACATTTCTTCTATAATCGAAAACTGTCCACTGCTGACACAAAGGCCTTATAACATGACTTGGACAGGTTGCAACAATCAATGGGAGCTAGGTTGGCAGATGACTTTAAGCACCAACAAAATCACCAGAGTCGTCGGGAAACGCAACTCCATCAGGCCGACATACTCTTTTCGTGACCAAAGCTAGGAGAGTAGACCAAGGCCTGACAGAAAACAAGATAAGCAAGTACTTGATGGGGACCCTCAAAGAGAACTTCTGTTTTAATGCTTACCTGCACGCAACAACAACCGATTCGTATTCCTGAGAAGAAACCTGACAACGTTTCCATTGCATATTAAGGAACAAAGTTATAATTCACTCGTCAGACTCACCCTCGAGTACGCCTCGTCATATGGGACCCACAAATTCAAGCCGACACCACGAAGATAGAAATAGCCCATCACTGAGCAAGGGTGACATCCACGCGACAAGAGTCGCAGCCAAATAATGGCAGATAAGAAACGAAAGACACTTCAAAAACGCAGATGCAACACCAAGCGAGTAATGGTATACCTCACATATCGGCATCACAGAGGACACGTTTTATCACCCATCATGTCTAACACTAGAACATACACTTTGGTTTATAGCTATCGGGCGTTTGTCTGATGATAAAAGATAGCTGAATTATACTTTTGATGAACCGATATTGTATCATGTTTAAGATTAGATACAATTATGTTTTGGAGATATAGAGACGGTCGGATAAAGAATTTCATTTTGTCAGGTGCGACAGAAACTATCTACCTCAGCCAGCTCTCTCCCGACACTCATGAATGCATCGTTAACGGAAACCCATACATTCATTAATTGATTGATTTAGAAATTGAGTTTGGAAGATTTAATTATATAAATAGAGAAAATAGGCTATGTAAATTGTGTTCAGTGAATGTCGTTGAATCTGAATAACATTTCAAACTATGTTGCCCAATATACCATAGCATTAGAATATTATATCTAAATAGTTCATCTTGGGCTCAAGTCCAGAAATTTTCAAATATCATGTCAAATAAATACAAGTAAAGTATTTAAAACATTGGAAAATATGAAGCTTTTAAGATAAGAAAACTGGCACTAGAACACGTATATAGTATTTAATAATGAAACTACTTTACGAAGTTAGTACATCCCTTTAAAATACAACTGTTTATTTTACTCAATATTGTTATACTCACTATTATGCTAATATTTGGTCACGTGATGTACAAAATAGCCCAAAGCTGAGAACGTATAAACTATTTCAAACTGATTTTAAATGTGAAGATTACATTAACATGAAAGTTAAAAAATATGAAAGATCAATACTGAGTCAATTCAAATGCGGTTTCTCCCGCTCAGAATTAAGACGGGCAGATACGTTGGAGAAAAACCGGAACAAAGACTCTGAAAATTCTGCAAAATGCAGTCTGTTGAGGATGAAATACACGTTTTATTATATTGTGAACTGTATATGTATTTAAGAGAAAATATATTTGGTGATACCTTTGATGACAATACTTATAAAAATCTGTAAATCATAAAAACATGTCATATTTGATGCATACATATCCAAAAAAGTTGCAAAATATATATTCAACGCTTATGATATTAGACGAAATATTATTTAGTTATGAACATTGTTATGTGATATTGATACATTACTCTTTAATGCTATTTGCTCATTTATCCATGTGTACATTGTATATACTTTGATGTGTTACAACTACTTTTTAATTGTAACTTGAGCCGGGTGCTATTAATTATATATTTTTTGTATCAAGTTTCTTTGTCATGTATGCCATGCGCATGCCACTACAATAAAACATTTACTAACTTTACTTACTTATTTGTAAGTCTTAGTACATACCTTTAATGTGTATGGTCTTATGATTTTAATGTGTCTTGGACATATTGATTTGATTTGATTAGATGAAGTTCACCATGCATTATCGTCAGGGGGCGTACCTGAAAGGGTTAGAACAGTACGCTGGTTTTGAACAGCGAAGCTGCGAGCGAGCGAGGTGTTGTCGAGGTCTTCGGAGTCTCTCACTAGAACATTTTGGTAATTAGAAGGAACATTATGCATTCTTAAGCTATATTTCAGCCTTTACGCTTTCATTTTTGCTGATGAAATGTACGCATTGGCGCACATACGTATGCTGGGCAAACAATGGACAAGTAGTTCTAAATGAAATAATCAAGTTTGTGTCAGATTTATCCCGGAACATTATATAAGCATACTGATATAGTGATTTTGTATGTTCGCCAAAATGACCAGTTCAAAGCGCGAGGGTAAGTACAAACTTAGACTTGACTTTGATTTGCTAGAGGTTCCTACATTAAAACCGTTGTTTGAAGTATGGGTACAGCACAATCATAAGATACGGAGGCTGTTGTATGCATGCAAGTATAATCATGTTCATAAATTGATTTTTGAAAACTTAAACCCCGCTTGGCTTATTAAATAAATGCAAACGAACAGAATAAGTAATTAATTAGATATATACAAAAGTACCGAAAACTGTTCCAGACAAGCTGATTTATATCTCCAAACTAAAGTAGAATTATCGGCGATTCGAAACTGTGGAGAACTATATCAGGACGCCCTTCGGTTTTTGAAACGAGTTACTATTTATAGAACATCTTTTCTACGAAACTTTAAAACAGGACTTCTAAACCTAGGCAAAATTGCCCACGTAAAACGATTAGAAATAACTGGTTGCCAAAAAAGTATAGAAACTAAATATTCAAGAAAACATAACTTAATATCATACACAAATGTTTTTATTTTGCTCCAATATCTGATCCCATGTAAAGAAGGTTGGTTATATTAAATCGCATCGTTTGTAGGGATGGCTGCGTAATAAATGTTTAACACGGATAGAAGATAATAAACTAATTACATCTTGCGGGTATGCTTTTAGAAAAATAATAAATATAAAATAAATAACTGTCTTATTCTTTGCTTTGCCATCTTGTCTGCTGCACAAAAAAATGCCCCCGGCGAAGAATGTTATCTTGACGTCCATACAAGAATAACAGCGTTTTGTGGTATAAAACCCCAGTTAAGTGAAGCACTCCGAATCACTCTGGAGTATTGTCGAACTGCATCGTTACGAGATGTGAGTTTCTGTTTGGGAACATCTGTTCAAGAAACAACGACTTGAGTTTCGTAATCCTGTGTTTTTTTAGAGTTTTAGAGACAACAGTTTGCAGAAAAAAATGATTAAAAGATAAATTAAGTTTACTTTCGTCGCATGCGGAAGCGAATAAATCAATTATGTGGATGACGAATGTATTGTGGGGTTTCTCAGACAGATCTATGCGTAAGAGAGTTTGAGACGCTGGTACTGAAGATGCATTGAATCATTTACGGAATGATATACGTGAGGAAGAAAGTCACTAAGTAGACTGGCCGTCAATTAATCCTGGTGCTATTGCCTTTTGCAATCAATTGTACCATTATTATTGTCTTAGTTAGAACAGTGATATGCAGGCAGGTAACTTTAGGCGAGATAGGAGCAGACTGAAACGATAAATTTACTGTCTCAAGATGACAGGTTAACTGTGCATGACATCTTGGAAATAGACAAAGGATCTAAATTTGAATCCGATAATTGTACTTAATTGGACCAGACAAGGGAAGTAACTTGTCAGTAATTATCAATTATAACATGGTGAATAATATAACTATATTCTGACATTTACATAATTAGGTCTTTGTGCAACGTGGATTGATTTTGCTCTGTGTGTATGTGTGCGAATGAACGTGTATGGTGACCAGTTGGCAATTCAATATTGGTTGTAGTAGAACGAGGTTTAACGCTATTTTTTTCCACACATTTTGGGGTTATAATATGGTAACCCAGTCTTATTGGTGGAGAAATGTCTCACACCACTATTAAGTATCCATAGGGTTTCATTGTAACATTATTGTCTACAGTGAAACATCTGCAGCATGTGTCTGGACTCAAATTCTTCACTGGTTCAAGATCTGCAATTATAAACAAAAATATCATTCATTGGCTAGATATTTTTAAATCAATGATTTTGTATTCAGAGTAATACTATATCAACAATTCGCCCACAATTCGGCTTGTCAAGTGTAAAATAAAAACCTTAGATAGAAATATGGTATCAGCATCAAATTTCTAAAATATTAACCATTTCCCTTTTTTTCCAGAAATACATAAATCACTGCAAAATGATGTCCTGAATAAAAGAAGAAAACATTACTATATTTGCACTACTACCTCCTCCATCTGACCCCATACCGGAGTATTCAAGGGAGACAACTGAACTCTGAAAGGGAAGACCTAAGACTCGTGAACACGAATTTTAGTTTAAACAGTATTTTATTCACATAAGTACATATATTTGGAATACATTTAACAAAGCAGCAATAAAGTTATACATCTAACACATTATGTGGAAAGGATACAGAAAAAAAGCGTTTGAAGCTTGTGTGAATCTGCTTCCGTGGCAGTTATTTTACTTTCCAATATAGACTTTATCATATTGCTCCGTACAAATTTCAGTTTGGCAAAATATGCATTAAATAAGAAAACATAACACAATAGTTTATTTAGATTAGTTCAAGTGATAAAGAATATTTATGGAAGAGAATGAAAGAAAGAGACTTCACTGATTTTTTCCTTTATCGGTTCACAGAATGTTACAGGGGATAGGTGTTTTGCATGTTTGTGTTTATTTATACTATACAATACATTCAATTGTAATTACTTTAGCTTTCTAGGATCATATAGAGACGCGACGACTTCATATTTGTGTATATAAACATAACATCGAATGTGATAAAATCAAAGTTTATTCAATTGTGTACGATATTGTACAAATCTTTGTATGAACAGCCAATATTTGGGCAAGTACCTAGCATATTTTCTAATATGAAGTTGTTGGACCCTCGACCTCAAATAGTGTTTCTAGTCATGACTGTTTTATATAATATTTCACAAGAAACATAAGATTAAAGAAAACTAAATGAAGTGTATAAACGTTATGTCTTGCAACGGTATGTTGACACTTAAAATATATACAATGGATGAAGACTGTTTGTATTTTATTTATTTGAATGTCAGTTTAAATCAGAAGAAACATTAGATTAAAGAAAACGACATTGAGTTTATAACTTTATGTATTTCAACGGTAGCTTGACACTTACAAAACCGTACAGTGAATGAAGATTGCCTGGAATTTATTCATTTGAAAGTCGGTTGAAAGAACCACGCTCTTCATAATGACGGCGCTCTCAGTGGCAATATCTTCTGCCGGTGTCATATCATATCCCGGAATTACACTCGACGACCCGCGTCTTATGGGACCTATTGCGACAGCTATCTCCAAATAATTGGATATTCGGCATTTTTTACTAAAGTAATAATGTGTATCTGTCACAAGTTTCCGAAAATTATTACATCGGGATCAAATTTGGCCACATGAAAGTGCTTTTTCAAGGACTAATTATCACAGTAAAAGGGTCTAGTTTCAAAATTGATATTTATCTACGGTGAGATCTGACATCTAAAAAACACAAAGTGAATGCAATGTTTAGACTGTTACTGTATCAGATAAGGACATTTTGGTATTGTGGGTATGAAGAGGACTGTTTTGTGTACATGATAACTTAATGCTGTATGTGCCGGTTACCTTTCAATATACGTATCCCGTGCCGGCTACCTTTCAATATACGTATCCCGGTAATGAAGAAGGTGATAAGATGCCAAGTCAGACTTGGGTTTGATGTATAAAATAGCGATCTGCTGTTGGCGGAGTTGTTTCATATAATTTAGCATTTACAAAACTTTGGTAAGTTTATTAGACTTGTGGAACACTTAGAATACTGTTCAAAGGTCCTGGTGAGTTTGGTGGTGGTGATGATGGTGATGATGGTGATGGTGATGGTGTGTGTATGTGTGTACGACCACGCGCGAGTATGTCTGTGCGTAGGGGTATTTTATCCTCTCACGGTTTTCTAAATACCCGTTAGCTTTTAAATTTTGGGGTTTAAAATCAAGGGATATATTTTTCCAAGTATGTTTTAACAAAGAGTTTATACAGAAACATGGTTATTCTTAAAAGGATTGATTAAACTATATGCTATCTTGTAGAAGGCAAACGGAATAGTAAATTACCTATTTCAAATAATATTATTAAAGTAAGCAACATTTTTACTGAAATAAATAGAAATTCTGAAGTGTTTAATTTACTGATTGTAGTTGATCTTATTCCCATCGTTCTTCGAAAATGTGAGGTGAAATTCCTATACCGTTTCAATTTCGGAGGAAAATTACCCTCTAATCAAACATAGAATCACTAGGGCTCTGAGAATAACCATCATTCCATATAAGTGTGAATTTGGCGAGTGTCTTGACCTATCTATATCGCTATATTGTTATGGAAAACTTTCAATAGAGAAATGTAAGCACTCTGTTGATCAATATGTCGAAAAACTCAAATAAAACGCCAGTTTCCCATTGTCTATGAAATAAGTATACTGTTTTTTATATTGACACCGTGTACATTTATGTCATTCATATTTTTCCTCAAAACTAGCTGACCGTTTCATTTTTATAATGTGTCGAAATGTAATCCTGTTCGATTTTTATAAAACTAATTGCGAGCTATATCAAATAAAACTTCAGAGCTTGTCTTTACGCGACCTGCCAAACTGCCGTTGGCGATCGGGATTGTTTAATGTGTGGTGTCCTTGAGCAAGACACTTTATCCGTAAATATTTATTTAGCCGTGACTTTTCGTTTGCTAATAGTCTAACCTCATTGCCATTTATTGACCATAATCAAAGCAATAATCTACAGAATGAATCCGCAGCTGCAAAAAGAGCATTTGGAACAACGGATAGTTCACATGTACTAATAGTTCCTCGCTGTTGGTCAATTTCTTGGCAATAGTCTGCAATAATGAATATTCACACTCACTCACACACGTCCATCGTCCCATGACTCTATGATATCATCGCTCATTCTCTGTTTCATTTCTTTCATAGATATTTCTTTCATCGCTTTCGTAGCACATTGTTTCATTGTCTTCCAAACAAGCTTATTTTTCTTTCTTTAGAAAGTTCAGTATCTTTGTTCCTTTTTCTTCCACAGAGGCAATGTCTTTCTGAATTTATCATGCATAACAACCTTCGCTATACTGATGATAATAGTCAAACGGGTATGTTTATGCTCGCAATGTCGTTATCAACTATGCTGTACATATTTTCTGACTGTCTCAGTTTATGTATTATCTATTAAATAGTCGCAATAAGAGAGCATGATCTGTTCCTAGGGTACATTCACCATTACACAGATTCAGGCAATGTATAGAACAGTTATAATCAACAAAATAAACACAAAGAATAAGTGACTACGAGTGTGACCACCTTGATATAGCCAGTGCCGAAACCTTCATGATTAAACTAAACAATGGGCATTGAAGTTATATGATCCAACAGTTTAAATGTGTGGCACATTGTTATTTATATACATATTTATATATTGCAATCTTAGCCTTGGAATTTGTGAAGTACCTATTCTAAAAAAACAGGCAAAGATGAAAAACAATAACAAACATGAAAGGACATCGATTAAAATCTATTTGATTTGAAACACTACACAAAAAAAACCCTGAAAACTATTTAGAAAATGTTTCAATTAGATATATGTTCTCTATAATGTCTCATTACACATTGAGCCCCCTTTTGTCTCGGTAGCAAGATTCTTTCATTTAAAAACGTCCTATGTAATATGGTTTGAAATATTTTCAAAATGGTCATAGGGGTTGTGACTTTTTGCAGCAGATAAGTTAGGAAAAAGCTGGCATAGCATATATTGCCATACTGGTGTTAAAAGTGACGTTTAACAGATGCACATGTAATTATGAGCATTTGAAGACTTTTTTTTAAAAAAAAATCTTAGGGTGTCACTGCATTGTCTTTAAAAAAAGCCCAGTCTGGTAATCCTACCAACTATTGTGCATTTGTATGTGCGGATACACTCCTGCTATGAAAAAAAACCCAGACTTTAAAAAGGTTCCACGTGGATGATTTTACCGAAGCAATCCTAGACCTTATTATTTATAGATCAAAGAACAAAATTCAATTTTGTAGCAAGACCTTTATAAATCAATGTATATTTCATGTCTGCATGCTGGCAATATTGGATATGTACGATAACAATAGGAATATACTTGAGAATTAGAAAAATATTGACCCAAAGAACGCTCTCATAATTCTAATCAATTAGATGAGAGGTTTCCGTGGAGGTTGTATTTGTATTTAACGTTACATGTTTGCATACTTTAATGACTTGTATTACAAAATATCTTCATTAAGTTTCACCTTCCATCTGTAACGTACTTTAATTGAAATTCTGAATGCCGATTCGGAGTAGTTGTCATTTTTTTTACAATTTTTCCAGCAAAACTCAATGCATACCTGGCATCATTGTCGCATTCATATCGAATGGTTTATCAAATATCACAATGATCACCCAGTCAAGAGGTCACACAACTGTCAACTAGTCCAAACGTTGCAATATCGTATAATTCGTTTTCTTTACACAAAATAAAACACCACTGTGAGCAAACATTTGTTCGATCTTAGTATTGGATAGATTTTGTTACGACGTCGTTGATTGGTTATGACCAGGTTATGTCGAAAAAAAAGGAAGCGGGCATCCCTGACCAAACTCCACCAGACAGGTTTGACTCCTGACTAAGTGTTCATTGTGATATTTGATAAATCATTCGAGATGAATGCGACAGGGATGCCAGGTATGCAAGGTATGCATTGAGTTTTGCTGGAAAAATTGTAAAAATGAAGGTTTACCATGCCATTCTCTGCGTAATAATTAGTTTTAGATATGAAAGCATCATGGGCCGATGTCTCGCATGAAATCTTAAATTCTGCGAATATGTATCTTCAAGAAAAAATGTGATGAAAATGTTCAGAGAAGCCGACATTTGGTTGCAAGACCAACTATACCATAAAATGCATGTATTTCGATGTCGTTAGTAGCAAATATGTGTTGCAAATAAATATTCCAAACAAGACAAACCTTGTATATTGGCCTGTTGGCAGTCGGACAATTTTATCAGAGAACAGTAACAAGAAAATGTAAAACATAAACATGACCTGTTGATTTCTCATGGATGTGCAGGTCATTAAAAGTGTCGACAAAATTAAGATCAATGTTATATCTAAATCTATAAATACATAATTTTGTATCACAATGTATTTCAACAGTTTACTTAATCTACAATGCATGGCGTTGATCTGCATAACACAAGATGTAAACATTTCTCTGTAAATTATAGACATACTCATACTTTTCAATTAACATAAAGGTCAAGGCGATTCGTGGACCTTTGATAGCAGACTGATACTCCCGGCCACATAAATAAACGATACTAAATCAACATGAGTCAACGTCATCCGTGGGCCTTTGATATCAATCTGATACCCCCGGCCACATACAAAAACGATACTTAATCAACATGAAAGTCAACGTCATCCATGGGCCTTTGATATCAAACTGATACGCTCGGCCACAGATATAAACGATACTAAATCAACATGAAAGTCAACGTCATCCGTGGGCCTTTGATATTAGACTGATACTCCCGGCCACAGACATAAACGATACTAAATCAACATAGAAGTCCCTGTCATCCGTGGACCTTTGATATCAGACCAGCCACAGACAAAACGATACTGAATCAACATGAAAGTCAACGTCATCCGTGGGCCTTTGATATCAGACCAGCCACAGACAAAACGATACTGAATCAACAAGAAAGTCAACGTCATCCGTTGGCCTTTGATATTAGACTGATACTCCCGGCCACAGACATAAACGATACTAAATCAACATAGAAGTCCCCCGTCATCCGTGGGCCTTTGATATCAGACCAGTCACAGACAAAACGATACTTAATCAATATGAAAGTCAACGTCATCTTTGGGCCTTTGATATCAGACTGATACGCCAGGCCACAGACATAAACGATACTAAATCAACACGAAAGTCACCG
Source organism: Panopea generosa (assembly GCA_029582155.1). NCBI lineage: Eukaryota > Metazoa > Mollusca > Bivalvia > Adapedonta > Hiatellidae > Panopea > Panopea generosa. The sequence continues at coordinate 36,241,144 of CM055898.1, read as the reverse complement.
TCATCCGTGGGCCTTTGATATCAGACCGTCCACAGACAAAACGATACTAAATCAACATGAAAGTCAATGTCATCCGTGGACCTTTGATATCAGACTTAAACGCCCGGCCACAGACATAAACGATACTAAATCAACATGAAAGTCAACGTCATCCGTGGGTCTTTGATATCACACTGATACTACCGGCCACAGACATAAACGATACTAAATCAACATGAAAGTTACCGTCATCCGTGGGCCTTTGATATCAGACCGGCCACAGACAAAACGATTCTAAATCAACATGAAAGTCAACGTCATCCGTGAACTTTTGATATTAGACTGATACTCTTGGCCAAAGACATAAACGATACTAAATCAACATGAAAGTTAACGTCATCCGTTGGCCTTTGATATCAGACTGATACGCCCGGCCACAGATATAAACGATACTAAATCAACATGAAACGCAACGTCATCCTTGGACCTTTGATATCAGACTGATACGCCCGGCCACAGATATAAACGATACTTAATCTACATGAAAGTCAACGTCATCCGTGGACCTTTGATATCAGACTGATACGCCCGGCCACAGACATAAACGATACTAAATCAACATGAAAGTCAACGCCATCCGTAGGCCTTTGATATCAGACCTGCCACAGACAAAACGATACTAAATCAACATGAAAGTCGATGTCATCCGTGGGCCTTTGATATCAGACGGTCCACAGAAAAAAACGATACTAAATCAACATTAAAGTCAAAGTCAACCGTGGGCCTTTGATATCAGACCGTCCATAGACATCAACGATACTAAATCAACATGAAAGTCAATGTCATCCGTGGGCCTTTGATATCAGAACGTCCACAGACAAAACGATACTTAACCAACATGAAAGTCTACGTCATCCGTGGGCCTTTGATATCAGACTGTCCACAGACATAAACGATACTAAATCAACATGAAAATCAACGTCATTCACGGGCCTTTGATGACAGACCGTCCACAGACAAAACGATACTAAATCAACATGAAAGTCAACGTCATCCGTGGGCCTTTGATGTCAGACCGTCCACAGACAAAACGATACTAAATCAACATGAAAGTCAACGTCATCCGTGGGCCTTTGATGTCAGACGGTCCACAGATATAAACGATACTAAACCAACATGAAAGTCAACGTCATCCGTGGGCCTTTGATAACAGATGGTCCACAGACATAAACGATACTAAATCAACATGAAAGTCAACGTCATCCGTGGGCCTTTGATATCAGACCGTGCACAGACATAAACGATACTAAATCAACATGAAAGTCAACATCATCATTGGGCCTTTGATATAAAACCGTCCACAGACAAAACGATACTAAATCAACATGAAAGTCAACGTCATCCGTGGGCCTTTGATATCAGACCGTCCACAGACATAAACGATACTAAAGCAACATGAAAGTCAACGTCATCCGTGGGCCTTTGATATCAAACCGTCCACAGACATAAACGATACTAAACAAACATGAAAGTCAACGTCATCCGTGGGCCTTTGATATCAGACCGGTCACAGACATAAACGATACTAAATCAACAAGAAAGTCAACGTCATTCGTGGGCCATTAATAACAGACCGTCCACAGACAAAACGATACTAAATCAACATGAAAGTCAACGTCATCCGTGGGCCTTTAATAACAGACCGTCCACAGACAAAACTATACTAAATCAACATGAAAGTCAACGTCATCCGTGGACCTTTGATGTCAGACCGTCCACAAACAAAACGATACTAAATCAACATGAAAGTCAACGTCATCAGTGGGCCTTTGATATCAAACCGTCCACAGACATAAACGATACTAAACCAACATGAAAGTCAACGTCATCCGTGGGCCTATAATATCAGATCGGCCACAGACATAAACGATACTAAATCAACAAGAAAGTCAACGTCATCCGTGGGCCTTAATAACAGACCGTCCACAGACAAAACGATACTAAATCAACATGAAAGTCAACGTCATCCGTGGGCCTTTGATGTCAGACGGTCCACAGACATAAACAATACTAAACCAACATGAAAGTCAACGTCATCCGTGGGCCTTTGATAACAGATGGTCCACAGACATAAACGATACTAAATCAACATGAAAGTCAACGTCATCCGTGGGCCTTTAATATCAGACCGTCCACAGACATAAACGATACTAAATCAACATGAAAGTCAACGTCATCAGTGGGCCTTTGATATAAAACCGTCCACAGACAAAACGATACTAAATCAACATGAAAGTCAACGTCATCCGTGGGCCTTTGATATCAGACCGTCCACAGACATAAACGATACTAAATAAACATGAAAGTCAACGTTATCCGTGGGCCTTTGATATCAAACCGTCCACAGACATAAACGATACTAAACAAACATGAAAGTCAACGTCATCCGTGGGCCTATAATATCAGACAGGCCACAGACATAAACGATACTAAATCAACAAGAAAGTCAACGTCATCCGTGGGCCTTTAATAACAGACCGTTCACAGACAAAACGATACTAAATCAACATGAAAGTCAACGTCATCCGTGGGCCTTTAATAACAGACCATCCACAGACAAAATTGTACTAAATCAACATGAAAGTCAACGTCATCCGTGGACCTTTGATGTCAGACCGTCCACAGACAAAACGATACTAAATCAACGTGAAAGTCAACGTCATCAGTGGGCCTTTGATATTAAACCGTCCACAGACATAAACGATACTAAACCAACATGAAAGTCAACGTCATCCGTGGGCCTATAATATCAGACCGGCCACAAACATAAACAATACTAAATCAACATGAAAGTCAACGTCATCCGTGGGCCTATAATATCAGACCAGCCACAGACATAAACGATACTAAATCAACATGAAAGTCAACGTCATCCGTGGGCCTTTAATAACAGACCGTCTGCAGACAAAACGATACTAATCAACATGAAAGTCAACGTCATCCATGGACATTTGATGTCAGACCGTCCACAGACATAAACGATACTAAATCAACATGAAAGTCAACGTCATCCGTGGGCCTTTGATGTCAGACCGGCCACAGACATAAACGATACTAAATCAACATTAAAGTCAAAGTCAACCGTGGGCCTTTGATATCAGACCGTCCACAGACATAAACGACACTAAATCAACATGAAAGTCAACGTCATCCGTTGGCCTTTGATATCAGAACGTCCACAGACAAAACGATACTTAACCAACATGAAAGTCTGCGTCATCCGTGGTCCTTTGATATCAGACTGTGCACAGACATAAACGATACTAAATCAACATGAAAGTCAACATCATTCATGGGCCTTTGATGACAGATCGTCCACAGACTGAACGATACTAAATCAATATGAAAGTCAACGTCATACTAAATCAACATGAAAGTCAACGTCATCCGTGGGCCTTTGATGTCAGACTGTCCACAGACATAAACGATACTAAATCAACATGAAAGTCAACGTCATCCGTGGGCCTTTAATATCAGACTGGCAACAGACATAAACGATACTAAATCAACATGAAAGGCAACGTCATCCGTGGGCCTTTTCTATCAGACCGTCCACAGGAATAATCGATACTCAATCAACATGAAAGTCAACGTCATCCGTGGGCCTTTAATAACAGACCGTCCACAGAAATAAACGATACTAAATCAACATGAAAGCCAACGTCATCCGTGGGCGTTTAATAACAGACCGTCCACAGAAAAAAACGATACTAAATCAACATGAAAGTCAACGCCATCCGTGGACCTTTGATATCAGATCGTCCACAGACAAAACGATACTAAATCAACATGAAAGTCAACGTCATCCGTGGGCCTTTGCTATCAGACCGTCAACAGACATAAACGATACTAAATCAGCATGAAAGTCAACGTCATCCGTGGGCCTTTAATAACAGACCGTCCACAGAAATAAACGATAGTAAATCAACATGAAAGCCAACGTCATCCGTGGGCCTTTAATAACAGACCGTCCACAGAAATAAACGATACTAAATCAACAAGAAAGTCAACGTCATCCGTGGGCCTTTAATAACAGACCGTCCACAGAAATAAACGATACTAAATCAACATGAAAGCCAACGTCATCCGTGGGCCTTTAATAACAGACCGTCCACAGACAAAACGATACTAAATCAACATGAAAGTCAACGTCATCCGTGGACCTTTGATGTCAGACCGTCCACAGACATAAACGATACTAAACCAACATGAAAGTCAACGTTACCTTGGGCCTATTATATCAGATCGGCCACAGACATAGATGATACTAAATCAACAAGAAAGTCAACGTTACCTTGGGCCTATTATATCAGACCGTCCAAAGACAAAACGATACTAAATCAACATGAAAGCCAACGTCATCCGTGGGCCTTTAATAACAGACCGTCCACAGACAAAACGATACTAAATCAACATGAAAGTCAACGTCATCCGTGGACCTTTGATGTCAGACCGTCCACAGACATAAACGATACTAAACCAACATGAAAGTCAACGTTACCTTGGGCCTATTATATCAGATCGGCCACAGACATAACTGATACTAAATCAACAAGAAAGTCAACGTTACCTTGGGCCTATTATATCAGACCGTCCAAAGACAAAACGATACTAAATCAACATGAAAGTCAACGTCATTCGTGGGCCTTTAATATCAGACTGTCCACAGACATAAACGATACTAAATCAACATGAAAGTCAACGTCATCCATGGACCTTTGATATCAGACTGATACTCCTGGCCACAGACATAAACAATACTAAATCAACATGAAAGTCAACGTCATCCGTGGGCCTTTAATATCAGACCTGTCATAGACATAAACGATACTAAATCAACATGAAAGTCAACGTCATCCGTGGGCCTTTAATATCAGACCGGTCGTAGACATAAACGATACTAAATCAATATGAAAGTCAACGTCATACTAAATCAATATGAAAGTCAACGTCATCTTTGGACCTTTGATATCAGACCGGCCACAGACATAAACGATACTAAATCAACATGAAAGTCAACGTTATCCGTGGGCCTTTGATATCAGACCGGTCATAGATATAAACGATACTAAATCAACATGAAAGTCAATGTCATCCGTGGGCCTTTGATAACAGATGGTCCACAGACATAAACGATACCAAACCAACATGAAAGTCAACGTCATCCGTGGGCCTTTGATATCAGACCGGTCATAGATATAAACGATACTAAATCAACATGAAAGTCAATGTCATCCGTGGGCCTTTGATAACAGATAGGCCACAGACATAAACGATACTAAATCAACATGAAAGTCAACGTCATCCGTGGGCCTTTAATATCAGATCGGCCACAGACATAAACGATACTAAATCAACATGAAAGTCAACGTCATCCGTGGGCCTTTAATATCAGACCGGCCACAGACATAAACGATACTAAATCAACATGAAAGTCAACGTCATCAGTGGGCCTTTGATATAAAACCGTCCACAAACAAAACGATACTAAATCAACATGAAAGTCAACGTCATCCGTGGGCCTTTGATAACAGACGGTCCACAGACATAAACGATACTAAACCAACAAGAAAGTCAACGTCATCCGTGGGCCTTTAACATCAGACCGGTCATAGACATAAACGATACTAAATCAACATTAAAGTCAACGTCATCCGTGGGCCTTTAATATCAGACCGGTCATAGACATAAACGACAATCAACGTGGTATTTGAGAGAAAATTTAAAACAATCGCATGCTTTTTGCACGATTCGGCAATGTTAAATATGATATAATTTACAGAAAAGCTTAACTCTCAATTTTTGTCTGTGTCTTTTTGGTCTTAAAATTCCAACATTTCAGAATTATGCTTATAAAGAGGAAGCTAGCATATGTAACTAATGCTAAATTGATATGACTGCGTATAAATATTATTAGCATTTGATAAAGGTGGAGTTATTTTGTTGGAGATTTATACTACTGATATAACGTAATACTTTTGACATTACTTAAATGTCGAAAAAGGTAGAATAATTACTACAGCACGATTTGGATTATGCATTGAACTCGTCATTGGCATCTTATGTACAATTATATTTGTAACTTGTATACTTGATAGGCCTTTTAATATGTTGTGTTGAATAAAGTGTAATGTAACATTTAAATGGCGTGTGTAATGTCCATAATTCAAAACCGGTGTTCTCTCTACGTTATTATTTTATTCATTATTTCCTTATAATGAATATGAAAAGCTGAAATAACTTTTTTTCCCTCTCTTTCAAGTTAGCGTGAAACTCACCTGCACGCAACATGCGTTATCTGTTATTGCATCAAAGTAGTGGGAAATACAATTTAATTGATTGCGTATTTTATGCTTTGTTCCTAATTATACGGTACATATATTGTATGCATTGTTCATGATTATGGAATATATATTTTATGCATTGTTCATGATTATGGAATATATATTTTATGCATTGTTCATGATTATGGTATAGATATTTTTGCATTGTTCATGATTATGGTTTATATATTGTATGCATTGTTCATGATTATGATATATATATTTTATGCATTGTTCATGATTATGGTATACATGTATATATTTTATGCATTGTTTATGATTATGGTATATATATTTTATGCATTGTTCGTGATTATGATATATATATATTTTATGCATTGTTCATGATTATGGTATATATATTTTATGCATTGTTCATGATTATGGTATATAAATTTTATGCATTGTTCATGATTATGTGGTATAAAAATCGCTTAAATTATAAGCTTGTTTTATATTTTATACATTATAAATTTAGAAATTACAACTACAATTTACTGAGTCTAGTTTCATCTCCGTGTTAAATAGAAGTAATTCATCATTGACTTCTCTAGATTGTTTATTTGGACATTTATCCAAATATTTCATTCAGATCGAAACGGCTGGTTACTTTGACGTATGATCCTTGCTTTGTGCGAACACTGGTAGGCTCTATCGTACGATCGATACAGTTTGTCTGTTGTTCAAGAAACCACCGTTTACAACAAATTCATAACCCTTTGCGGCACCGTATTGGCAAATTCTGCCTTGTTATGCATAGAGTTTCTATTGTTAGTATAACAAAATCTTATTGATGTACAGGGCAGTGCCTCAGGAAATATTTGCTTCGTATAAAAATATTTAGCGTCATACTTGCGGAAAGTAACAAAAAACCTGACGATTTGACGACATTTCCAATTATACCTATACTAAAAGTGACGGATACAGAGGACGTTTGTTCGGATATTAGAAGACGTATTCCCGGATATCTGACAGCAGTTGTTTTTATTATTAATTTTTCAAGAGTTACAAAGGAAGCAATGTTATATGAAGATTGATTAAATTCCCTGGGTAAAGGATCTAAGTGTTTATTTGAAAGGCCCTGTCAGTTAAAAATACAGTGTGTGTTGAATAACTTGTTTAAGTTGGTTGTTCAACTGGTAAATGCCTTTAATGGCGATGCGTTTGTTGCGACTTTTAATGGCATATATAAACGTTTAATAACGTATCACGTGGGATGATTAGGAAAAGTGTCGGAATTAAAATACCTGTATAATTAATAAGTATATATATCACGTGTGTTGATAGGTGACAGTGTTGGATTTGTAATATTATTTAATTAATAAGTACATATTTCTATCACGTGTATTGATTAGCAACAGTGTTAAGTAATAACATGGGAATATCTATATAAGTAATCAATACATATATGACGTGTGTTGATTAGTAACGTTTACCAAGTGTGTTATAAGTAACATATATCACTTGTGTTGATTAGTAACAGTGACTGAAATGTAAGATATACAAAATTGATAAGTAACGTTTATCAAGTGTATTATAAATAACATATATCACGTGTGTTGATTAGTAACAGTGACGGAATTGTAAGATATACAAAATTGATAAGTAACTTTAATCAAGTGTATTATAAGTAACATATATCACGTGTGTTGATTAGTAACAGTGACGGAATTGTAAAATATACAAAATTGATAAGTAACTTTAATCAAGTGTATTATAAGTAACATATATCACGTGTGTTGATTAGTAACAGTGACGGAATTGTAAGATATACAAAATTGATAAGTAACGTTTATCAAGTGTATTATAAGTAACATATATCACGTGTGTTGATTAGTAACAGTGACGGAATTGTAAGATATACAAAATTGAAAAGTAACGTTTATCAAGTGTATTATAAGTAACATATATCACGTGTGTTGATTAGTAACAGTGACGGAATTGTAAGATCTATGTTATTAATAAGTAACTAATACAGACTGTAATGACTGGTTGCAGTGCGTGATTGTTGTACTCGTCAGTGTCAGTCAATTACAGTTTACCACAGGTAAGACATTAAACAAGCATTTACATCACGTGAGGTGGTTGATAACAGTGTGTGTGAATTATTAACCTACTTATTAGGTTAAAGGTTAGCTAAAGTACATGGCTTCCATCCACCAAGACAAGTGTTTAAATAATAATTAAATTTGGACTGAGTTCGTGACTGTGTTATTTACAGAGTGTGCTTTGTTAAATATAAATAACCACGCGGTGTCGTAGTAAAAAGCGCGTGATTTACTCGACACGTCAAGAAAAAAAAAATGTTTGTACTCGAGAAAGTATTTTAAATCTAAATTTACGATAAAAATCAACTCTTTCGAGTAATTTTTGTTGGATGATATGCGTGGCTCCGTTAAAATGTGTGACTCCATCTATGTTTAAATTAGACGTAATTGGTTAAAATGCGTGACTCTTACAGCGTGTAGAAATGTTAAGTATATAAATGTAACACATATAGTTAATACGTGCTCGTCCATTACACGTGCAAGATTATTGAAATTTGAAAAAAAGTGTGAACTCCCATTGTTATCTGTGACAATTATAAATTTGAAATTTTAACCAGAAAAGAAAACGCTTCATATTTACATTCTCAAATTTGTTATTGCATAAAAAGTGATATACTTAGTATTACTGATTCTATTATTGAGGAAATACATTAAATTTACATGAACAAAAAACCCCCAAAAAATCAACAAAATCAGGAAAGCGATGCGAAGGTGTCCGCCATTAAGTGCAGTGTTGTATACGTGTTGTGAAGTTGCACAGGCTGAAGTTTAAACTTGATTTAGGTAAGTGAATAGTAGTACATTTCTGGTCGAATAACCACGATTTTACAATGAAAACAAATATATACACACATTGAACTTACTCATGATTTTGGCAGGGCCACCTGAATGTATATAACACATTATTGTACCTGATGAGAAACGGTTTACAGTTGATAAAATGACATTATTTTCTGTATGTTTTCTGCTCTGTGCAAGCCTAAGCGTTTTGTATTATTTTGCAAATTGATTGACATTTTTTACCATAACGAGGCACTATCCTTCAGTGTAATTATTTAACTATAAAACTCTGCATAGTAATACCTTTGACCCCCTCCATGCCAACCACACCACCACCACCACCACCACCACAACTACAATAACAACAATAACTACTAATAGACAACAAAAGACCCTACTCCCTACCCCAAACGTTATTGCACGACAATGGCTATAAAAGTGGGTAACTTTTGACACACGATAAAGAAGGCCCTTTATTTAGCTGATGCCCCTGATATCACGATAAACGTACATGAACTGAATTGTTGGACATGGTTCAACTTTAATCTTGCCCTAACCCTAACCTTTATCACCTCCAATATTAAAGAGTTACATTGCTCGAATATCGAAAGGCGAAAGGCGAATAACAAACAAACGTTTATCTTTTAAATTCCTTTTTACTATATTGAATAAAGACTTCATCTATCGTTGAATTTTACCGCCGGAGTCATTTGATTAATGTTACATTATATTATTTTGGTAAAACGTTTAGATACACACCAAGTAGTATGCCTTGCCTATCAAGTTAGACTTTGAACTTTTACGAGACTTCTTAAACAATCGGTATCAAACAAAATCGGCGACTTTTTTGCATTACTTTGACCATTTTGTTTTGACTGTTCAAATGTCTCAGAAATCCAAATATGTTAACGTTCAGTCTCATAACATGGTTGATAGCCAATAGAAACCGGGTATCATGAACGCAAAAGTTCGCGTTGCACACCAGTCATTGCGGAAAATTTCAATGACCGCGGTGTCGATTACATTATATTAATGTAACTTTTCATTTTGATATTTTGATATTATTATTTCAGTTATTCAGTCATCGCTTAGATACGATCTTTTCAAGTTTAAGTTACAAATTTCTGGGAACAGCGAACTAAATAAATCGATATATATATAATCACACGCTCAAGTTATATTATTACTGTGATTTTGACGGTTGACAAGTTTGGCAGTCGAATAGGTGAACGGCCTAACAATTGAAAAGGCCAATCGCATGTCAAAATATGTAAAAACAAACTCAGTGAAGAGATAAGACCGTTTACAATTCCATTCATCATCAGCATTGTTTCAAATGACGTCAAACGTTTAACTTGTTATGCAATATGAATAGGTAGACCGTATAGGACGAGGACCAAGAGCTCCAAGACGCGTCTCTTTTAAAAGACCAAGCGTCACAAATAATTAAGACTAGCTGTCATTAAGTGGGTCAGAGTACCAGACTCTCCAGAACTAGTCTATTTCTGTCCCGAATATCTGCAGGTGGTTGGATTGACTGGAGTTTTCAAAGTGATTGTTTTAATACACGGCAGTTTTTATTTTCATTAAAAAACTCCCCACTTCCGTAACCAAGGTGTTTGAATCTGTAAGTGTTTTTGTATTATCTTCAGCATTCATGTTTTCCAATTGAGCTAATTTTGCTTGCGCCGTCAACGCCGCTGGTGTTATTCCGCCATTGCCTTTTTGTTCTTTATTCTATAGTAAATAAAACACGTTTGCAGACTTATTATTCATAGAGAGAGAGAGAGAGACCCAATGATAAAAGAAGTGAAACATCCATTTTATTGTTTGTCAACCTCTGCACTACCAGACTATGATGAGAAAAGTGAGGGATCATGTGCCATCTAAGATATCTGCTTTATATTCAGTGTGGGCACTGTTGACTTCTGAAATCATGTATTCATACCGCAATTTCCATGCATCAATTCTTTTTCTAAACTCACAATTCAAACATGACAATGCTTTCCAAAATGTTCAAAATACATCAATAATGTCATACAAATAATGTAATTAGCAGGAAAATAAGAAATATGCATTTGTAAAGAAGTAGAAAGGAGGATTATTTATAACCGCCATTATGTGACTATCTGACGGAAGCATTTCCTGTTTCCAACTGTGGTACTGTGCCTATAATATATTACCATCAATGTCTCACTACACAGCTGAACTTTGTTCTGTGTTCTTTACAAAATAATAAGGATTTCCACGGTAAAAAAAAATCCACACAGAATCTTTTTTCATAGCATGAATGTATCCGCACATAAAAGTGCACTCGAACCGGTAGGTTGACCAGCTTGTTTGTTTTGATTAAAAACAGTCCAGTGCCACCCTTATACCTTTTATTTAAAAAAGAAGTCCTCAAATGCTCATAAATACTTGCATCTGTTAAAGTCCTGTAAAAGTCACATTCTTAACACCAGTGATGTCTTATTACAGTATATGCTAGGTTAGCGCTTGCTTTACCCATCTGCAGCAAGAAATCACAGCACCTATGAACTCTTTTGAAAATATTTCAAACCAAATGACATATGACCTTTTCTTTAGTGCAACAACCTTGCTACCGTGACAAAAAAAGGGGAAGTGAGACATAAACAATTGTGGTAGTTTGCATAATCTCACGATTTCATGTTGTATGTGAATTCATTGAACAAAAGATTCTGTATTGCAATGAATAGAATATGCGCTGGAGAACACTAATATACGATAACGAATGTGTTCTATCTATGTTTTGGCCCTTAATACTAGTACATCAATTTAGCAAGTCAAACACTGAACATTAAATCTTGGTTTACATATATCGTTAAATAAACCAACAAAATGATTCTGGGGATCTTATTCACTAATCAATCTTAAGAATATTCTTAGACTTGAACTCAAGAATGAATTTTTAAAAACTCACTTTTTTGAGACCCAATTCTGCAAGTAGTAGCAACACTTAATATAGAGTCAACTAAACTCTCACTATTAATCCGTCTTTGATGGAAAACTAGATTTCTAAGGCTGAAATTTAAATTTTCAGGCTCAAGTCTAATAATATTCTCAAGAATGGTTGCTGAACCGACCCCTGTGGTTTGGATTTGATTTGCTAGCTTTAGATCTTTGAATACATTCAGCAATCAGTTGATGTCAATGTTTTGAGTATATATTTAAAAAGAAGGAGACAAAGAAGAGATTGAACTAATGATAAAAATAAATAAGATAGGCAACAAAGACTAAATAAAAAAGATAAGGGGGGCGAATATCAAGAAAAATGAATATTGAAAAATTAAAAACATTAAGAAGATAAAAAATAGAAAGAATGAGAAACAACCAACGAACTATAAATAAAGATAAAATTGAAAATAAAACCAAAATCAAACCGGAAAACTATAACAAATAAAAACTCAATAACAACTACAGCAACAACCAATGTGGTTTTACTAGATGGCACTTTCTCAATGACACGTTTCCAAACATATGAACCCTGTCGTTATAACTATTCTATATCGAACTTTTCCCGTTACAAGTAAAGTATACCGCCATAAACATCATTTTACGAAAAATAAGCATTTAAGAGCTTAATTTGTTCTGCTTCAATTATTTAAATGAATCCAACAGGTACTGCCTCTATTGCATAATACCTGGAAGTGTCAGCGCTGCTTCCGGTACGAAAATGAATGCCGGGTATTGTGTATGTAATTCTTCATAAAAAGATAGAACATTTAGAAATATATATATTTTTAAAATATATACGTGGTTGTGTTTAACATTTAAATACAAGGAAATATAAATTAAAAACACATATTATGAGCATATTTCTATTCAAATAGTCCATGCCTCGCGCTATAGCTATAGCGACTATAGTCATAACAAGTCAATAGATGTGTCTTATAAGCGCGCATAGATCAAACGAAGATAATGACGTCACACGGGGAAACGCATTGCAGCGGCAACAGCAATAAAAACAACAGCAACAATAAAAAAAAAAATTGCAAAGCAAAACACATAATGGATACGTATTCAAATGACATGGAGGATTTGTTACTAAGCATCCGGTTTCATTGTATTAGCCTCTGAGATACTGAAATGAATTACCGGTTTGTGCAAATTGGCACGCGGCCACTGTTTTATTCAGAATGTTTTACGCATAAAGGCAAACGAGATTATGTTATTTCGAAATAACTATCATTTGATTATGTTACCAGGGCTTTTAAGCTAATACGTAATTAAAACACTTTGTTTTAAATCTTTACTCTTGCATGAAAGGGCAGCAGACGGGAATTGTCTTAAAAAGCAAGCAATTAACACAGCAGTAAAACATTAAATGACTTGAAACAGACGAGAGCGTCGATATCGATGGATCCATTATTCAATACGGTATAATGTCTTATTCTACTTAATTCACTTACAACAAAAATGTTCGTTGAGCTTAATCCCTTCCGTGAATCACATGGTGAATCACATGGCTCAAAAATGAGACAAAAAGTTCTACGTTTCGTAAGGAGTGTACCCTTGTTTACCACTGTTCGCCAGTTTTCTTCTTTTTATGATTTTATTTTAGTCGTGCGACATTAGTTTTCCCTGTTTAACTTTGGAGATTAAAATCAGTTGTTTTTTTGTTCTGTTTAACGAAATAAAATGATATTGCTTTTCTATTGTTTTGGTATAATTTGTAAACAATAGACGTTTGTGGATATTTGGAGTTTGCTTATAAAACTGGAAACTATCATTTGCGTATATTTGATTCCGAGAATTATGTATGGTCTTAAAATGTATATTGCTTTTCACTTACTAACAAACATAACATTTCTTTTAGAGTTTGGTATTTCTTGTTTTTGGTCTTCATATCACTGCGTGTAATGATATAAACTTTAATTATTCTGGATTTTTTAATCATTTCACTCTGTAGTCTGTGCTATGACTATTTGTTCGAACACGTTTTACATTCGATCTTGTCTTTTATAACCATCCCCACCCCCCCATCCCCAAATATCCATTTCTCTCAATCTGATCTGATTCTGCACAGATGTGACACTTTTCAAGCATGTTCTTTTATCTACTTACATGTTTGCTTTTCTTTTATATTAATTTCACTATTTTTAAGTGAACACCTTATTCTAGTTGATATTGACAAATTTAAACTTATTTATATGAATGTGTCTGTGTTCGCGCGCGTGCGTTCCTGTGCGGTGCATGCGTGCGTGTATTGCGTGGAATTTCATTATTTCCTTTCAGTTGTGAATTAGAAACGTTTAAGAACACTGTTTACACTCACGTGTTCATCTTTTTTCCAAGTTCAGTACACTTCGCTGTTTATAACGCTTATTTTCCAAGAAGCTTAAGAATTCATTATTGCCGTGATCAATCGGTTGTAATCATATTCCGTAATTGGATCCAACCCAAAATAGGCAAATGTCACGGTATTATTCAGACAACTATTTTAAGACAATTCTTAGATTAATAAGAACCCAAATTACCGCACTACCAAATGAGCTCCCACACAAATATTTGTATAAATGCAAGCTGATGTGATTTTAGACTGAATTTTGATCGTTTAGAGTGACTATTGATTGCTAAGTTACTCGCTCACTGAATAAATGTTTTAATTGTTTTATTGTCATCACAATATTTGCATAATCGATTTCACTCACGTCTTAATATCAGTGTTCGTCGTCAGGTACCAAAAGAAAAAAAATCTGTTAATTTTAAAGTGTCGATAGCTAATTCCCATAGCTAATGCTAAGTTATGTCCGCCTCCGTTCTTTGACGCTGATCTAATTGGCACATACGTACATTTTAACAGTCTCTCCTAAGATGCTAGTATTGTGTCAGTTAGTATTGTGTAAGTTAGTATTGTGTACGTTAGTATTATGTTAGTTAGTATTGTGTTGGTTAGTACTGTTTTAGTTAGTATTATGTAAGTAAGTATAGTGTCAGTTAGTATTGTGTTAGTTAGTATTGTGTAAGCATTGTTTCAGTAAGTATTGTGTAAGTTAGTATTGTGTTAGTTAGTATTGTGTTAGTTAGTATTGTGTAAGTAATTATTGCGTTAGTTAGTATTGTGTTAGTTAATACTGTGTCAGATAGTATTGTGATAGTAAGTATTGTGTAAGTTATTATTGTGTCAGTAAGTATTGCGTTAGTTAGTATTGTTTCAGATAGTATTGTGTAAGTTAGTATTGTTTCAGATATTATTGTGTCAGATAGTATTGTGATAGTAAGTATTGTGTAAGTTAGTATTGTGTCAGTAAGTATTGTGTTAGTTAGTATTGTTTCAGATAGTATTGTGTCAGGTAGTATTGCAGCATCAAGCAATTCTTAGCCAATTCGCTGTTAAATGTGGCCGTGCATTTGATGTTGCAGAATCGATATTTATTTTATTGATGGTGTACACGATAAATGGATTTGCTTCGCTATAATCCCAGCTCAATGCGCTTTAAATAAAATTAGAAAAAACATGTGGTACTGGATAACATAATGTGTAAATCCTAAACCGATCATCAGAACATGTAAGTGATGCAGTCCTTAAAATAACCGTTTTACCTTATGACAATGGCGCCGTCATACTGTTTCATCATATGAAAGTGAAGCATTAATACTTATCACCGTTCCACCATATGTAGATGGTGCAGTTATCACTGTTTGGCCATATGTGAGGGATGCAATTAGTAATCACTGTTCCACCTTATGTAGATGGTGCAGTAATCAATTTTTGGCCATATGTGAGTGATGCAATTACTAATCACCGTTTTACCATATGTAGATGGTGCAGTAATCATTGTTTGACCATATGTGAGAGATGCAATTACTAATCACTGTCCAACTTTATATACATGGTGCAGTAATCATTGTTTGGCCATATGTGAGGGATGCAATTACTAATCAACGTTCCTCCTTATGTAGATGGTGCAGTAATCACTGTTTGGCCATATGTGAGGGATGCAATTACTAATCACAGTCCCACTTTATATACATGGTGCAGTAATCATTGTTTTGCCATATGTGAGGTATGCAATTTGTAATCACTGTTCCAACTTATGTAGATGGGGCGGTAATCACTGTTTGGCCATATGTGAGGGTTGTAATTACTAATTACCGTTCCATCATATGTGAATGGTGCAGTAATCACTGTTTGGCCATATGTGAGGGATGCAATTGGTTATCACTGTTCCAACTTATGTAGATGGTGCAGTAATCACTATTTGGCCATATGTGAGGGATGAAATTACTAATCACTGTTCCACCATATTTAAATGGTGCAGTAATCACTGTTTGGCCATAAGTGAGAGATGGAATTACTTAACACTGTTCCAACATATTTAAATGGTGCAGTAATCATTGTTTAGCCATAAGTGATGGATGCAATTACTAATTACCGTTCCATCATATGCTAATGGTGCAGTAATCACTGTTTGGTCATATGCTAGGGATGCAATTACTAATCACTGTTCCACCTTACGTAGATGGTGCAGTAATCACTGTTTGGCCATATGTGAGGGATGCAATTACTTATCATTGTTCCACCATATGTAAATGGACCAGTAATCACTGTTTGGCCATATGTGATGGATGCAATTTCTAATCACCGTTCCATCATATATAAATGGTGCATTAATCACAATCACTGTTTGGCCATAGGTGAGGGATGTAATTTCTAATCACCGTTCCATCATATGTAAATGGTGCATTAATCACTGTTTGGCCATAGGTGAGGGATGCAATTAGTAATCACTGTTCCACCTTATATGGATGGTGCAGTAATCACTGTTTTATGCTATATGTGAGGGATGCAATGATTAATCACTGTTCCACCATATGTGAATGATACAGTGATCACTGTTTGGCCATATGTGAGGGATGCAATCACTAATCATTGTTCCACCATATGTAAATGGTGCAGTAATCACTATTTGGCCATATGTGATGGATGCAATTACTTATCACTGTTCCACCTTATGTAAATGGTGCAGTAATCACTGAATGGCCATATGTGAGGGATGCAATTACTAATCACAGTTCTACCATATGTAAATGGTGCAGTAATCACTGTTTGACCATATGTGAGGAATGCAATTACTAATCACCATTCCATCATATGTAAATGGTGCAGTAATCACTGTTTAGCCATATGTGAGTGTTGCAATTACTAATTACCGTTCCATCGTATGTGAATGGTGCAGTAATCACTGTTTGGCCATATGTGAGGGATGGAATTACTTATCACTGTTCCGACATATTTTAAATGGTGCAGTAATCATTGTTTGGTCATATGTGATGAATGCAATTACTAATTACCGTTCCATCATATGCAGATGGTGCAGAAAACACTGTTTGGCCATATGTAATGGATGCAATTGCTAATCACCGTTCCATCATATGTTAATGGTGCATTAATCACTGTTTGGCCATAGATGAGGGATGAAATTAGTAATCACTGTTCCACCTTATGTAGATGGTGCATTAATCACTGTTTGGCCATATCTGAGGGATGCAATTACTAATCACCGTTCCACTTTATGTAGATGGTGCAGTTATCACTGTTTGGCTATATGTGAGGGATGCAATTACTAATCACTGTTCCACCATATGTAGATGATGCAGTAATCACTGTTTGGCCATATGTGAGGGATGCAATTACTAATCACTGTTCCACCTTATGAAGATGGTGCAGTTATCGCTGTTTGGCCATATGTAAGTGATGCAATTACTAATCTCCGGTCTACCATATGTAAATGGTGCAGTAATCACAGTTTGGCCATATGTGATGGATGTAATTACTAATTATCGTTTCACTTTATGTAAATTGTGCAGTTATCACTGTTTGGCCATGTGTGAGGGTTGTAATTACTAATTACTAATTCACCATATATAAATGGTGCAGTAATCACTGTTTGATCATATGTGAGGGATGCAATTACTAATTATTGTTCCACCATATATAAATGGTAAAGTAATCACTGTTTGACCATATGTGAGGGATACAATTACTGATTACTGTTCCACCTTATTAAATGGTGCAGTAATCACTGTTTTGCCATATGAGAGGGATGCAATTAATAATCACTGTTCCACCTTATGTAGATGGTGCAGTAATTACTGTTTGACCATATGTGAGGGATGCAATTAGTAATCACTGTTCCACCTTATGTAGATGGTGCAGTAATCACTGTTTGGCCATATGTAAGGGAAGCAATTACTAATCACCGTTCTTTTATATGTAAATGTTGCAGTAATCATTGTTTGATCATATGTGAAGGATGCAATTACTAATCACCGTTCCATCACATGTAAATGGTGCAGTAATCAATGTTAGGCCATATGTGAGGAATGTAATTACTAATCACTGTTCCACCTTATGTAGATGGTGCAGTAATCACTGTTTGACCATATGTGAAGGATGCAATTAGTAATCACTGTTACACCTTATGTAGACGGTGCAGTAATCACAGTTTGGCCATATGTAAGGGATGCAATTACTAATCACCTTTCTACTATATGTAAATGGTGCAGTAATCAATGCTAGGCCATATGTGAGAGGAATGTAATTACTAATCACTCTTCCACCTTATGTAGATGGTGCAGTAATCAATGTTTGGCCATATGTGAGGGATGCAATTAGTAATCACTCTTCCACCTGATGTAGATGGTGCAGTAAATACTGTTTGGCCATATGTGAGGGATGTAATTACTTATCAATGTTTAACGATATCTAGATGGTGCAGTAATCAATGTTAGGCCATATGTGAGGGATGTTATTACTAATCACTGTTCCACCTGATGTAGATGGAGCAGTAATCACTGTTTTACCATATGAAAGGGATGCAATTAATAATCACTGTTCCACTTGGTGTAGATGGTGCAGTAATCACTGTTTGGCCATATGTGAAGGATTCAACTAGTAATCACTTTTCCACCTTATGTAGATGGTGCAGTAATCACAGTTTGGCTATATGTAAGGGATGCAATTACTAATCACCTTTCTACTATATGTAAATGGTGCAGTTATCATTGTTTGACCATATGTGAGGGATGCAATTACAAATCACCGTTCCATCATATGTAAATGGTGCAGTAATCACTGTTTGGCCATATGTGAGGTTTGCAATTACTTATTACCGTTCCATCATATGTCAATGGTGCAGTTATCACTGTTTGGCCATATGTTATGGATGCAATTACTAATTACCGTTCCATCATATGTAAATGGTGCATTAATCACTGTTTGGCCATATGTGAGGGTTGCAATTACTAATTACCGTTCCATCGTATGTGAATGGTGCAGTAATCACTGTTTGGCCATATGTGAGGGTTGCAATAGGTAATCACTGTTCCAACTGATGTAGATGGTGCAGTAATCACTGTTTGGCCATAAGTGAAGGATGAAATTACTTATCACTTTTCCGACATATTTAAATGGTGCAGTAATCATTGTTTAGCCATATGTGATGGATGCAATTACTAATTACCGTTCCATCATATATAAATGGTGCAGTTATCACTGTTTGGCCATATGTTATGGATGCAATTACTAATTACCGTTCCATCATATGTAAATGGTGCATTAATGACTGTTTGGCCATATGTGAGGGTTGCAATTACTAATTACCGTTCCATCGTATGTGAATGGTGCAGTAATCACTGTTTGGCCATATGTGAGGGATGCAATAGGTAATCACTGTTCCAACTTATGTAGATGGTGCAGTAATCACTGTTTGGCCATAAGTGAAGGATGAAATTACTTATCACTTTTCCGACATATTTAAATGGTGCAGTAATCATTGTTTAGCCATATGTGATGGATGCAATTACTAATTACCGTTCCACCATATGCAGATGGTGCAGTAATCACTGTTTGGTCATATGTGAGGGATGCAATGGCTAATCACCGTTCCATCATATGTAAATGGTGCATTAATCACTGTTTGGCCATAGGTGAGGGATGCAATTAGTAATCACCGTTCCAACATTTGTGAATGGTGCAGTAGTCACTATTTGGCTATATGTGAGTGATGCAATTGGTAATCACTGTTCCACCTTATTCAGATGGTACAGTAATCACTGTTTGGCTATATGTGAGGGATGCAATTACTTATCACTCTTCCACTTTATGTAGATGGTGCAGTAATCACTGTTTGGCTATATGTGATGGATGCAATTACTAATCACTGTTCCACCATATGTAGATGGTGCAGTAATAACTGTTTGGCCGAAATTGAGTGATGCAATTACTAATCACTGTTCCACCATATGTAGGTGGTGCAGTAATCACTATTTGGCTATATGTGAGGGATGCAATTACTAATCACTGTTCCACCTTATGAAGATGGTGCAGTAATCACTGTTTGGCCATATGTAAGGGATGCAATTACTAATCACCGGTCTACCATATGTGAATGGTGCAGTAATCACTGTTTGGCCATATGTGATTGATGCAATTACTAATTATCGTTTCACTATATGTAAATTGTGCAGTTATCACTGTTTGGCCATGTGTGAGGGATGCAATTACTAATTACTAATTCACCATATATGAATGGTGCAGTAATCACTGTTTGGCCATATGTGATGGATGCAATTACTAATTATTGTTTCACGATGTATAAATGGTGAAGTAATCACTGTTTGACCATATGTGAGGGATACAATTACTGATTACTGTTCCACCTAATGTAGATGGTGCAGTTATCACTGTTTTGCCATATGAGAGGGATGCAATTAATAATCACTGTTCCACCTTATGTAGATGGTGCAGTAATTACTGTTTGGCCATATGTAAGGGATGCAATTAGTAAGCACTGTTCCACCTGATATAGATGGTGCAGTAATCACTGTTTGGCCATATGTAAGAGATGCAATTACTAATCACCGTTCTACTATATGTAAATGGTGTAGTAATCATTGTTTGACCATATGTGAGGGATGCAATTACTAATCACCGTTCCATCATATGTAAATGGTGCAGTAATCAATGTTATGCCATATGTGAGGGATGTAATTACTAATCACTGTTCCACCTGATGTAGATGGTGCAGTAATCACTGTTTTGCCATATGTGAGGGATGCAATTACTAATCACTGTCCCACCTTATATACATGTTGCAGTAATCACTGTTTAGCCATATGTGAGGGATGCAATTAGTAATCATTGTTCCACCTTATGTAGATGGTGCAGTAATCACTGTTTGGCCATATGTGAGGGATGCAATTACTTATCACTGTTCAACGATATCTAGATGGTGCAGTAATCAATGTTAGGCCATATGTGAGGGATGTTATTACTAATCACTGTTCCACCTGATGAAGATGGTGCAGTTATCACTGTTTTGCTATATGAAAGGGATGCAATTAATAATCACTGTTCCACCTTATGTAGATGGTGCAGTAATCACTGTTTGGCCATATGTGAAGGATGCAATTACGTGTTTCAATAACACCAGCCGGGCCCTATTAGCTCAGTCGGTTACGCGTCTGACTATCAATCCAGAGGTCGTGAGTTCGAATCCCCTGCCCGGCAACAGTCTCTTTGTTGATTGATAAATGAGATTGTGTCTCATTATCATTCGTCTCTCACCACTGATTCAAGTGGGAAAGTTGTCAGGTACTTGCAGAGATGGGGTGTGCTCGAGTACTGGTTAATCCAAGGAAACAGTGGTTAGGTTAACTGATCGTCTATTAGCCCTCGATGGCATAAAAATGACGCTAAATATTCAATCAATCAATCAATTACACCAATCAAATAAGGAAGGCGTAAACATGTTTATTAAAGACGGACTATTAGTATTTTCTAGTACCTTTATCTATTTATGTTTCAAATAGAAACTCGTATATTTTATATACTAAGGGTACTAGTGTTAAATATGTGTATATATAAGTGTCATTTAAACATTACTACTTTTATTGACATTGTAAAATACTGCAGTAAGGTGCACCTCTGCTGTCTGGAAAATTACAATTATCCGCATTCCTTGCACATTGTATTTCGACACGGAATACTCATGCAGAGTTGTTAATCAGCGAAACGTTACCGAGAATTTATCTCAAATGCACGTTTATCTTTTAAACAAAACGTTTCATAATTAAAAATGTATGTGAATGTATTAGCTTAAACATATATTTGTTTATTTGCAATTAATATAAAGTTTATGATTTCGCATATGTTTTCTTGTAATGAAGAACTAACATATTATTAGTATTAAGACAAGTATATGGTAGAGGGTGATTTATATCCAATTATCATTATAACTGTTAGTGTAGTATATACATGAGGGCCAGGGGTGATTTATATCCAATTATCATTGTAACTGATAGTGTAGTATATACATGAGGGCCAGTGGTGATTTATATCCAATTATCATTGTAACTGATAGTGTAGTATATACATGAGGGCCAGGGGTGATTTATATCCAATTATCATTGTAACTGGTAGTGTAGTATATACATGAGGGTCAGGGGTGATTTATATCCAATTATCATTGTAACTGGTAGTGTAGTATGTACATGAGGGCCAGGGGTGATTTATATCCAATTATCATTGTAACTGATAGTGTAGTATATACATGAGGGCCAGGGGTGATTTATATCCAATTATCATTGTAACTGATAGTGTAGTATATACATGAGGGCCAGGGGTGAATTATATCCAATTATCATTGTGACTGGTAGTGTAGTATATACATGAGGGCCAGGGGTGATTTATATCCAATTATCAATGTAACTGATAGTGTAGTATATACATGAGGGCCAGGGGTGATTTATATCCAATTATCATTGTAACTGATAGTGTAGTATATACATGAGGGCCAGGGGTGATTTATATCCAATTATCATTGTGACTGGTAGTATAGTATATACATGAGGGCCAGGGGTGATTTATATCCAATTATCATTGTAACTGATAGTGTAGTATATACATGAGGGCCAGGGGTGATTTATATCCAATTATCATTGTATCTGGTAGTGTAGTATATACATGAAGGCCAGGGGTGATTTATATCCAATTATCATTGTGACTGATAGTGTAGTATATACATGAGGGCCAGGGGTGATTTATATCCAATTATCATTGTAACTGATAGTGTAGTATATACATGAGGGCCAGGGGTGATTTATATCCAATTATCATTGTAACTGGTAGTATAGTATATACATGAGGGCCAGGGGTGATTTATATCCAATTATCATTGTAACTGATAGTGTAGTATATACATGAGGGCCAGGGGTGATTTATATCCAATTATCATTGTAACTGGTAGTATAGTATATACATGAGGGCCAGGGGTGATTTATATCCAATTATCATTGTGACTGATAGTGTAGTATATACATGAGGGTCAGGGGTGAATTATATCCAATTATCATTGTAACTGATAGTGTAGTATATACATGAGGGCCAGGGGTGATTTATATCCAATTATCATTGTGACTGATAGTGTAGTATATACATGAGGGCCAGGGGTGATTTATATCCAATTATCATTGTAACTGTTAGTGAAGTACATACGTAAAATAGCCTATTTGATTCGTTATCATACGATGAGAAGTTTGTTATGTTGTTTACCAGCCCGCGTTTTATAAGAAATTGTGCCAAAGCCTGCTTTTAATATTGAAAAGACGATTATTGTTTTTATCAAAATAGATTTTGAATTAACAAGATTTGTAATGATTGTTTTACTTATAAATAATGTAAATGGACAGTTCATTGTATAATTTGCTTATTTTTTATTCAAATTTAAGCGGTCGTTGTTATCAGGTCATGATAAATCTGATTTGTGGTGATAAATGATTTTTTAAAATATTTCATAATGCGTTTATAATTACACCATGGCGGTGTTTATTCATACTTTGTTTCTTAATTAAATCATTATTTTAGTACTCTTTTAGATTGTGGTATATAACCAACTTGGTGATATAACAAAGTTAAGATTAACACCGACTGCCCAATTCTTACTTAGTTTTTAAATATTGTTTAACTCTGTAACAGTGATCTTGACAATGTGATATAATTGATGTAATAGTTTCTTACAATTCTAATAGAGTGACATGGTATATGTGTTAATGTTATGTTAAATTGTAAATGTTATATGTTTATACTATGATGAGACTTTAATAAAAGATACCATATATAACGCATGGAAGAAAAATTGTACATTTTCCCCTTATTTCGAAACATGTATTTGCTTTTCGAATTCGGAGTGGGGGCTATTTATTTCAACTGTTACCGTTTCCTTTATATCTAAATACATGTGTCCGCACCAGTGTATACGGCACACAGTTTTCGTCTTCAAGGAGAACTCTTCGATGACATGACGGAGAAGAATACTTCCTCCAAGTAATTGGTTGGTTGCCAACGTATTCATGATGATGAAATTTGTTTTAATTAGTAGTAACTAGTTACTGATTGTTTTGATGTATAGTTATTTACACACTGTGGTTACTTTCCTTTCATTTTGTATTAACTTTATCCTTTTATCAGGTGTTATGCCATATCATGTGTTTTCTTCAATTATTTGTAATATCTTAGAAGAAGGGCCGTAATAAATGTTGTGATAACGTGTGAACCCAATTGCTGTAAATATAACTACAATAAAATATGATTAAACTTGTACGACATCCCTCGAAATTCTTCAAACGCTACATCGAAGTGGTACATATGTAAAACAATATTCATACTTGAGTCCAGAGTTCTGTTTAAACAACCAATTAAAATTTAAGTAACTTATTTTCTTCAATTGAATTGACCTGACGTGGGCTGTCAATCAAGCAAGTCGATAATCCAATCAGCGATCGATATTAATTCCAGACTGACCATTTTCCTCAGACAAGCGAACGGTCTTTAAGTAAACACTGCATTGTATTTCATTGTATTCACTTGGACAAATAACGCCACGTGGCTAGCGGGCGGGCGAAAGTCGCTCTTGCGTCAAGTCAATTGACGATAAACTAGGATGAGCATGACCTCAGTATTGTATAACCTCGGGTTCAGCCTGTCTGTTTTGTAATTTTTTTAGCAGTGATATGTTACAATGTATATTGTGTGTTGTGGCTCAAAACTTGGTGAATTATGTTATTTAGGGGCGATATCTGAGTTGAGTAGAAGATTTGCAGCTTTTACCTCAACATTAAAAGTCAACGAATTTTAGGTGGAATTGACTCTCTATATAGAAACTGACATTTCAGGAGAGCTGGTTCCATTCTACAGACTAATTAAACTTACAAATATTTTCATTTATGCCTAGTTTTATGCGATGAAATGACACTTTACCAATTCATTTCTGAGGGCATAGAAGCCAATTTTACTTATGAACAACGCTACAACAATATCGTCATCCAGCCTAAACTGAACTTTTGCATCCTTAATTGAACGCTTACATATGATTTGTACCGTTCTATTCTTGATCCCCAATCAATACAAGCTGCTATGTACGGAGCATAACCAATACGATATTTTCCAGTATTTTCCAGAATTTTCACGTCTTCGAATATGTATATTTCACTTTAGATTGGTAAGACCAAGGCAACCGAAAATGAAAGATACAATATGTCCTGAATATCGGATTAGGGTACATTTGTTATACCGGGATACAAAATATACGCGCGCTACGTTAATACGAATGGTTTCATCCTCGATGGGATCGCGGCTTTGATAAAAGATTAAAACAGTGATCATTTATAACAGTTATTTTCCCATTTAGATCTTCCAATCGGAACAAAAAACACACAGAGATAACGACTAGAAGTATAA